>JARFXV010000763.1:437500-900000 GCA_031761425.1 Cosmopolites sordidus | reverse complement strand
AAAATTAATCGGTTTTGGCCCCAAATGCGGCCCAAACCTACCACAAATACCCCGATAATGGTATAACAATGAATTGGCTCTAATAGTATAACAATATTTTAGATTCGTTTTTCTCTCTTTCACAACAGAACTGAAACTGATCGCTGTCCCGATGCTTTTTGAATACTTTATACATCTTTTCGAATTTATTTCAGATCTATTCTAAAATACCCACATTGAATCATTGTTTTTACCGTCAATTTGTATAAAATAAAACCGCAGAAATATGTAGCTTGAAAAAAAAATGATAAATTGATCGATGAAAAACTCATAAATAAGAGCATATATGTAAAGTAGGAAATATCCTTGTTCAAATTCCACATTTTCGAACCTTAAAATGAATCGCTATCTACGTAATCGATCTTTATTAATATACTTCTCGCCTATTGATATGGAAGAACCTCTAAAGATTTTTACCTTCAATGAATTATCTGCCTTCATTACAAATTTTGAACAGAAAATTTTTATTTGTATCGAAATGTTTTTTTTCGATACGACACACCTCGTTAGACGAGACAGATTCGTTAAATACACCTTCAAATATATGTCAGACATTACTAGAAAAACATGTTACCGTGCACAAACTCAGCACTTTTGTATGAACTAATGCTGATAATAAAAATAAAATTAAGCCAAAGTATATAGAACTTTCAAATAATCATCGAATGCCCGCTACCTGTCAACATATTTTGCTAACGTTATTACACGTCTCGTAATATTAAAAAATTCGAATAGCAAATTAGGGAAGTTTAATTAAACAAAATAACTATTGTAAAGTGGATGCATGTGTTCGTGCGGTAGATAGCCCCATCTTCACGAAGTCGAAGAGAACGTCGAACATCTTGTTGAAATGAGGAAGAAATCACGGTTAAGTCGTACACAAGAATTATCAAAAATATGTAATTAAAGATGCAAAAATATCAGAAGGGCAGAGGCTTGGAGCGCTCAGAAAAGCCTGAAACAATCAAACATATAGTGGCTATTATCTGTATTCTCTCAGACCGTCTATTTTCAGGGTCGTATCCAAGTGTGTCTAGCATAGTTCACTAGGAGCTGTCAAGTCAGAATGGCCTCATAACAAAGCGAGTTTCTTCTCAAGAATCACACTCCAGGGGCGATACTTAAATCAGTGTAAAACCGTGCACAGTAACTCGACATATATTGTTAGGCAAGAAACATAAAAACGCATTTCTGATCGACATAGTTGTTCCAAACACCCGCATCATTCAGTACCACAGACCGCAATGCTGAAATACAGGGAATATGGTAGTTGAGCGAAGTTTATATTGTACGACTGATAATATCAAGGAATATAAAAAATAACATAAAAACTTTGATGATATCTCATATGCCTCATATATCTCACATACTTCTCTAAAAGTTAATTTTCTTCCTAATTAGATCTATTATTATTTTATTAATCCTTTTTCATTCAGCTTTTTCAATGAAGCTAACCTTATTGAACACTAATCAAGACTGGTTGTTTACGCTTGAGTTCTTTCCTTTAAATAGTTGACATATCTTAATTCCTCAGTTCTGGTTCAGTTCAACATTTTCAAGAAGTAAAAACCTGGAATTATATATCATTAAGGATTAACGATTTTATCTCATGTATCACTACTCGACCTAGATATGAAATATTCATGAATTTCCGTAATGATTTTGTTTCGATAATTAATATCGAGTTTGCCATATTAATCATATTAAATGATCTGATTAGACCAATCAGTCAAAAAAGTGATTGGATTTTCAATTGCCAGTAGTTCAGGGTCTGGGCAGTTGAAACCGCTATTAATGGTTCAGTTGCTCAAGTCAAGTTTGCAGTGTATTTAATTTGTTTGAAAGTTAAATTAAACAACGATCAATATAAGTAACAGTTTGATTTTCGAAGCATGGAATAATTTCGATTGGCAGTAGATAGTAAAGAATATCAACATTTATATTATTTTAATCCAGGTAGGGTAACTTTTGGAATCCGAAGTAGAAAAATTATAGAAATATTTTTTAAATATAAAGAGTTGTTCTATAAGAGAGTTAGAACTTTAAAATGAGGCACAATGATAACAAGTGATAATCCGGTAATTTTATTTTATCTTGTGTAAGAATGACATTATATTTTGAAAATAATGTAGTTCAGTTTTGATTACCCTTTCATTTATATCGCGTATACAATACGGACGATAAGCATACATTCCCGTCGCAAGTAAATGTCTATTAACATTCATTCTACAAACAAACTGAACTACAGCTGTAACAATAGTATTACGCACTTACCGGATATATTATGTCTGTTTAGAGATTAAGATTAATCTCGTACTCGTATCGAATTCTAACATTAATACCATCCCATCAATATTCTCATAACGGTAGAAACAGAATATCCAATAGTCTTACTATTTTGCTAAAACTTGTTCAATAAACTTCTCAAATATCTGTTAAAAACTGGCAAATGTCATCATGGGAATCTTTATGGCACATCAAATGTCTGGCAAATCATCATGGAACGTTTAACATCAAAGCAACGCAACGCAAATTGTCGAAATTTATTATCAAAATCAATGTTCTGTGCGCCAAACTCATAGAGTCTTTTATGGTGCTCGTAATCGCCCAACCCAGCGATGTATTTACCAAATTATTGACAAATTTCGAACGCATTTTACGCTGCTCGATATTAAAACAAAAACAAGATAAAAAACTTTGTGTTTCGAAGAACATATCGCCGCTTTTGCTGGCAGTGTTGATGAAGTGTTGATGAAATTTCTCAATTCGTTAATGGAAATCATTATAGAGCGATGATCAACGACTATTTAATTCCGATTTTAAATGGTATTGACGACGCAACATGTCATGCAGCCAACGCAACAATCGATTTAGAGAATTAACAACTCGGTTAGAAAATTATTTCGAGGAACGGATCTGTTAATGGGCCACCAAGGTCATGTGATTTACCGCCTTTAGATTATTTTCTTTAAGCTATGATAAATCTTTGATTTATGCCAATAAACTAGCTACTATTGACACCTTGGAAGCCTACATAACTCGGATAATTGCAGACATAAGACCCCAATTGCTGGCAACTGGTCAAAAATTGTATTGACAGAATGCGCTAGGTAAGAAGTAGCCGAGGTGGACATTCGACCAAAATTGTTTTCAAGCATTAATTAATGTTATTTCACATAAAATAAATAATTTCCAGGCATCTAAATTGTTGTTGTTTTATATGAATTTAAAGTTCAGGGGCACTAAAAATCATCCTAGAAAACATTTTTTTTTAACTTTTTTCTTTACCACAATCATATACAGAAACATACACAAAAGGAAACTAGTAAATAGTGTATCAGTTCTTTTGTTCAAGATATACTATACAGTGAGTAAATTTTCAATGTTATTCAAATGTGTATATTGGGTGTTGAAGATGCTGCAGTATATATAAACTCAGTATTCGTTCGTTAAGTATTTTGTCATATTATATTATTTTTTTTTAATAATTGTCGTTTTGTTATTCATTAATTTAGGCTTATTACTCCGATTTGTCATAATGAGTTTCACAATAAGTTCGTTAGTAAATTGAAAACGGGCATGTAATACAGAAGTAAATTCTCTCTAAGTATACATTCAGGTGTGTCTATTTCAATACGATTTGCATACGTTTTGCATGATCATTTCAAGCATGTTCATTATCAAGCCATCTAAAGCTGGGGGAAGCTGCAAATTTTAGGCGAATTTGTAGCTGTCACAATAAATCTGGATGGTCTGCGCATATGTCCGTCTGTCCAAATAGTTTTCAATGAAATATTGAAGATTAAATCTACACCGAGCTCGGTCTACATAATATTCTAATAAGTTCCCCTCGAGAATCATGAGCAGCTGTTGCAACAGGGTCTTGCTTTGACGGTACGAGGGTAAAAAAGTGTTAGTGTTGGATTAATGTATGTGTATATTAGGTATGATATGCAAGCTATTAAATTCAGTTAATTTTGAAGTGATTATAGAACCTTTGAGACTCTCCATTCCAGCAAAATAAAACCGTGACATGAAAACCTTAATTTAATTGTCAGTAATGAAATATACGTTTAATGAGATTTTTCATTCTTCTCTAACAGGAATTTCAGTTATGATATTTACACATATTGATTAGAAATGCGCTTGCGCTTGTTTTTATTCATCCATACCGAACAATGTGGGCACAGAATTTGTGGCACTAATTTAATCATGCAAATAATGTGAATGGAGTCTGGGAAATCCAGTTTCACCGCCGCTGTTGTTCAGATTTAATAATTTTTCTGTACTTTTATAAGGGTCGTTCGAAAAGTTCTCGGAAACACAAGATATTTAATTTTGTGTAAAACATTTACTCCAACGACACTCTCACTTTTTAATACCCTGAGTATTATGCGATTTATCCAACTTAGACTTTATCATTTGAAGTGAATTTTCATGCACCGAGCCATTTTTCCAGGTTTGAGAAGAAGAAGTAATCGCTTGGAGCCAAATCCAGTGAATAGAGTTCTTGTAAAAGCATTTTGAAGCATAGATCAGTCGAGTAGTTGAAGTGCAATACTCCCCAACGAGAACTTTTGCCAGATTCTATGCGCACTACACCACGAGAATTCCAAAGAATCGTAACCATGCCTTTTTTTATAGAAGGAACCAAATTCGCTTGCTTTGTGCACCTTCAGTTGCTTTCATTTATTACTTGGATTGTTATTTCGTCTCTGGTATGTATATAGTGAAGAGTAGGTGAGCATGATTTATCCATGTTTTATCTACTATCATAAAACGATCTAGAAACTCAGTAAACATTTTTGAAAAGTTGATCTATCGAATATGTCTTTGACGGATTGTCAACAAACGCAGCACCTATCGAATAATTTTTTTATATCAAAACATCGTGTAAAATTTAATAGAAACAGTCTGTCGAGATGTTTACAATGTTCATAAACTAGCCAACCTTCAGCCCTCGATCATTTAATACGGGGCATTCATCACTTTTTTATCATGGATTTTTACATTTTTTTTATGCCTAAAAGGGTTAAAATTATAACAGCTCTTAGTTAAAACGTTTTTGCTTTACTCGATCATCACAAACAAACAACAACAACGCACGCATCTGACATTTTGCAGCACCCCATCTAATGAATTAAACCTCACATATATCACAGTCATTTGGTCATAGTTTTGCTATTATTGTCAAGCAGCGATCGTTCGAATAACTCTCGTATTGCCTGTAGTCGACATATTAGAACTACTACTCTTTGAACCGTATTTTCTTGACTCTTAGTCCTCTTAACCAAGTTGTAAACTTATGTGCTGACTAAATAATCATTAAATATTTTTTTTGGAATTTGAAGGTTTTCGTAAATGTTTTTTTTTATTAAACGCAAGATAAAAACAAAAAAATAAACGCAAGACAAAAACAAAAAATTAAAAACAAGACAAAATTACTCATTGGATAATTAACCGTTGCAGTACCATACAAAAGAATGCTATGAATCGATTTAAACGCTGTACGGTTGTGTGAGTCAAATTTGACTTTTCACCGATCATTCCGACGATCAACCGACGATCGGACGGCACAAAATCCCGGATTAGGTGGACATTTTCATCACTTCTTGCAGTTGAAGACCTTCTGCTATGAGGTTCATCTTCAATCAAGTTTCGGTCTTCTAAGAGTTCCTCAGATCACTTGAAATCCCGGCCCTTGACAAAGCACTGTTTCCATAGACTTGTTGAAGATTTGCAATAGTTTTCGTCGCACTCTGCTCAAGTCTGAAACAGTACTTGATAGCTCACCTTTGCTCGAACTTGTCACTATGAATGCTTTAGTAGTCACTGTGAATGTCAAAAATGTAATTCAATAAAATAATTGCTCCAAGTGACAATAGGGAGTTCAAACTCGTGCTGAAGACGCATTAGGGGTTGGCCTACCTCCTCTTCAATTGGGAAGCCAACAGTGTTACCACATAGAATGTGTGGCCATCCATCTTATTACTTTATTTGCACACCTCGTAACACAACGTTCAGAATATTGAAGTGTGCCCCTTACAATTGACAAATGTATGATATGGTTCTTACCATATCATACCTTAGTATAATATGGTTTTACCATTTCTGACGAAAGATTTTGAATTGTTTTTAAACTAGCTCAATACAAACAAATATAAAAAAATTAGTTCAGACCTCAATAGAAACAAAATTAGATCAAATTAAGAGGAAGAGAAAAAACTATCTGTAGTATTATTTTACTATCTTTGACATAATTTTAATTTAATTTTTAAATTCATCGATGTTATTGATATCTGAGTTGGTATCGGCAGTGTATTTTCTTCACCTTCAAAAAATTCATTATCATTATTTTTAAATACCAATTTGCAAGCTTGTTATCTATCCCCCTAAATTACAAAGCTACTTCCCCTCCTTATAAATGATAAAAACGACCAAAGTTGGCTTTAAATTTTTCGAGAATTTATTACTACTTACAGCCCGCCAGGAGCCCACTGATACGGGATTGCAGGAATAGATCCATAAAATTTTGATACAATGTGACCCTATAAACTTTTATAAGTAGATAGTGGAGGCCGGTGCTTTACTTTCGCAGACAACTATAAAATGAATGATAATCATTAAGGGCAATCTCGGAAATGGATTGTTGGGAAAGTTAATTTATCGTCTTAGTTGATCGTTCAATAAGGTAAAATCATTAGACTTTTATTAGAGGCGCTTTTATTGCCGTTTGAGTAATAAAAAATTCTCTTCTGGTTGATTTTTATCTAAATATTATTTTGATAGTATTTATTTGGTAGTATATTAATAGTGTCAGAATTTTAAAATGAGACACAATGATAACTACAAGTGATAATCCGGTAATTTTTATTTCATCTCACAGAACAAATAATGTTGTTTAAATAATTGTTTAAATGTCTCTCTCAGCTTAGTCTGGCGGAATATAATCTGGTGAGCCTGTTTCCGATTACTCTTTCACCCAGACCCTATATTATATTTCCAATGATGGCCTGAATGTTTCGTTTAAGGTCGAGAATTGTTCGAGGTTTATTTCTGCCGAGGGTGGTACATTTTACTACTCTGGCAACTAACACAGGCATCACCGAAATAGAGTAGGATTGATGGTTTCGAAAAACAGCGAAATCGGTTATGGACTTTATCCCCTATTCAAGTCGCACCGCATTGATAACAATAAAAGCTAAGCCAGTCGATCTTAACGTAATCCAGGTGTACGCACCAACAACTGATGCAACAGACCAAGAATTGGAAGAATTCTACAGCGAAGTGAAAGACCTGAAGCTTACTAAAAAACACGAGGTTAATATAATCATGGTATATAACTTTATCTTTGGGCCCTTTGGTCTTGGTACAAGAAATAAGAGAGATTACCTTTTGCAGTTTTGTCAAGAAGAAAATATGACAGTCACCAATACTTGATTACAACACCACCTCCACAGACTGTATACCTGGAAGTCACCAGGAAACCATCATAGAAACATTACCCGCAATCAAATAGATCACATTCTCATAAACTCTAGATTTGCTTCTTCACTAAAAACAGCAAGCACCTATTCAGGAGTAGACATATTCTACTAATGGCCGCAATAAAAATATCTCTAGCGAGAGCCAAAAAGAAAACACCAAAACGACAAATGGCAGTAGACAGACTACATAACCCAACTATTAAAACCATACTAAGTAATCAGTTAAATCCTCAGGTACAGCATGTAACCGCCATAAGGAAGGCGACGTGATACGGTCATGGGAAGAAATAGCAAATGCTTTAAAACGCTCCTCACAAAATGTGCCGGGTTATAAAACTAGTAATAAAAAGCAAAAATGGATGACCGAGGAAATCTGGTGCTAATGGACGAACGCAGAAAATTCAAAGAGATAAAAGATAAATATTAAAACCTTCAAAAACTAATAAGATAAAAATTCAGGGCTGCAAAAAACTTCTGGCTCAGACGCGAATGCAGCGAATTAGAACAAGTACAACGCAGGCATGATGATTTTAATTTTCGTAGAAGACTTAAGGAGACTGCTGGGCTATACAAAAAGCGAAAATTGTGTATTATAGTCAATGAAAACAACCAAATAGTTCTGAATGATGCAGAAAAATGCAAACTATGGGAGGACTATATCGAGAAGCTGTTTTATGATATATACCTGGTAAAGAACTAACTACGGGAGAAATCCTAACTGGACCTTATATTACTAAAGAAGAAATAGAAAAGGCCATATAAGTATCTAAAAACAATAAGTAGCTAGTCCTGATGAAATTCCGACACATAATTAAAGTACTAGACGAGAGAGATATGGCAGTACTGCATAGATTATTTAACCAAATATATGACACCGGTCGATATCCTGAACAATGAACAAATTCAACTTTTATCACCCTGCCAAAGAAGACCAACGCAAGGAAGTGCGAAGATCACAGACTTATAAGTCTTATGAGCCACTCTATGAAAATACTTCTAAGAATAATAAATCAGAGACTATATAAAGAGTACTAGTACAGAACTTCTTCGACTAGCGGAATAATTTATGTCTGTGTTTTATAGACTACGAAAAGGCTTTCGACTACGTTCAACATCATAAACTTATTCAGCTTCTCCATCGGCTTGACTTGGACCAAAGAGACATTCGGTTCATAGAGAACCTATATTGGCACCAATCGGCACAGGTCAGAGTGGATAATGCCCTGACTGGACAGATTAGAGTTCTTAGAGGTGTATGGCAAGGATGTATACTGTCGCCGCTCTTAGTTAAAATCTATACTCGGAAACTATCTTCTAGGAGTTACTTGAAAACAAAGAGATTGGGATTATAAACAACATACGTTATGCTGAAGATACAGTTTTGATAACATAGGGTTAACCATAAATACAAAATAGACTAAATTCATTGTAATCACTAGGGAAACAAACATATTCAGAGATTCCAGTCTAACCTACACCTGGAAACCGATAGAACGGGTATGAAGAATGGTCCTCAGACAATGAAATTAAATGACGTATGGAACAAGCCCGAAGTACTTTCCTGAAGTTTAAAAAACTGTTCTTCTGTAGCGACTTCGACCTTGATCTTCGATTAAGATTGATTAGGGTGTTACATTTGGTCGGGGCTTCTCTACGGCGTAGAGGGTTGGACCTTAAAGGGAAATGCTATGAACAAACTGGAGGCTTTTTAGATGTGGATTTACCGCAGAACTTTTAACATATCATGGACTGCTAGGGTGACAAACGAAAAGGGTCTTAAATCCATCAATAAAAATCGCGAGCCCCGTAGTTTCATAAAGAAAAATAAGACTGCCTACCTCGATCACATCATGCCAGGCCAGAAATTCCAATTCCTACAACTAATCATCGAAGGCAAAATAGAAGGTAGAAGACGATTAGGACGTAAAAAGATGTTATGGCTGCGGAATGTGAGGCAATGGACGGGCATAAACGATATACAATCGCTAATTCATACCGCCAGTGATAGAGATAGAATGGAAAATGTAGTCTCATATATCCATTAATGGATTTGCAAAGGAAGAAGAAGAAAAATAAAGCAAATAAGAAAACATAAACACAACGGCGGAATAAGTGAAACAGACGAAGAAACTCTGGCAGAATTATTTAAAATTCTAATCAAATGATGATTACACATTATACTAAAAACAACGAAAAAAAGTAAAATAAACCCTAAGAAGATGTCAAAAGGAATCGTAGGAAAAGTTCGTAATACCAAACCTTGGAAAATGGGAAATTGAAATAAACCATTTACGATTCTGAATGGACTTAGAGAAAAAAACTGTTATGAAATTAATTGGATTATGGTAAGGTTAAAGTAGGATGGATAAATAAGTAAGTAAATGGTAGCAAATTAATGAGCCTTTTTAATCTCCTTTCATGATTTGATACACAAAAAAATACAATGCTTTAATTATTACAACTCAACGTAAATGCAGGCGAAAGTATCCTAATCGTCCAGCGCCAGATAAATTAACAATTATTCGATCTGCTATTCAAGCAATTTCAAGAATTCAGAATAGTTGGAGATAGGTCCCATATTAAAGATTCAAGAAGTGTACCAAGCACTGAAAATATTTCACGTGGGGGGGCAAAGTGTAGGGGAGTTTCCAGAATAGTCGATTTGTGGTTCACAATTAGGGATTTGTCGAGTTCGTCGTGGTGGTGCACAATTGGGCACCTCCCCACACAGTTTACGCCGAATTTTGAGAAGTGAGCTGTTCAAGACCTGTTACCTACAGACAATAATAAACGCCTCGAATACTGTAATACCTTTATAAATCACTTCCATCAAATTGACAATTTTCGTGCAAAATTAATAATAAGCGATGAACCTCATTTTCATCTAAGCGGTCAACTGAATGAAGTGAATATCCATTTCTGGACAAGGGATAATCTCCGCCATATTCAATATATATATATATATATATATATATATATATATATATATATATATATATATATATATATCTATATATATATATATATATATATATATATATATATATATATATATATATATATATATATATATATCTATATATATATATATATATATATATATATATATATATATATATATATATATATATATATATATATATATCTTGTTTACATATTACATGATGAAGTGCTCACATTGTTGACTATAGAGAACATTACTTGATTAGTTCAAAGGCCTCGACTGCACAAAAGACCTTGTCAGACAAGACTGCAGTATGCTTCAACCTCAAACGTAAATCGGTAAACGCGTATTCATAACCTCCATGGAACGGTAATCTTCCGAATAAAAGCCGATATGGTTTTGAATAATACATGTGCACACATACGGGGATCAATTTTTAAGATGCACATAAACTCTGGCCATATATTAAAGCTGCCTAAGAGCGACATTAACGTTCCTCTTTTTGAAAAATAAAGGACCGCGCCAGATCCGACAGGTATTTTAAAATTTAAAGTCGTAAAACACATATTTGTTAAAGGCGATGTTAAAAAAGCCGGGAAAGAAGATTTAATGGAGGACGTTAAAGCGGTGAGAAGAAATGCGGTAGCTTTATTTTTAATACTGTCCGGTAATACGAACTCTCCGACATTAAAAACGACAGGACGTATTTTTGGAATGGCTTTTTATTGAACTTTCTAAATGTTTTTGTCTTAGGAACAGATCTAGCCACATGAGTAACGTTGAAGATTGCCTTTTTCCCCGATTTTTTTTTTGATCAGTGACTGGCAATAATTTACTATTAAATATTATGTTAAAGAATTGAACTGTGTTCAGAATTTGGTAAATATTTAGTAAATATGAGAATACATCAATATGCTGATGATATATAATTATATTATTGTTTTAACCTATATAATTCTGTTATTACTAGGAATAATATCAACCATGGTTAACTAGTAAATGCAATTTAAACTGCTTGTTCTCTGTAATATTATTATTCCTGTTTACAAATCATTCCCCGGAACTGAGCAATAATTTTCAGATTAAATTAATAATGATAATTTTTTAAATAAATAAATAATTCTAATAAATACAATTGATTGTTTAAGGTTTCGTTAAGATTACCCAAGGAAATTCGATCATTCATTTACTACCTAATCATGCCATTAATTGTATTTCTAACTGTGAAAGCACGCTAGACTGTTTTTAGATGCCACTTGTGCGTTTATATTATTTTTAATAAGGCTAACTAAATTTCTAAACTAACCTATAGAATCTGCAACAAATATTTTCTACTTACTCAAGCCGTTAAAAATATCGAATAAATTCGTTAATCACGAGACCCCTCCGTCGATGACAGAGCAAGAAATAGCTGATATCGCAAGATCAAGACTCCAGTAGTTGTCAAAGCGGTCACTGAAGGAATTCGGAGAAATTCGCTCCGAAAAAAGAAATTCATGATTCGAGAGATGAAAATACCGACAAAGACCACGTCATGCATCATTAAATATGACCTAGGACCTGAAGCTTCTAGTGGAAACGATTGACGGCAAGTCTATATAACATCAGAGTCAATCGAAGCCGCTACTTGAGCGGAATGTAAACGTAAGGTAAAGTTGAAGAGTAATTCAACTAATAAAATGACAGAGTTTACGCTCATAGATCTCGAGAAGTTGCTAAAAAAATTGGAAAAGAAGAAAGATTTTACCATCCAGCTTCAATGATGATTTAGTGATAAAGTATCTTACAACGGCGTTTAAGTTTATATTTTTAAAATTCATATTTTGTTTTATAATAATAAAACAGTTTTCTTGTCTAATTTATACTTTATTATTATATATCTTCACTTATTACACCTTATTATCTTACACTATCATTTTATTATCTTACTTCGTGAAATTTATTTTTCTGTGCTACCATATGCTATTACAATTGTTTTTTCGAACTTGGCCTAAAATATACTGTTACTTTTTATGTCATAACGAATGAACAAAAAATTTTTGATGGTGATAGATTAAGTGTTTCATTACACAATATATTTATTCGTTCAAAAACGGTGCTGCTCATTAGACGAAAATACGTGTAAATAAGGTAGTCAGACTGATTTTTATTCAACTGAGGCTATAATTCGACGTTATATCCTTCAAAGTAGGTGTTCTGAAAAGCAACACAGCACAGCGCCTGAGATGGTTGGTCCACTCTTATGGACTTAATAACAATGCTGGAACTCACATACTGGAATCGCCTTCAGCTGGTCGGTTAAGGCCTTTTCAATGTTCTAAGATGGTGTTCTCTGAGGTGAGTTTTTAATCTGGGGAAATGGAAAATGTCACGAAGACTCAAGTCTGCTGAATAAGGGGCTGCGGAGCTACAGCGATGTTTTTATTTGGCAAAAATTCGTTAATTAAAATCGCTGCGTGGCAAGGTGCATTGTCGTAATGCAACACCCACGTGTTCTCGATATTCGGTCTCACACGAAATCCAAATCCCTCAAGAACTTCTCGGGAAAAATGCTAGTTTACCGTTTGGCTTTAAGACCTTTGACAAAACTCGCTTTCTTTAGTTCTGTTGAAGTTTGGCAAACATTTCTATAGCAATATACATAAGTCTGATCACTGTCTGATCACTGATTTTAAGAGCACACTAGAAAAATTAGAGTTCACACTCGTGTTAAAGAAGCATTAGATGTTATGCTGCTGTCCGTCACAAAATAGAAGCCAACAGCGTTGCTAGTCCACCAGTGTCATTATCTTATTACTTCGAGTGTTTTTGTTTAGGGGATAATAATGATAAATAAAAAATTTTCTAGCGATATTTTTTTATTCAAGTAGACATTCAAGCACGATTCTTAGTTATATTAATTGTTACCCTGCCTTATATCATTTCTTGCCATAGAAAAATAATTAGATATAAGTTGTCTTTGCTGGCATTTTGAAGGACAAAGAAGTTTTCGTTTCCCAATTAAACTGGAATCAAGTTGCATTAAAATGGGTTTAAAAAATTTATATTTCCTTCGGAACAGACGCGAAACTGTAAGAAATAACTTCCGATTTTTGCATAATAAATACACTGGCAAGAAGAAAACTTCGACATGAAACAAAGACCACCGCCTCTCTATTTATATTCAAAAGCAATTGCTAGTTTAATTAAAATAGGATTAAAATATTCTACCGTTTAATTAAAGTGAGTTCCTCTCGTTCTATACCTGGTTAGAAATTTTCGATGACATTTAGATCTTTCAAACGGAGCTTCATTTTGTAACAGTAAAAGTTATAAAATAAATCTTTAGAGCTTTTTTGGTTGGTTTAGTTTGAAGGCTTTAATGGTTATATTTCTGCTGAAGAATCTGAATAAAAAGGAGGATCAAATTGTTTCACCACAATACTCTTCTGAACGTTCATTATTCTAAATATAGTTCTTTGATTGTAGTAGACGATAATGAAGTACAAAAGAAGTCCTCCCAAAAATTTGTTAATTTCTATTACCTGGCAAGTTTCATTCACTATCTCCAAATTCAATCTTGACAAACGTAAAAATTACGGCTCTAACTATACAAACAACGAGAAAATAACTATTATTAGTGCCCGTAGGTCTGGTGACCATGATAACGATTTAATTTGTTAAATAAATATAGTAATTTCAATCCCAAACAATATTTAACAGGATATTTCTCGTCGCCTTGGTGGATATTATATAAGAATAACGTTTTTTATGTGTAAGGTGCAACGTTAGTAGCAGTAACCCCATTAAGAAAATTGGGTATTTCCTAAACATATGTTCTCCGAGTTATTTAATTTAAATGATTTACCAATACCACAAATACGGTATTAAAATGAAAAACCATTTTAGATCAATCAATTTAGTTCAATATTTGAAATACGATCGAGTACATTATGTTCATACGTCGACTTCACTTACATGATTGAGTGAACTCAACTTTCTATAACTTTGGGCAATAAATCAGGCCTAATTTCATGAAAGCTACCTTCGATATTTAATTTCAATACATCGACTGACTAGTTTATTTGCATAGACCATCGTTTTTCAGCCTATTAAGTGTCGCGACCCACTAAATAGCCAAAAAGTTAAGTAAAAAACGTTGCGACCCCCTCACTACGATATCTTAATTTGACGTTTATTTTTCATTGGCCAGTTAACACGGCAACGATTGGTCCTTTTCTCAGTATCATGATTTAAAAAATTAAAATGGACACTTTCCCTTCCCGTTGGAATATAAAAATACTTCTTATTGATATATCCGATACCTAAAGCGTTGACCTCTATCGAGAAAACGAGAGATTTTTTGATTTGACATTAAAAAAAATCATCATTTTAAAACTTATTTGTAGTCTTCATGCCATTATAGAGAAAACTCGCGGATTTTCGCTTCTTATGACAAAAATAAGTAAGATTGGAGCTTCTTATTATTAATAGTTCGGCTGTCTTGAGGAAAGAAAAAGACTACCAATACACAGTACAGAGTGCTAATGGCCTGCCAGAAAATTTTTAAAGCTTTTGTGCCTGGCGTCATTGTTAATGACTTCTTCGCAAACATTTTAAGCTTCTGTCGTAGCAGGAACAATGCGAATCAAACCTTTGATTAATACCTGTAGGAACAATGAATGGATGCAGCGAAGTTCTTATCAGAAGAAGCTTTGGTTGGTCTGAAAGAACGTAATCAAAATGTTCGAAATTAAAAAATAAATGGCCCTCCAGAATTGATGACTTTTTGGTTTATGTTGTATGATTTTTCGCTTATAAATTCGATTTAATTCCAAAAAACAATTAAATGAAATGTGGTATTGTCATTAAACCACAAATTGCAAAACTAGTCAAGCAAATATTTAATTGATATTTAACTGTTTTCTTACCAAATTGATAGACCCTGTTATTTAATGAGAAATCAATATAGATCACTTGACTACAAAAGTGCAATAACTTGCAGACAAAGAAGTTTAATATTTAAAGTAGCATTACTATTACAAGTAAAATATATACAAAAAGAATAACGTTAACATATCCTTGGAATTGAAATAGGAAATAAAATATATTTTGCCACAGATCTGTCGGTACAAATATATTTTAAACATAACTGAATTTAACACTTTACATCCAATAACAATGGTGGTAAAAAATTCGTATAACAAACTAGAATTTTAAGCTATGGTAAATTACTACTACATTGCGCAATCGCAATTGATCTTGTAAGCCCTAGGTGTCAAACGAGCATATAAATATTTAAATCTTTGTGTTTAGGTATATCCCAGAATACCTCTTCATGGCACATTTAAATTATGTACATTAGGCACGAAAGCGAATCTTCGTAAATAAATATGGAGACGTTTATATTCAACAATTATTAGGAATATATTATACGAGGGACGTTTAAAAGTCGTTCTTGTCAATACAGAACTAAATGACTATGATATTTATCAAGTATGATTCGTCAGATGGTGCACTGCAACGTTTTAGATGCGTGCGTTTAGTTGCTTGTTTGTGACGAGCGAGTAAAGCAAAAACGAGTTTTAACGTTTTTTCTTTATTGTTTTTGAGTATTTTTTCAACATTAATGTTCGAACTTTTTTAAAGTACTATTTTAATTTATTTTAACTTTTAACGTTTTAATTAACCTCAACTATCATAAAAATACAGTTAGATTCCAGTTTGAATGATTGTTCCATTGCGGTTAAGATGCTAAAGAAGTGGAAAGTTAAATTTAAAAGTGATCGTACATCAATTCTTGAGGACGAATACTCAGGATGTCCAAAATCTATTAAGACTTAGAAAATTAACACAAAAAATCATAGTGTCGCACTATATAATCGCCAACCGAGCGTACTCCCACCTACTTTACGACGGATGGATTAACAATCGCACAAAGACGCTTCTTGAGTTTAAACTTATTTAAACGCGATTCTGTTTAATTTTACCGACGTTTTCTAATAGTAGATCAACCATAAATTCACCAGAGATGAACCAGCAGTTCGCATACTGAATGGGAGTAGTGAATGTGCCCCGAAGAAAATGAAAACGTTTCCATTTACGGGAAGTCATTCCTACGGCTTCCTGGGATTCTCATGATGTCATGCTTATATGGTAGATAAGTTAACGATAAGCAAGCTAATTGAAGGATGCTATTTATGCCAAACGTCCACATTTGGTCAAAAGAATTACTCTTTTTCTACGATAATGCACCTGCGCATACGTCTTAGCTTGATGATCCACACTTCAAAATTCACATGCACCGTATTCATCGGAATTGGAGCTCAGGAATTTCTTTCTTTCCCAAAACCCTAATTCACTAAAAATGATGAGGTTAAATTTCAGCCACGTATTTCACAGATTTGAACAAATCGCATTATGTTGAGGTTATTATAAAGCTTTTACGTAGTAGATCTAAACGGATTAAACTCCTACGAAAAATTCTAAAGATATTAGAAATTATGAAAAATCTTTGAAAACAAAAACGAACAGATGCATTCTGTGGATTCTGTTCTTATCGGTAATATATATATATATATATATATATATATATATATATATATATATATATATATATATATATATATATATATATATATATATATATATATATATATATATATATATTCTGGACACATTTTTTACTCTGAATTTTAATATTTTATTCTGGACAGATCAAATAATAACACATAAATGAAGATCAATCTGTAACAATTTCAAGATGATTTATGGGAGATCATGCCCCTTCCCCCCCTAGTTCAAAATATAGCGTATTTGAACAAGACATTTCATTAATATTAATATCTGTAATCTTAATATTTCAGATACTGAACACTTTATATTAATACTGTAATTTTGTATTGGAATTGTATCGGAATTGAAGCTTATGAACTCTAATCTATATCTCTCTCTCTCTCTCTCTCTGCCAGTGAAATTTCAATTTGAAAATCCAATAAATTTTGCTTCCTGTTTATTTAAATGGTTTAGCAAAATTACAGTATTAATATAAAGTGTTCAGTTTCTGAAATATTAAGATTACAGATATTAATATTAATATTAATGAAATGTCGTCAAATACGCTATATTTTGAACTGGGGGGGGGGGCATGATCTCCTATAAATCATCTTGAAATTGTTACAGATTGATCTTCATTTATGTGTTATATATTATTTGATCTGTCCAGAATAAAATATTAAAATTCAGAGTAAAAAATGTGTCCAGAATAATGGCACAATCTGCAAATTGTGATCGAGGAATTAATTTGAGAACCGGTTTGGATTTTTAGCTTGTTCCGACCACACTTAATTTATTTTTCACACCCCAACGAACATAACTAAGCATTCGATCGCATTAATTTTAAATAAGTGTTCATTGGCAGTAGCACGAAAAAAAAAATAGGATAGCTAGGCATATGGCAGTTTCTGCCATATGCCTAGAAACCTGAATATCATGTTCAAAACAAAATAACGTCAAATAAATTTGTTCATATTAAAACAGGCCAGTAACAGAGAATATTGTGGGTTTAGATTCCCTGCTTATTTGTTTAAAATTTTAAGATCAACCACTCTTTTGATGCTGATTTGTTTTATTTTCAGAAGACAACACAGTTGTCTTATTTACCATTTCTGCACGAATATTTAAAATTTTTCGAACTGTGAATGTATGAGCTTCAGAAAAATAAGGACCAACATATTTCGTAGACAGAATTCTCGTGGTTGATTTACCTCCAACGTTATTTTTAATGACTCTTTGATTAAATTTTATTAAACTGCTATATTCTTTACAGTTAAACATATATTTTTTCACTCTCGAATACATTCATTGTCCAAATTTGTTTTGTTTCAATTCCACAAATGGAATTGATTAGGAATTTGTTTTTGTAACCTTTTTATTGACATCTTTGTCTTTTCTGTTTCTCTCATTTATAATGCTTTCAAAGCAGGCTTATTTTCTGCTTGTTTAATGCTGATGTAATAAGCACATTAGGTCCCTAAAATTATCCAATAAAATTGTTTTATGGCTGCTGAATATCGATGGGATATTTTATAGGCGGTCCTGCTGTATATCCTTTGTCGTTGCCATAAACTCTTTATCTCTATCGATACAAATTTTCTCCTGCTATCTTTCCTATGTTTTTATTGCTCGGCATTCTAAATGTTGTTTTTATTCCCTTTACCTTGTTATCATGTTTACGGTGAAGTTTTAAATGGGAAGAACTTTCGTTTAGTTTATTTTATTGATAAGATCAATCAGATAGCAACTACTCCAGTAAATAGTAATTGAAAGACATTACTATTAATAGCCTCTTAATCTACAATACTCCCTACTCTGATATTATGGTTGTCTAAAAATGACACTCTATAGAATACTATAAGAAATATAGTATATAGAAATACTATAAGAATTCTATAGAATGCTAACATTCTATAGAATAAATTTGTTTTTCAATATTATGTTCTGTGGTCGAATTCAGGGCCTTTTGGGAAGAATGAGCTGCTATAAATGACACATTGGTTTATTATTTTGATGCGGGCTTAAAAGTATAAAATATAAAATGGCGAAATAAGGGCTTCTAGGAAAATGTCAGGTATTTTTCTTTGGCGGCAAGATTTTATTTACCGATTTACCGACTACTTGAAAAATAAACTGATTCATTAGGAGTGGATAGATATATTAACAGATTAAATCATCTCCTAATGATGCTAACATGGTTAGCAAGACGCGCGTCAAAAAATTAAATGAAATGATTTGGTGTTTAGATAGAGATAAACCTCTTCGAGTTTCGCTCTTATTGTTTGTTATTTACGATGTGAACGCGGCGTCACAAAGCAATGTTATTGCATTATATATTTGTCCGGCGGCAATAACTTTAAGGAAATCGAAAATTGAATATAGTCATTCTGGCTCTCCAGGATAAGGTCCTATAAGTTAGGCTTTAATGGCTGCCATCCACAATACTGTTTTTAAAATATTTAAACAATGCTCCCATTCAGATCTTGTTATCTACGATTATTTCCTAATTTGGTGGAACATCTTCCGCGAACTCGTTTTTCTAACGGTAGCAATAATAATGGCTGACGTGAATGAGTGGCAAACAAGGTTAAAAATACACATTTTTCCTAAGCCCTTCATCATTGATCAACTACCTACGAGGACACAATACAATACAAGTCAAATACTTTTCTTATAGATAACCTTAAGATCGTATCGCTTATTAGTAGTGTAGCATACGAATTTCGTATGTTACACTACTTTTTATGCGGAAGAACAATCGTGTAAATTGAAGAAAAGTTGAAAAAGAATTATGGGGACCCTGCGTTTACATTTAATGGTTGTAACTGGTTTAATGAGTTTCTAAATTCTGAGGGCCTCATCTTCGTTATATGTTAAATAAAAAGCTAAGCTGCTATATAAAAGCTAAAGACAATAACATAATAGTATTATGTTGCATTATTGGTCAAATTTTATGAATTATTGATAAAAAAAAACGTCAAATGCTATTTCACCACGATAATGCACCTGCCCATGCATGCCGCATTCACTCTATTCTCCGGACTTGGACTTCTTTCTCATTCCAAACATGAAGAAATTGCTGACTCCAAAGAAAAATGAAAAAATCATCAAGTCGTATTTTTTGGAAGCCATAACAAAGCAATATTTCATTTTAAAAGTATCTGACTTTTCACTTCACCCTCGTATATTGTTGATTTTGTTGAAAAATATGACTGTTCCAAATATTTCTTTCTATGTTACAGATAATTCATAAATCCTTCTCGTACATCTCAAATTAATTTTAAACAATAAATTTACATATAAAATATAATTAATTTTATTCTAGTTGACCTATACACTAAATATTTACGACATTTTTGATAGTACCATTGTATCTGTAATTTAATTCTGGATTCATGAAAGATACAAACCGAACAACACTAATATTATGGTATCAACATGAGGTAATTTACATAGATGTTATACTGACTTTTAACCGACTCTCGACACTGAAATATTTAAAATAAGAAATGGTCAAGTCGAAGCTCTGAACAAAACGTCAAATAAAGAACGTTTATTATGTTACCGCCGACTGATATAGAAAAGTTGGATTGTGAAATTCTTACCAATGAGATGTGTCTTATTATATATTGGCTCTAAAACTAAACAGCATGATATTTTGGTCTACCAATGAAAAATAATTAATATAATTAAAATATTATGATATTTCTCAGTTGCGGGTTTAATGATCTTGTTTCCCACCCACACATCGTAAGATAAATCTTAAATTTTATAAATATTTGTCTATTTTTCAGAATTAATTGTGCTTCTCAAATCATATTAACGATGAATGAATGCTTTTGACAAATATTGTATAAGAAGACAAAAACAACTTTGTTCTAAATACCCAAACATTCATTAGTGAACTCAAAACTCGTTCAATTTTGATATGCGGAGTCGATATTTTGGGTGACCATTTATCCATTAATTTTCTATTTACTAAGAGTCGTCGCTGAATAGACTATATTAAACTTTTATTGGACCACCGATGCATAAGACGAACTAAGAAAATTTATAAACTTCATAAATTTAACTGTAGCAACAAACCGCTGATATTAATCAAAGCTTGTAACTTGTTGATCCATTTTAAAAAATCACCGACAAAAATAAGACGCTATAATTTCTAACTTAACAAACGAAATAATATAAAGCTACTGTCAGATGCCAAGAACATTATGCTAGTTTAAAAAAATGATTATATTGATACGTAAAGCGAGTAAACTTTTACGGTAAAAGCACCTTACTTTTTGATCATTGTAGAATTATAATATGAACGTATTAGTAATATAAGGTTTTACACAAATAAAGTAGTGTTATTCCAAATAATTTATTTTAAAAATAACAACGATGTGCCAATAAATTAATAACAAAGGAAACAGTTGGAACTAAGGTATGATTACATAGGTCAACAAATTTAAACTATTTTGATGTAATATTGATGAAAATAGATATATTAAAAGTATTTTGTAGCCCTAAATCCGAAAAGGATAAGCAAGATGCTGTAACACGTACAGTTTTTTTTATTACAGGGTGTCGGTGGTGATGAAAAAAAAGAAACACATTCAATTTTCACAATCTAATATTTACTTAATATACGTATATAAAACTATATACGTTATATATGTTAAAAATAAAATATACTTTATTGAAGATTATGTGTATATATTACTTTCACTTTTTCTTCTTGTATTCTGTAGCATCATTTCTTTTTAAAAACCAGCAGTAGTCACCTAACATAGATAGTTTCCAGCGTTTCTGGTATCTTGCTTCCATGGTCCTGATGCCCTAGTGAAACATCTCTCCTTGTTAGTCGTTTACTGCACCCACATTTTCAGGAAAAAATCCAAATGGAAGTGTAATAAATGCATTTTTAAGCACTTGCGACACCCTAGTATTTCATAGGCCTTCAAGAGTTTATCTGTGAGGTTTTTATAGTTTTCATATTTCTTGCTGCCCAGAAATCCTTTACTACACTTACAAAATACATCCAAGCTGCCAATTCATTTTCATTTAACTTTTTTTGAAAATGAAAGTCACCTACAAGCTTCCTTATTTGAGGTCCAATAAATATGGCTTCTTTTAATTTAATTTTGCATCACTTAAAGTAACAATAACTTACGTGGTGAGTAGGTTCTCTCCATACCATAGGAATCACAAATGGCATAAAATTTTTCTTGCGATGCATCCACTGCGCTAAATTTACGTTACAACTCACATAGCAAACTTGGGGAGTACAACTTTTATCTTGATCTCCACGTAAAATTAAAAAGATAGGCTTTTTGACTTTCTCGGATATAGATTTAGTCTGTGACTTTTTATATAAAAACGACTTAAACACTTGACTATACTGTAAACAAGACAGAAACAAACTAAACTATAGAAAACAATAAAACTGCCCAAATACTGTGGTCTTCCCTTCTACGGTCTTGTGGCAATTCCTGCATTATCTAGTCTAAAGTCAGGTAAAAATAATTTCATGGTCCCATGATATAGAGGAGAAGCATGTATTTGAAAATGCGACGTGTTAAGCCATTTATGTGAAAAGGTGTTTTAATAACTACCTAAATGAAACAAAACGAGCATTCTCATCAATGTTATAAAAATTATGCGACCCGTGTTATAGGTCATAAAATGTAGGTGAAAAAATCTAAGCACATAGGACTTCAAAAATCATGTAGCCAAATTTGAATTATGACTTTATTAATAGTACATCTGATTTCCTATCCATAATAATAAACTTTCCTTGCTTGCATATATATGCCAATATTTGGTACGATTTCCTAAAAGAGTTCTATAGTAAATTACAAGTCTTTTAATTTATAATCTATTATGTGCATTTATAATACTATTATACGCAGACTGATACTAGGCTAGCTGAATGGAATTTTTCAACTATATCTCTGAGGATCGTCAATTCTTGAACAATCTTACGATCATCCTTTATGAAGTTTTCAGCTGACTAAGAAAACAATATATTTCTAAGAAGATTTATTTTTATTTTTCAGCGTATTAACCTTGCAATTCAATACATTTATAGAACAATAGCGTTCCAATCTTTTAATACTCTTAATATAAGAGCGCCATTTCTTGTTTGGGAAATGAAAGTAATTGCTGAGAGCCAGATCTGGTGAATATGGTGGTATGAGTGTGTTTGTTATGGAGACGTGTTTCCAGGCACATTATTGTAGTGAAATATTACTTTCTTGTTTGTCAGATGTGGATGTGGATGTTTCTCCACATCCAAAAATGTTAGCACTTGATTACTTTACTCGATCTCCCCAAACAAGCACCTAAATGCATTCGTCTGAAACTGTATTAGACCGACTGTAACTAAATATTTTCGAACCACTTTGTTAAGTGAAATATAGGCATTTCTTTACAATAATACTATCACGCAATTATAAACTTCGACAAACTTCAAAAAGTAGCAATAAATGATGTTAAGGATCATTAAATAAAGAGAAATTTAGACATTTAGAGAAACTACCATATCGACACAATGACCGATTGAGATTGGATCGACAAATCGGCCGGTGTGCGGACACCTTTGCCATGAAAAATATCGAATACTGGCCGAAAATCGAACGCGGAAAATAACACAGAGCTGGGGGATTCATCCTCGTTAGAAAACCTTTCCGGTGTGTGCGTGTGCGGGCCTTATACCGAGAGTGATTCATCTGACCTAGTATCCCTAGGCCCTTTCTCCAGGGAGCCGGGTCCCTTGCTGGGGGATTTCTCGCCGGCCACGTCGAATTTAACACCCCTGGATCGACCGGTTTCACGATATCTCTTTCTATTTTTCTTTCGGCCCTAACAGATTTTTAGTGCCGACGATTAATTTCGTTCGTGGTGTTCGTAGTTTATCTTAGAGATTTATTAATTTCTGCTCCACCGACGTGTTTATCGAAGGTCTTTCGATTTACTTCTAATTAAGTTAAAAGCTTCCGATTCCGAAAAAAAAACTGTTCTTTATAACATTAACTTCTTTGTTTTTAACAATTTTTTTATTGACAGTATGTTTTTGTTGTCGACACAATCAATAAAGGTACTTTCCTTAGATCACCTTTATTGAAACTATTATGGTATAAACTGTGGTAATAATATTCTTCAGTATTTCTTTTGTCAGCATAAAAGTTTTTCTTATGAACTGAAACTAACTTCATTGAAGAAAGAAGAAGAATAATTTTATTTGTACAATTTTATAATTAATTTTGATGTACACCACGAAGATATGAAATTATTACAAATCAAGGAAATCCACTTACATTTAATACAAAAAAAAATGTTTAGTCAGTATAACACTTAGCAACTCAGCAAGGCATAGACCAACTTAGATGATCTACATCTTCTCGTGGAAAGATATCCCAGGCGTGTTATACACATGCTTCGGATTCGATTAAAGTTGCTGGTCGCTCAAGCGTTCGGCTAATGCTATCTTGTTAAAAGGTGACACTTGGATGAACTTGATGATACAGTCTAATTTAAACCTTCTCTGGTTGTTACTAGGGGTGATTTAATATTCAATTATACAGCTCCTTATAACGTAATTCCTGGAGTGATAGTTATATGCTCTTTTAATACAGAAGTTATATTTCGCCTCAAAACCTGCCTCTAACCTAAACAACATGTATTCATCCCCGAATAAAATCGAATACATTAGCAGCTCCCATTCAATTCTAGCTCTCGGTATCATTTTACTTTTATTAATACCTAATAAGAAAAATCACATTTTTATAACAAGGAAATGCCTCTAGTAGTGTTTGAAGCATTACACATGTGCCGGATATATCCATGTCGATTTCGTTCCATTCGTCACGTCTTTAACTGCTGGCACGATCTAAGACGTGTACTTGTGTATAACTCTGTGTAAGAACTCTTGGCATTTTAACATAAAATCAATGGGATGTAAGACCGAAGAAAGAAGAATGTGCATGATATGTAATCGACGCCATTCATTTCAAGCCAAATTAGAGCATAAAAAGAACGTTTATCTACGTACGATTATCTTCATATTCTCCTATATGATTAAGAAAAAAAATCCGAAGTCAGGAACTTCATTGCGACCTGTTAGTACTTCATCTAGGAGGATAAATATTTTCTGTTCAATTCACATATTTACCAAAGGATGGCGAGTTTTGTTTTTCTCCAACAACAATCCTACTAATTAAGTTAAAACCACCCTATCTGGTAAAAGCATGCTGTTTTTATTTATTACATTATTCATGATATGTTTGTTCTTAGACTAACCTGAAAGTAAACAAGAAGTTTATAATTTTCCTATGGGCAGATTTTCAATTATATCAGCGACAAAACTCGTCGCAATTTATTAAATTAAGAAGCTGGAAGTCTTTATATTAAAAGTTCTTTGGTAAGTTTTAATTAGTTCCCTAGCCGATTCCAGTTTTCCTACTTTATACAGTTTTTTTATACAGTTACTTTATACAGTTTGGCCATTAATTTTTCTTTATATAGTATGCCTTTTGAATGTCAACGTTTTTCGAGGTCATCTAAAAGAGAAATTCTCTTTAATTAGACCAAACATAAACATCGAAAAGTGAATGCTTGTTATTTGGCCTGTCTGTATTTGCAACTATTTTATATTTAGTTTATTCGTTTAGTCTAGTTTCCGAATATTTTTAACTACTGCCATTTTAATCATTTTCAAGACTTCTAGGAGTGCTACGACTCTCGTGGTAAATGTTTGTGATATAATCGCTTTAACATTGTACATAAATTGTATTTTAACATTGTAAAATTTAAACGAACTTTTAAACAGAATATTGTCTTAAATATATTACTATGGGGAGTGGGCCTAGTAGTCCCACCCCGGGAAACAATTGCTGCTACGGCACCTGAGAATGATTTTTATGAAATATTTTGTAATTCAATTGAAAGTATAATTCTATAATCATTTCTTCAAAGCAGTTGCCTTGGAAGGCCATATAGCACTGAAAGCGGTTTGTCCACTTTTCATAGCAATGCTGGATCAGATACTGGAATCGCCCCCAACTGGCCGGTTATTGTTTTTTTATATGTTCTTCGATACGCAGCTACAGTGTTGTTTTTATTTATTTAACCAAAAACTTGTTCGTTGAAATCACTGCAAGAAGATTTCGGGTAGATTTTTTTCATACTCAATTTATTGGTTAAAATCAGATGAATCAGATGACCGTCAACCAACGATCAGAATGCACAAGATACCGGATTCTGTGGACATTTTCATCACTCCTTGCAGTTGAAGGGCTTCCACTACGAGGTTTATCTTTCATCGAGTCTCGGCTTTAAAACAGCTGAAAACCTGGACCCTTAACAAAACGCAGTTTCCATAAGCTTGTTTGAAGTTTTGCAGAAGTTTCCGTCCCACCGTGCCCAAGTCTGAAACAAAACTTGATACGGCACCGTTGCTCGAAATTGCTTCAGAACGCACTAGAAAACTCCGGTTAACAAAAAGAATTGCTGCGGATCACCAAGTAATTTAAAGAACGTATGACTCATTTTAAACTCGTACTGAAAACGCATCAGACATTGGCCTGTCACTCATCTAAAGGGAACCCCAAGAATTTTACCAGATCGAACGCTACGACACCAGTCTTATTGTTTTGTTTGTATGCCTCATACCCAGCATCAGATTGGACTGATTTTATATATCAGTCTGATTAAAGACGGAGGTTAATGGATGTCAAGGCTCACTAATGGGCTGTAGCACCATCAGTACCTCATAATCCCGTCTCAAAGTAATACACTGATTCCAGTGCTTTTTGCAGTGTTACTTGACTTCTGATTCTTCGTTCAAAGCGGCTAGCGAACTCTCTTAAATGGCTTCTATGGACTCAATATGATATTCACGAAGAGGTTTCTTCTTTCATTTTTTTTTGGTACAGCTTCATCGTCATCTTTCTTAATATTTGTATTGCATCCGCATAAGAAATTTCACCTTTTACACCTAATTTAATGAAAATTGTTTGCTCAATAAATTTATCCATTTAAAAATCACCGACCAAAATTTTGAACAATTACATATAACAATTAACAAGCAAAATTATGAGAAACATCTGTCAAATACTAAGGATAGTAATACCAACTTAAAAAATAAATGGTTGTATCGATACGTGAAGCAACCTAATAAGTCACATTACTTTTTAATCATGGTAGTGTCTCTCAGTCAGATCATTTTCAGTACAATATTATTAAGCAATTGTCTCTAATATGTATTAATATATTTAATTTTCTTTCCAGGTATGAAAAAGTTTGCTCCTTTCAAACGAAAAAAATCTATTGGGTAAGTGCCCTTTATTGTTGTGTTCGAATTTTATATCATGACACGGAAAAATTGTGTTATGATATATGATCTTTCTATAATTGATTAATTGCTGAATATAAAACAAAATTTATCAAAATAATAAATCGAACCGAAGCAATTTTACTATTTGTGATTAATTTGATATTCCTGTACTCGTTTATCTTAACTTTTGATGTATAGTTCGTCCTACATGTTTCGAAGAAATATAAATCAAATTCTTACATGGCGTAGCACTACCAAACGGCGCCCAAGATAGATTTTTTTTTGCACTTCGCTTTTAATAATGGAGAGTAAACAACTTTGACATGAAATATATGATCCATTCACTACAGTCCTATGCATCAGTCAAATTTGTTGTCACTTTTGTCATTAACCTTTCGGTACATACATATTTCCCATCAACCGATGATTCAAAATTGTAAATTAAGTTCTGACATCAGCAAATGTTTTCAGTAATAATCATATAAATAGCAGTTTTGCATCACATATGTATTAAATTAAATTAGTACGAGGATATAATTATTTCATTGGAAACTTTTGCAGACATGTTTCTGAAATAAACTAAAGTTTGTATATATCTATAGTTATACAAATTAAAACATTAATTAATATTTAATGAATAAATTTACTCTAAATAATATTAAGTTGAGAACAGTGTCGAGTTATAAATCTCCCAAACTTCATAACTATTATCAATCTCTTACATGTCTGTATATTAAAATAATGAAGATTTAAAAAAAGAGAAAAACATTGTTACAGTAACAGGTCTGATAATAATTCTATATTAACAAATTACAATTGTATATTACAACAAATTGTAAGATATAAAAGAACGAATATAAATTATCGTATTGCAGTTTAGAATTTCTAACTCGCTATATAAAAATATGTGACATTTTAGCCATTAGAGAGAGTCTTCTTCAACTTCACTCGTCCAACTTTTTTTAAATCTTGAAAGTACTAAAAAACTGTGAAACAACTCATAAACCAGATTTAATCGTTGACTTATATTAGATGTAATGATGATTTGATAAGCGTAGATTTTCTTCAGTATGGAAATTTTATTGGTTTACGTATCCGGTTAAATGAAAATCCGGCTTATTGCAAAAAATTATTTTGTTTAGAAATTCAGCTGGTTTTCCTTAATAATGCGTTTATAGTATTAACGATTGCCGTGACCCTAACTATTATATTAATAGAACTCTATATGATATTATGATCATATCCTTGCATAAAATACACTCACAATACGGCGATTCCAATAATTAGCCAATCTGACTCTTTATTCGTACAAACTGCATTAATTATTTGTTTTTTGTTTAGAATACGACCGAATGTTGATTAGGTATTTTATATCCAAACAGGTCCAATAGCTTAAAGTATTTTTATTGCCTTTATTACTTTTCTCCCTTACTTACTTACTCTACCCTTATTACGTTGACCATACAAATCACATGACATCACAATCACAAAACAACCATTCTCATAGAAAACTTGAACAAATCGTATACACTGTTTTATATTGTACGATGACATTTTTATATGAAAAGTTGCCTGGTGGGCTCGTAGAGAATATTAAAAATATTGAAAAAAATAAGGATATTTTGTTTTTAATTTTTTATTTTTTTTTGGAATTTCGTTCATGTATAATGAATTTACAGTGCTAATGATTGCTAGAACTCTAATTATTAAGTAAATAGAACTTTATATGATGTCAATCCTTGCATTTTTTGTTTTATTTTCAATAGGACCGATTGTTGGTTAGGTATTTTACATCCAAAATTTTTAGGTATTTTACATCCCGTCGTGGCTCGTGAGGGAGGGGCGCCACCCTTCCTGCATTTATCATAATAAAAAAAAATTCAGAACAAAACGCCATATTTTATTTCCGTTCAGTTTCTTTCCTTTAATTCGTTTTAAGATATTATTAAAAATTAAAATCTTCAAATGTAGAAGAACGTCTGTCGACCCATCACGCTAAATAATGCAGATAAAAATTCCGTCCTATCGCTACAATTTTTACATCGTTGGTCGGACGTTTACCTGCAGCGACCGTACGCTACGTCATCTTATCTCGTCATTGGCGTTACATGTTTTGTTGGTTGCCAGAATTCGGGAGTTCAACTGCTTTCTAAAACATGCGATTTTGACGTAGATTCCCTATGACCGACCGTATCGGTAATTAGTTTTAAACACTGATTTGACGGGTACGGAGCATTTGATATGTCTCGCGTCACGTACTTCGTTCGCTTCGCGAATACTTGTTTTGATTTCGGATTTGCTACGTGTGTACCCACTGAGTAGTACTTTTTAAATAAAAATATTTTAAAATATATTTCAAAAAAATCCTGATTCATCCCCTGTATAGGGTTTCAATAGCACGAAAAGTAAAAAGGAGGAAGTGGAAAGCAAAAAAAATCTTCAACAGCACTATTTTATGTATCAGCAGTGTATCAGCATTTGAAGATATACAGAAGCTGGATCTATAACTTAACGTGGATTCCAAACAACAGTCTTATCCTTCGGTTTTTTCGAAATACTTACAACTGGCTCCAATAACAAAATCTCACTGAAGGGCCGGGAGGTCTTTCCAAGTATGGCTACTGTTGTGACGGGGCGGCCATTTCTAGTCGAATTGTGCATTCTATCGTAGAAATTATATACAAATATGGACACCGAAAAAAAAAATGAACATATACAGCCGTACTCGCCATACCGTCGGACCATCAGCATCTCGTTATGAAGGGGCGTGAAGACGAGGACAGTTCTAGGATAGCACCACCCTCTATTATTATAGAATAAGGAAATAAATACTTCAATTTTTCTGTTAAAACCTAGGGTGTGAAACATTTAACTCGAAAGGATTTACAACTAAATATCAAACAACTTTTTTAACCTTTGGACCCGCGTTTCGTTAATCATTTTACTACCATATATATATATATATATATATATATATATATATATATATATATATATATATATATATATATATATATATATATATATATATATATATATATATATATATATATATATATATATGGTAAAACAAATGCACGTCGCAAATCAATCTCCAATGCGATGAGATGAACTTAAACACGAAAAATAAAACGAACTTAAAAGTGTTTGTGGTGAAAGAAATGTTTAGTTTGTAGTTTCTACAAATGTAATTAGGACACATGGAATTCACCAAACATCCAAAATATTCAATAACTGATCAACATTTTTTTTTGTGTTTCGTTCACTTCATGAGTCAAACGTTTCTAATTTTGGGTTGAGAAAAAGGAATATGATAAATAAAACTTTTTATTAGTTCTAGTTTCTGTTATATATAATAGGTGGAAGTATTTTATTTTAATGGATTAAGAGAAAACGATACATTTTAACTACATATGCTAACAACATTGAAGGTCCATTTATTTTGTTTAATGGAAGTTACATTCAAAGAGTTCAAAATTAATGGGAGAATTCCTGGTTGCTGGGTCTGAAGAGAATCATGTGGTGGCTTCATGAGATCGTTTTCTTTTGGCTTGTCTCTTGTAAGTGAGTTCCGGAGCATCTCTACATAGTAATCCGTAAACATAACTTCATTCCCCTCGACCTTGATATCTTTGTTCCATCACAGAAATATCCTGATGGAATTTTTCTCCGTGTTCATCACTAATACCACCACAACTACGGGAGGATAAAATCGGGGTCATCGGATGTGTAAGGATTGTTGGGTTCTTCTTCTTTCACACTGTGTTCATTTTCTACTCTAAGCTCATAATTTTGAGGTGGCGTAGGAACTGCATGTGGAATAGATGGAATAGCCGATGGAAGATTTGGGTATTGAACTGTTCCTTTTTTCTTCATTGACAATCCTGCCTTTATAGGTGGAGTCAATCAGAAATAGCAGTCATCTGTATGATTTGTACGCTCCCGCCAAACCATAGGCCAAATAAAAAAATTGTTTTTTATTCTTCAGTCATTCTCGTAGTATAATGGAACAAATATTGCAACATATATGTGGAGCCTATGACATACCCTAGACTTGCCCTACCTTCATACCAAAATAACGGTGATAGGCAGTCTTCATAATAGGCGTGAAATTGCACTTTTGTGACGAAAATGTTATTTCACTGTAAATCTAACAAAAATTATTTACTAAATTTGCATACTTTCGAGGCATTTTGATTTAAGAAATTTTACTCTTCAAAACCAAACATTCTGCACTAATTGCAACAAAAACAATATGAAACTCACAGTCGCAGCAATAGTAATATTGTTTACATCCTACAAATAGATGTAGAACGTTGTTTTTTTCAGCTGACGGATGTGACAACTTCCTAAAACAAAATTTCTCCGAAACTGAAAATGTTGTCTATAAAATGTATCTCTCGAAATAACATGTATCTCCAAAACAAGAGCCAATCGGTCATTTTTATGGTGATTTTTTAATTCAGCAGATGGAAATACATATGAGTTAGTTATTTTTGAGCCCGAAACATTCACATTGTGGGCAAGTGTAATAGAACAACATGGATAATACATGCTATTATATATTGTCAGCAATTAAGGGCTCTGACTGGTATGATCTTGCTTTCTAATTTAGTCAGTGATTTGAACATATTCTTGATATGAATATGATCCATTGGCATACATACATACATACATACATACATACATACATGCATACATACATGTATACATACATACATACATACATACATACATACATACATACATACATACATACATACATATATACATACATACATACATACATACATGCATAACAACAAAGACAAAACAATTATAAAGAGCAAATATAACAACATTCTAGGATCATTTATATTAATTCTATAATTTGAGCATGTTTATTAACATTTCTGTATTCTTGTACAGAAGAATAAGTAGAATATTCTTGTAAGAAGTAGTGTACGTTACCTAGATTATGAAGCGTAGTATAAAAGCTTTACATTTTAATCATATTTACCATATCATTCTCTGTGCAATTTAGGTTCAAGGCAATCACAAGTCTCTTAACTAAAAAAAAATCGACTGCATAGCAACTTGACAGTATAACCCCTGGTTGATCCTTCGCAATAGAAGTATTTTTAATGTTTATTAGTGATTATTTTATCCTCTCTTTTCCTAATTTATTTCATTAACTATGGTTGATGTCAACAAATAATTTTATAATTTTAAGCTTGAATATACCTTTTTTATAGTACATTTTTTATAATAATTACTTATAACTTTTAAAAGAAACAAGCCAGAATTTTTTCTATATGTTTATTTTGTTTTAAAATTTTGTGTTATAGCCTTTAAAAAAAACTTTTATCAACATTATCTGGTCTTAATTCAGCGATTTTATCATGGATGGGAACTTTGAGTTGCTATATGATTTGGGATTTATTTATATAAACTTTTTCTTTAAAAAATTTCCGTATACAATAATCATCGCTATTTATTAATTTTAGTTGAAAATTCTAAATTTGATGGAAGTTGTTTATGACCTAACAGTATTCTATCAGTAATTATTGTCTGCAGGTATCAGGTCTTGAACAATTTGAATCTTATAAGGAAACATGTACAAGTTACAACTTTCTGGAGACTCCTCCACAGATGCAATATTTTCAGTGGTCTGCACTATTTTTGCATCTCTGATGCGGGACCTACCTTCAACTCTCCTGAATTCTTGAAATTGCTTGCAGAAACCCAAATTCACGTTGAGTCGAAATCATTTTTTTTAATACAAATTACAAGAAATTCACTTCGTTTTGTTACCGTGTATTTATCCATAATAAAAGTTGCACGTCTGCACCACACAAAAGCCACACCCAAACTATCACACATATTACAAAAAAATTAGCGCGCTAAAACCAAATGGTAACGTGGTACTTGCCCCGCCCTTTATTTTGCAGAACATAGATAAATATGTAGGCACTTAAATTAACACAAATTTCATTGCATTTTTCTATTTATTCACATAAACGTAGTTTCAGGGAGAGCTGTGGTATAGGCTAAATAATTTTAGGAACCTTTGTACTAGATTCGCTGCTGAAAATACTCCTCATTGAAGGATCCGTTGTAACATAAAAAAAATTATTAATGATGACTTGAGTATAGCTTAACTAAAATTAAAAGCATGCAAAAAAAGCCCATTATCATTATACATTTAGAAATCATTTATGAATATTCTCTAATGGGATCATAAATTACCCTCTAAATAATTTTATAGATACAAGAGTATTAATATAATTCTACATTGGAAATTATTTCTGCTTTTTACTCATTTACAATTGTTCAGTTTTTTTTTATTCATCTTTACCAAGAACCCCAATTATTTTTAGTATTATTCGAAAAGACGAAAAAAAACTAATGGTGTTTTCATTATAGACATAAAGGGACTAAGGTCTGATATCAAGACGACCTGATGGATATTTAAAGCGGTATGTTCGAAGGAATCGTTAGCGTTGTGGTATCTCACAAAAAATGGTAGCTTTCGAATTGTGTAGTATTTCGTTTAAGCGCTACTAATTAACAATATCGGTGTTCTAACAGAGAGACAGATGTTTTCGATGAGCTATCGCTCTAGTTGTGGAAAAGTTCTGACCGGGATCGTTAACTAGACACGTAAAAAAACACAAACCACAATATATACTGCTTACTGACAGAGAACTAATGATGGTAGCATATCGCGGCTTTATATTAACGTGTTATTTCTCTTAACAACCTCGTTGTTTTATTAATCATTACAATGGCGATTTCCTTGCACAGTTTGTTCAACGTATTCCGTAGGAAATGGCTTTATTTCGAAAGAGTGCATTATAATTTTTACTACCTTTGTTAACACGTTTTAAGTTAGGTAACAATTTCATATGGAATAAATTAACGAACAATTGTTTTGCAGCACCAGTTGGATTTCATCAACGACCAGATGATTGTAATTTTGTAAATAAATGAAAAATGAAACATGACTAGGGATTATTGAAATTTGTAAATCTCACTATGAATATTTAATAAAATAATATCGATGTAGATGCTAGTTCAATAATTAAATACAAGAATTTGAAAAATATCAGCTTCTTGAAGGTCATAGACCAATTAACTCCACTTGAACTCTTCAATGGCTATCAATCCTTGGTTTATGCTTAACCATATAGTTTTTCGAGAACTGGTAACTGACGGATGTAGCCTAACTCATAGAAAACATCAGACATTACCGATATTGGTTACTGCCGTGACTGCGATGGCATTTATTATAATTTTGTTCACTCCTACGTGGTGAGCTGAAGTGGCATTCCTGAAATAGCTTCCAGTACTAACAAAAATACAAACAAACCAGGAATTTGGCATTTTCTGTAATACATTCAGTCAGAAGTCGAAATGTCGTGTCGCTTGTAGTAGTTAGTACTTCAATTCTGAGTATCTTCCGATACTCAGTATCTTCCGAGTATCTTCCGAGAAGAGACTAAGCATATGGACGTAATTTTAACAGGCAAGAGTTTAAAATTAGACAAGGAAGAATCCCTTAACCAGGCCATTTCGAGTTTGGATGAGACTGGATGCCACCTGAGAGGAATTCTACGTTAGTCGCTAGCCAGTAAATATGCTTCAGGGACTTACAGTGAAGCACAAATAGAAGGCTTATAGCCCGACCTAACTGTTGATCGATTAATCGGTAGCTAAAGATTGTGGTTAGGGGTATACCGCAATCTGTAGGTCCAACGTTGTATTGACTATTTTGTAATTGTTTTACAATTTGTTAATGGATTATAAAATTTCAGTCCTGTTGCATCAGACTGTTTTTTAAAATCTTTTTTAGATATAAATTTAATAATTCTTATTTTATTATTTTCTTAACTTAATTCTTAGCCTTTTTTGATAACGTTTATTTATAAAAAAACTGACACGAAGTTAATCTTCGAAGTAGTCTCACTGACTTTCGAATTCACATTGAAAAAAAACTTGGTGTGTCTAATGCAATAAACTCATTAAGGCTTTTTATATTTATGTTTAATCATTTAAGGCAACAAAGTGCTTTCTGTTTTCACGTGTATTATCAAAACAACAATTCGCTTATTGCGTCTTTATAGGGCCGAGTATAATTTACAAGATATAAACAAGGCAGCAAGGGTTAATTTAATAAAGAAATGGATGCAAAAGTTTGCAACAACAAAATCAACACTAAATTTACCGTCTACAGGTCGTCCAAGGTCAAGCAGAGCTGCAACCAACATTGAACCTGTGCATAAATCGGTTAGAGAAAAATTATCCCAATCCGTACCCACCCAATCCGCAAGTGAAGGTACATATTAATAAATCTTCACTGCATGTCAATTTAAAAAAGATATTTGTCTTCATCCCTATAATTATGTGCAAGAAATGAAAGAAACTGGTTTTATTATGCGCTTGACATTTGCCAATGAAATGTTGGAAAGATTTAACAACTGTAACAATGTTTTCTTCAGTGGCGAGGCTAACTTTCATTTAAGCGGCCACGTAAGCAAGCAAAACTGCAGGTACTAGGCGGAGGAAAATCTTAAGGAAAAACACGAAAAATCATTACATAGCCCAAAAGATGTTGTATGGGATGCAAAGTCAGCTAGAGGCATAATTGTATACTTTTTGGAAAATACCAGAGGAAAAGCGGTCAATGTTAATTCAGCTCGGTTTTATGAGATGATACGTGGTTTTTTCCACCAATCATTGCAAGAATTTTAAGGATATAACGAGGAGAGTTGGTTTCAGCAAGACAGCGTTACGTGTCATATCTCACGTTATTGTTTGGAGGCTGTACAGAAATTATTCCCAGGAAAAGTGATATCCCGTAGAGGTGACATAAATGGGCCTCCAAGGGTCCAGATTTAACTCCATTTGATTCTTTCTTGTGGGGTTATGTCAAGAGCAAAGTTGATGAAAATAAACCATGTGCCATATTGCCTAAAGGAGAATATTGTTCTTGAGATCTACTCGATATCCAGACATATGTGTAGCAGGGTGATAGCACATTTTCGATCATGCCTTCAAGAATGCCAGCGCCGCGAAGGCCACTTCTCGACAGTATTATTTTTATTAAATAAATTTTCAAACACTACTATAATGTTATAATAATAAACTTATTATATTCTATTAATTATACCTACAAAAATGAACAAAAATATAGGACACTTTTACAAAGATTTAGAAACGACTTAAGTAGTTACATCTAGTTCTAGCACAATACGTTAAAGATTTTCTTCAGTAATGTTTCCAATTCTTCAGCCTTCAATATTTTAGCTGTGCTAGCTAGACGTTCTACAACATATTAGTCAATATCTCCAGTTCAAAATTGCGTGAACCACTTCTTTTTAACATTTCAAGCAGTGTCTCAAATGTGACACGCCATCGTGTCTAAAATAGATTTTTCAGCTTATATTCACAATAAGCTCGTATATCACTCATCGTTTTGAAATAAAGATGTCACTTTAAAATAACTGTACGGTCGCAATAAAAACTGATTTAAATAGGGATTCAATTAAAGACCTCATAATTGGTGACTTTTCAATCATATTGACGAGTTAAACATTTTTAAAAATCTTTTTTTTGTGTGTATTTTCAAGTGTTAACCGAGTAAGAAAAAATCTCAGTTATAATTAGCAAACTGTCTCCTACAACTTTGTTTTATGACATTTTGTCGTAACTTCGCGAATAAAGAAGTGGGAGGGAGTTTTACATATTTAGATAAAAAGTCGTCTAATGTCCGTTTGCCTAAACCGATTTTTCTCAATTTGGATTCATTTAAAAGGCAATTGCTGGGACAATCAGATAATCGGGGAGATACATTATTTAGTTTATAAATGAAACCGCGAGGTGGCGTTACATTCAACAATAGTTTTTTTGAAGTTTTGTTCAGTTTTTTCAAATGGAATGGTACAGCTTTTACTACATGGCAAGAAAGGTAATTTAAAGAGGAATCGTCCAGTGAAAACCCGAAATCGATATCTCTGACATATCAAGAGATATTTGGATTTTTCTGAAAAAAATCAGTTAGTTTTAATTTTTACCGTAATATTAAGTTAAAAATTGGTCTTAATACTTAGGTCGCAGTCGCAACCGCAACAATTTTATTTAAAAAATAAAATTATCTATTCAGTATCAATCATCATAAATGTTCTAATCCTGACCTTGATAATAATTTCTAATTTAATTACATAAATGGAAAAAATGCCTTACGCCAATTATTGCATTTTCTCTTTTGTGATGCTTAAATACTACTTGACAGAATATTGAAATCAGTCATTAATAAATATACCTACTCTTTCTTTTAAATTAATGAATGGATGAATGAAATTATGCGTTTTCGGGTTTCCAAATAAACACATGCAATCCGAGGTAATTTAAAGACGAATCATCCAGTGAAAACCCGAAATCGATATCTCTGACATGTCAAGAGATATTTCGATTTTTCTGAAAAAATCAGTTATTATTTCACTACTACCTGCATTAAGTTAAAAAAATATTAACCTAATGTTTGCCTTCCTTCACACTTTACTCCAGGCTTAGGACTGGTCCAAATTCTTCGTGCCATATTAATTTGTAGCGTGTTTAAAGGCCAACGGGCCAACAACGAAGATAATAATAATAACAACAGTCAAATAAAATTAACAGCACAACAGTCTAGTAATTAACAGAATCTGAACTTTAACGCCTTTCACAAATGTTCAAAATGCCTTCCATCCTTAGAAATGCAAAGATTTATTTTTCGACGAGTACTAAAAACGGCAGCTTCAATTTCCGCTCTTGAAATGCTGGTTATTGAATTTTGAATTATTTCAATCATATTTTCTCGTGTGGTAGGACGAGTTTGAAATACAAGGTCTTTTAGTCTTCCCCACAAGTAGAAATCGAGGACTGTCAAATCCGGTGAGCGCGCCGGCCACGAAAATAAACTACCCCGTCCTATCCAACGATTTGGAAACGAAGCATCCAAGAAGTTTCGAACCACCTGCGAGAAGTGGGCAGGGCATCCATCATGCTGGTACCACATTTGTCTTCTTGTTTCCAACGAAACATCTTCCATTAGTTCTGGCAGTCCATTTTGTAAAAAATTTAAATATGTTTCACTATTCAAATGTCCATTAAAAATAAAGGGACCAATAATTTTGTCTCCCAAAACACCACACCATACGTTCACACTCCATCTATTTTGGTGGTTCATTTCTAACATCCAGTGTGGATTAGCAACTGCCCAGTAGTGCATATTATGTAAGTTAACGCCTCCATCACTGCTAAAAGTAGCTTCATCAGTCCATAGTATGCGTTTTAAGAATTGTTTATTTCCACTACACATATTTTTTAACCAGTGACAATAGTCTAACCGTCTGTCGAAATCGTTATCCAAAAGGGCTTGGTGTAAGACAACATGATAGGGGTGCAGCTTGTTATCTCTTAAGATTCAATGAACGGATGTCTTGCTAACACCTAATTCTTCAGATATTTGTCTGATAGTTAAATGGGGGTTGGTTTCAACATAATCCAGAACATTTACGATATTATCTCCATTACGAATCGAACGTAACCTGGTGCGGACTGGATCTGGATGCACAATTCCTGTTTCTCGTAAGCGTCTTGCTAGATGTGTAAACACCTTCTTCGAATAATGCCTTCTTTCGGGATATTGACTTGCATATCGCCGCTATATATCGCTTGATATTGCCGCTCTGCAATACATGCATTTTCAAAACATTGGAAATACACCGCCAACATGTCATAGGCCTCGTTATCGTAAAACGCATTGTTAGATATTATTATAATAATTATTAATAATCAATAAATTCAATATTGAAAATGTAATGCATTTCAAAACTGACAAGTTAATTTGACTGTCTTTGTTTGTTTCCATGGTTCCCTTCTTACACTCTTTGTGTAATGTACCTAAGGATTGCATGTGTTTATTTGGAAACCCGAATACGCATAATTTCTTTCATCCATTCCTTTAGTTTAAAAGAAAGAGTAGGTATATTTATTAATGACTGATTTCAATATTCTGTTAAGTAGTATTTAAGCATCACAAAAGAGAAAATGCAACAATTGGGGTAAGGCATTTTTTCTTTTCCACTTATGTAATTGAATTAGAAAATATTATCAAGCTCAGGATTAGAACATTTATGATGATTTATACTGAATAGATAATTTTATTTTTTAAATAAAATTGTTGCGGTTGCGATTGCGACCTAAATATTAAAACTAATTTTTAACTTAATATTACGGTAAAAATTAAAACTGATTTTTTTCAGAAAAATCGAAATATCTCTTGACATGTCAGAGATATCGATTTCGGGTTTTCACTGGACGATTCCTCTTTAAATTAACTTTCTTGCCATGTAGTAAAAGCTGAACAAAACTTCAAAAAAACTATTGTTGAATGTAACGCCACCTCGCGGTTTCATTTATAAACTAAATAATTTATCTCCCAGATTATCTGATTGTTCCAGCAATTGCCTTTTAAATGAATCCAAATTGAGGAAAATCGGTTAAGGCAAACGGACATTAGACGACTTTTTATCTCAATAGGTAAAATTCCCCCACACCCCTCTATTCGTGAAATTACGACAAAATGTCATAAAACAAAGTTGTAGGAGACAGTTTGCTAATTATAACTGAGAATTTTTCTTACTCGGTTAACACTTGAAAATACACACAAAAAAAAGATTTTTAAAAATGTTTAGCTCGTCACGCCCTCTTGCGGTCATTTTAGAACCTTAAAAATATTTTTGGTTAATTTCTCATGATCATTTTTAGTACAATTTTTTTTTCCCAAAGCTGTGGGATAAATAGTTTTCAAGATACGGCCGCGATCCATCCTTAATGGGACACCTGGTATATTGAAGTTATCGTAGATTATAATAAAACATATAAGTAGTTTTGAAAAATTAAACATTTTGTTAGGTCCTGGTAAAGTGATTGATGTAATGCAAATATTTTATACTTCCAAGGAATATAGTTCACCGTCAATATACGTATTAATTACATTCACATTTTTATTTCATTTCTTAATCTTATAAATCTTATAAATAATCTTATAAATTCCTATCGATATTTTCGTTCAATCATTATTCATCCCATCTATTCATCCTCACATGATATCGCTTATATGTTTGCCTAGCGGAATTCATAGCTAAATAAATAATTTAAAATATCTTGCAATAAATCTGAAGTATATACTCGTAAAATCAAATAATCATCACTGTGCGACTGCAACGCGAAAAAGGAACTAAAAAAGGGTGGAAAGCACTCAGGCAAAGCTCTATAATGCTCGCAGGTGTATTCGCGGCATAATGGCTGGTATAATGGGAAAAGGCGAAATCCATGTACTCAATATTACCTAACACTTACGGTTCCATAGTGGAATAATATCGGCGCAAAATGAATTTTTCGTAATACGTCGACGCACCATCCTCTAGGTCAAAAATTCAATTTGGCGATAACCTCAGACCACTAACCCCGTGTGGAATATGTGAGCAACTATTTTGTAAACCTTATCTCGACCGGCGTCTTATAAATAATTCACCCTGATAGATATTACCTTTGCTGCAATCCTTTTTAGTTTCAACCCCGGCGAGATGTGGCTGATTCTTCTACGAGTCGGTTTGGTTATAAAAGTTTTACGGGCTCGAACTCGACTGGAAAATCAAGCGTTTTTACTATCTAGAAGTGAGAAAGATATGCTTTTAGAAAAGTTGATTTGGATGAGAATGAGTGCCGACATTGTGTCATTGAAAGTTTACGTTTTTCCACCATTGGATTTAGTTTTTTCAGTTTTATTCAGTAAAAATAAAAGCTGAGCAAATATTTACGATTTTCAATTTATTTGTTGCCAAAATTTCTATAATAATTTGACATTCTAACACGTTTTAATAAGTGTTTCGGTTAATAATGTCGATTTTGCTAAGAGATGTCTACTAATACATTTGTTGGTATAGACATGGTATAGTAATGACGTCTATGGCGTTTTGGAGGGTAAACATACGCTCTCAAAAACCAGTTTATTATCAATTGTCACTGTGCGAAAAAACATAGTTTTTCATAGATATGAATATGTCAAATTATGTACCAGAAAAAAAAACATTTTGCGGGGAAGTTTAATAAACTTATTTCATTTGAAGAAAACGGCTGCTGAAAGTAATTGATTACTGATTGTGGCTTATGGTGAACATGCTCTAATCCAAAAAACTTGTGAACGATTTTTTGTATGCTTTAAAAGTAGTGATTTTGATATAAAAGACAAAGAGCGTCCAGCTCAAAAAATGTTTGCAGATCCAGAATTGAAAACTTAACTCATACGTTGGAACAATTAGCAGAAGCATTGAATGTTGCCCAGTCCACAATTTTCTACACCCATTAGGAAAGATCCAGAAGGACAGAAAATGGGTTCCATATGAATTGAACGATTAAAAGACAAAAAAAAAATTGAGACATTAAAAGGCGAAAAACCACTTGTGAAATTTTGCTTGCCAGGCAGAAAAGAAATGGTTTTTTGGTTCGGGTTGTCACAGGTGATGAAAAGGAGATCTGTTTTGATAACTAACCCAAAGCGCAAAAAATCACGGGTAGACCCAGGCCAACCTTCAACATCACAAACCAGTGCCCAATATACTTGGAAAGGTGGCTTTGCTGTGTATTTGGTGGCATAGTAGGGGAGTTATGTATTACGAGCTGCTGAAACCTAGTGAAACCATTACTGGCGTCGATACCGACAACAATTGATAAAATTAAACTGAGAATTGAACAAAAAACAACCAGAATATGCTCAAAGCATGATAAACTCATTTTTCAACATGACAATGTTCGGCTCCATCTTGCAAAATGTGTAAAGAAGTATTTGGAAAAAGTTAAATGCAGCACGGACTTTCAGAACAACACTTACATTCTTACGAAGAAGTGAAAATTTGGCTTGATGAATGGTTGATTTCAAAAAACCAAATTTTACGAAAAAATCGACATTATTAATCGAACCAGCTATTAATGGTTTCTAAGGTTTATAAATTAAAGTTGATAAATTAATACAGTGTCATAGATTTAACCGATAACTGACTTGTATTTAAATGTTATTAAAAGATACTTTCTAAAACAAAACTTTTTAATATACCCTCTTAGTAATTTTATTGGGATAATTTGATGCGAAACACTAAACTTGAACATATTTACCACTAAACACCATCACATTTTTTAAACTGCTCAACGCGAGTTTCTCTAATTATGTTAGCATCATCAAGAGATGATTCAATCTAATTGTTTTACACTTTTTTGAATCATCTGGAGTGCTAACAAGGTTGTAAATCTCCTCGAGTTTAGTATACCCTCATGCTTTTAGGTACCTGAATTTCTATTTTGTAAAACTTTTATTATGCCCCACTGATTATACTGATTATAATGTGCACGGTATTGATTTAATTTTAAAAGAACCGAAACGAATTTCTCAAATTCTCCTTTGAATTTATTGAAATGCTTAACAAAAGTACCAACCCTTACTTATTTAATCTGTATGATTAGTTGATCTTCGTAAAATTGAACGTACTCTCCTGTGATCGTCTATCCCTTTTCCAAATAGTCACTCATGCCGATATGTTCGTGAACGTGTTCGTTCGATTTGTGAATCATCTCAACAGTCTCTCTAAACTTTACTCTGCAATCGGTCAATATGATATTAATGATTTTGTTCACCATTTTAGTCAATTTGGCCATTTTCCATTATAGCAAAAATATTAAACTAATCTCCTTTCGCAGACTGACAAAACAAAATTTAATGCCATATAGTCGACAAATGTATTTATCGTTAGTAGAAATGAAACTCTTTTTCAAAAATACAATCATCTTTGTGATAACACCGAAGTCTATCGGAGAACTGTCTGACTTTTTACTCTATCCTCGTATTTCCAATTGAAATAATTTGTGTAGATAATGCAAATATATCATCATTAGCAATAAAATCAACCACGGTGGCCGCCATATTTGCAGATGCAGTATGTCTTCAAAAATATACCCAACGCAACTACAGAATAGTTAGGCCACACACAGCCGTAATTACTGGAAGGTATCTAGAAGAATTATAAATTAATGTTGTGCTCTAGCCAGTCAGATCCCTTAACTTATCAGCAGTTGAATATGCGAGAAATGGCCAAGACATGAGAACAAATTCAGGTGAATTACCTTTAAAGCGAGCATCTAATTAAAAGGATCCATGCCCCGCACGTATGTGAATTACCACCCACCATATAACATTTACCTATGATTTTATAAAGAGTAATTAAAGTTAAACATTCCTTTTTATATACATTGACTTTATTATAAATCTTTTTTGTCGTTTTTTTATTTATTTTCTAATATATATTTCATTTTTTTATGATACAATGACCAAAATGTAAGATGAGCTCTTAAATTAAACACAAATTATTTATTAGTTAATCCAAATGTATTTTGTCTCCTTCAAAACAATCCCCTCTCACTGTAATATACTTATTCCAACACTTTTTCCAATCGTCAATCGTTTTTATACGCGATTTCAGAAAAATTTCAAATTCAAAGTGGCCAACCGACTATCTTCTATGGACTCAAGTTAAAGAGCATTACAAAGTCACGCAGTGCCATATCTAGTTAATGTAGTGCTTTCTGAAGGGCTTTGGTTTATTTTTAGCGAAAAATTGTTAATTAATTATTGCTGTGGTGCGTTATCGCACCATGAACCATTGTTTTGGACGTGAGCTTGGACGACAACACAAATCTGGACTTTTTTTTTCGAATTAATTCGAATAGTTTGAATATTTTAAAACATCTGTTTATGGGCAATACCAGGTTAGTCGATGATACTTACGATCAGTTAACTTGACTTTTGACCATCTTTGATGTGCTTTTTCAGCTTTGGTCCATATTTAGCACGATACTTGCTTGATTGTTGAGCTGTGTCTGGGTCATACAAGTAGATCAATATATTATCACTAGTAACTTCTCTTCGGCAACTTCAACAAGACGATGTTGTTAAAAAAAATCAGTGTTTTCGAAACCAGACGGGAACACATACCACAAAGCACACATAAAAATTTAACATTCTCTTAATATTTTTAATTCCTTAGCACAGATATTTTGTTGTTTAAACAAAATTTCGTACAAATTATTTGCGCGATAAATTTATTCTTTTTATAGAACCTTCAACAAAAATTGTTCAAAAATGTTAATCACAAAAGACGATAATTTTTAAATTAACAAATAATCATAACAACTTAAAAAACAAATTCTGTCAATAAGTAAAGTTTTTAAAGTTGTTATGATTATTTAAGGGCTAGTTTTTATTAAGGGCTAGTTTTTAAAACAAAAGTCACCTGAATTTTGGATCATGACAATATATTGTATAAATCTTTTAATTTTTACAATAACAAAAATTGATCAAAAATATATCCATAGTTAGATCCAGTGGAAATCATTTCTACGAAGTCAACATTAATTATTTTGTCGTGCAAATATCGTCAATACTAAACTATACCCCTTTGCAGCTATTTGAACTTTACAGATATGAAAATAGGTAAATAATAATAAGCAATTCTGCTTTTTCATATTTGATACCATCAATAACATTCAATTAGTCAGAAGTATGTCACTTATATTTACATAGCTCCTTACCATCTACTCAGAAAACTAATTTTAAAGTGCATGTTCGAGCGCACACATATATCGTGTAAATATTTTATTATCTCCGCCATCGCCTACTGCGATGCACGGTAACACTGCAAAACTTCGTTCTGTTCACAGAGAAACCTCATAATAAAAGTTTACCGAACTAATTGATAGCTTTTATTAGTTTTTACTCTATTATTATCTTTTTAGTTTAAAGTGTTCAGTGTCGAGTAGATGTCTGTGTCATTTGTTCGACGATATATTTATGAGTTTGAAGTAGTTACTTCTATAATAACAGTTGTCTTAATTGCAGTGCAAATTTAGCTAAATTAATTGAAGAGGTTTCTAATGGATACTTATATTTTACTGTGTTTGATTTAAATATAAAGAAAATGTTAAAACAATACTTTGAAGAATAGATTAAGATCATTGTTCTAGACACTGTGCAGATTATACATCAAAGTAACTGAGTTTGGTTATAATTTTAAAGTTAAGTTATAATTAATTACCTTTCCCATAAGTACCAACAGCAATTCCATTAATGTCTGTAATAAAAAAACAAATTTTATTGTTTAAAGCTCCAAAATTCAATATATGGTCTTTTATATGCAATGATGGGTTTCATATTAGATTTTGAATATTTATTGCCGTCTTCCAACTGACCTGACCTATTTTTCTTTTCATATGCTCTGATTAAATTTTTGTATTGCAAAAATATTTTTGAAATGATAATTTCATGTTTTTGAATGAAAGGGTTTATTAATGGCAATAATGTGATGCTAAAGTGGAATGAAACAGAAACCATAGAATAAGAAGTAAGCAGGATAGAGATAATGTGCTTAAGGTAGTTTGTAGTTTGTTTACAAAGACTGCTGATAATCTACAAGAGTTAAGTCACAACTTCTTGGAGATCAAAAACAGTTACATTTTTAGTTACAAAAAACACACATTCGAGGTTTTTATAAGATTGTAAACTCAACTATTTTCACAAAATTCATCAGGTGATCATTATTAAAAGGTTCTAATTCTGAAGAATGACGAGAAAAAATAAATGTAATAATAATAACAGTAATTGACTGTAATTATCATCAGCCTGAACCAATTTGTAATTTGAAATTCGCGTAATTCTGTAAAACCTAGATGTAAAAAAAACAAATTAAAAAGGTATAGATTCCTTTGAACTTGACTTTGGGGAACATATTCTTCACAACTTAGCAAGAAACTTGAGTAAGAAAGACAAATATATTTGTAAAATAAAGTTAAATAAAGTAAAATGTAAGGAAACAATGACAGAAATGGAATTCATAGGTAAAAATATTCTGCTTTAACAAAATTGTGCATTAATTTAAGAGTCAATATATATGCTCAATGGCTAAACACGACCAATAATGAAACTTTAGATTTTCTGGTTAAACTCGAACGATTTAACGTAAACTAGTTCTCACCCTGGAGGCATTCACATCTACTAACAAAATGCAATACCGAGGAAAAAAATATTCCTTAACTCCGACCAATTTCAAGTTTTTCCATTGCTCGCTCGAAAAGTTCCCAACGGTTTCCGTACGAATGCCCGTACAAAGCGAAACAGTTAAATATGCGACTTCTGGCGAAGACCTCTCCCGGGAAATGTTAACTTCGACTTTGCATGCAACGCATATAAACGGGCCTCATGTATAGGGGCCGCCACGGTCGCCGCCTCTACGTCCACCCGCCACCATTGCCGCCGAGATACCGCGGAATGTTGATTTTCCTTTTTCAGCCATTTGCCGAAATAAGAACAAATTTCTTCCCGTGTAACCGGCAATCAGTTTAAATTTAGATGGTCTTCACGTTTAAAAGCAAATTTCTCGTAACTAATTTTTCCTTCTTATTTTGTTCGGATCGTAATTGCTATTAGTTTCAATTATCTGGCTTTTCTTTGCAGAATTAATTTGAATTAGCAATTTTTCTAATTTATTTTAATTGAAATTTAGATCATTGTAGCAATAATTGGAATCAAAATCACCGAAAAAATGTAACTAATAAGAAATAAAAATAATAAGAAGAAAAGCAAATTTAAAGTTATAAATGGCTTTACTGTTTTTCTTTTGATTTCTATATATTTTTAAATTCGGTTGAACCAATCATACATCAATTAATCATCAAAAATCAACGAAACGAATTTAAGATATTCAGAAGAAAATCACAATGTTGTAAATCAGAACTATACGGCGAATGAGACCTCAATCTATCACGATGGCCGATGATATCATGATTTCAATTTTTTACAGAATTCACTGATAACTTCCGGTAAACAAATTGTTGTATCCGATTCTTTAAAACCACAGTGGCTACATGACAAGATAACTCAAAGAACGATGAAATCATTATTTGCGAAACACTGCTTGAACAAACAACTGGACTTATATTTCAGATTAATTTGAATGTTTCCAAGCTTGGCCACCTACAATTATGCAAGTACACCATCTTTGTAATTCCTACTTTTAATCATTTGAACATTATCTTGTACCAACTGATTCGAGATTTTGTTAAGCTTCGATCAAATTAGGCGCAATCCATCGCCAGCAAAACATTATTTACAGTAAATTATTACCAATTAATTACTCGTTTCACTAATCAGATTGAATCATCTTTTGATGATGCTAACATGGTTACTCAAACGCGCGCCGAGAAGTTAAAAAAGGGATTTGGTGTTTGGTAGTATATCTCCTCGAGTTTAGTGTTTCACACCGAAGGTTCCAATAGAAGTCCAATACTATAACACCATAACGTCTGATGGCACATACAGACACTCTATAATATTCATCAGATTTGAACCAACAAATATATAACTTGGTTTTTATAAAACTCTTTGAATGGTAAAAATCTCATTTTAGAATCGACATTTATGAAGCTGTGAAAAGGATGTGATGTGATTCAGTATTTCAGAGGAACTAACGAGAAGAGATTTAAATAAAATATCTACATAGGCAATGATTCCATAAAATCAAGAATTGTGTAAATTATTTCCGGTTATAATGAATACTAGATGATTTAAAACTTAATTTTACTCTAATATATATTTGTGTGTATATGTGTTCTCTCCCCTTCTATATTACCATAAACTTCATTGAGCATGCTTCTGCCTCTGAGGTGTACTTCCTGGTGCCCCTAGGTGCCATACGTGAGATATACGACGTGATAAATACGTTGTTCTACTCAGAATATATTACCCATTCAACGGGCGTAATTAAGCGATTTTAAGGGATCCCTTATCTGGAGATAACCCAGCCGGTTGACGCCGAAGGGTTGTTTTCAACCTACTTCTTGCGATAAAAAGCATACGGCGTATAAACCAAATGCAGTTTTAATTGGAAAACTAAGTCTCTATGTAAATAAAAGGTATTAACTCTCAAATAATCGGTCGATAGAACAATCGAAAGATAATAATCTTGGTGTTACGAACTTTATTTCAGGTAATTTAGACGGGATGCGACGATATATTCAGTATTATCTTTGGTAATTTATCTTTTATAAAAGGATTGATGAAAAACATTTACTTATATCTATATAGGTGGCCAAATAAATCGCCTATCAGTATATACGAGGATAGAGTGGAAAAATAAATACTTTTCCAATAGATGGCGAAGCGACAGCAAAGCTGATTGCGTTTCTAAAAAGGAGCTTCTTTTTTAGTAGCGATCTCCGAATTCGGAGCTGATATGTCATTTAATTTTGTTTTAACAGTCTTCGAAAGCAGATGCTCAGACAGCAGAGGCATTTAGCGACCAATAATGAAGTTATACATAATAGTAAGACAAAACAAATACAATACTAAGAATAACGAGTAGAACATGTGTTTATGTTAGGTTGCTGTGTAAGTAATTGCAATAAATGGTAAATAAATAAAATGACAAATAAGTATGTGATGAATATGAATAATGAAATGAAAAATTAATAATTAAATAAATATCAATTATATACGAATAAAATTATAGATAGGTAAAAATTTAATCAAGTACTATTCCTATAATAAGAGGGGATAGTATGCATTTCTTGAGATAACGCAGTCCAATTAGGAAGAAAGTTTTTTTTTGATTTTATTGTGTCCATCAAGCTAAAGAGTTTAGATCATTGTATAATTGTAATAATAGGAAGGAAAACGCCATCAGTCATAGAGCGCTTAGCATGGTGATCAGAATCTGCATTCTGAATAGCTAAATATTATCCAAGATGAATGGGAGCAAGAGGTGATTTTCTTCGTAACCAGAAAATTTTATATTTTTGATACCATGAAAAAAAGTTAATTTGGAAGGTTAATCACATACTATTTTCTGCCTTGAAAAACTTTTATACAAACCGAAGAAAAGTTGAACAAGTGTTATGGGGACCCTGCCTCTTCACATTTCATGGCTCATAAATGGTTTAGTGAACCAGCACGAGTGACGTCTCGCGATCGGGATCCTCCGTTGAGCTCACTACTGAAAAATCATCAACCAAATCCATGATATCGAGATAGGCGATCGCAGAGTGAAGTTTAAAGCGATTGTTGAGATAATAGATATCACAAACGAATGCATACGGAACATCCTACATCAAAATTGCATGTGAAATTGGCATGTGAAAGCAATCAGCGCGATGTTGACTCTAGACCAAAAACGGAATCCAGTGGCCACTTCATAACTCTGTTAGGACAATCTGAAGGAGTTTCTGTGGTGATTCGTAACTATTGGTGAAACTTGGATTCTCCACTATACACAAGAAATGAAGAAATAGTTAAAAAGTGGGTTTTGCCCGGCGATTGTTGTACGAAGACCGGAATGGCCCCTGTTTTCGGGGATTTACGATGCATTATCTTTATCGACTATTTAGAAAAGATAATCAGATGAGAGTATTATACCTTATATCTCAAATTTCATGAACAGGTGACAAAAAGAACTTTATCATTTGGCGAAGAAAAAAGTAAAAAAAGTTTAAGTGAGTTATTCTGATGAGTTATTATGTTCACTCTCCACAAAATTAGACGGTATTTTAGGAAATTTCTGTGTCATATATATATATATATATATATATATATATATATATATATATATATATATATATATATATATATATATATATATATATATATATATATATATATATAACATTTATTACAAATATATTTAAAAAAAAATAAAATTTCTTCGGTGCTCTGTGCAAAAATTTGCCCATTCCTTCAGTCGCCATCAAATGTTAACAAGCGTCCGCCGAGACCGGTTTCTGGCCTTAAGCCATCATTAATCGGGTTCGAGTCAAAAGCGTCTCTACGAACCCATTATGTAACTTTTCATATATTATTAAAATGTTGCTATTAGAGTGCATTTATATTACAAAAAGATGGTTCCTTTATTAAATCACTAACTATTAGCCTTAGTAGGTGATGACGAATCTACTAATACACCTTGCTTGTCCTTGAATCCAGAAAATGATTTGCATTATATTATTTCACTACATGAGCGTGAAGCAAACAATTTAGCAGAAGTCCGCTACTGAACTCTACTATGACAATGCATATTTAACAGACATCAACGTTACAAAAAAAAGCTCTTTTTGCGTTTAATTTAGGTACTTATTAAAACACCTTTGCACAGAAATGACCTACACGTCCCATTTCAAGTACCTGCTTCTCCTTGGTATGATTGTATAAATGAAGATATGTATACCTGACATTGGACTGGACTGTAGAGGGGGTATTTCCACAGTATTCTACGAACCTTTAAGGGCAGTTTTATAGTTTTCTATAAAAACAACTATAGTATAATTGTTTCTATATTGTTATATAGTTAGTTTGTTTCTGTCTCGTACAGTCAAGTGTTTAAGTCGATTTTATACAAAATGGCAAGTTCTAGTTGTCGATTTTGCAAAAATCCAGCTGATAAGTTTTGTTATATATGCTGACGATTTATTTTAAAGTCATAAGCTAGATCTATATCCGAGGAAGTTAAAAAAAAAACCTTTCTTTTTTCTTTCAAGTGCCATATTGGAAATCAAGATCAAAGGTGTTTCTTCCATCTCTCCATATTAAGCTTGGACTAGTGAAAAACTTTGTCTAAGCCATGGACATAGAAGGTAATGGATTCAAGTACCTAAACGAAATATTTCCTCTATTAAGTGATGCAAAACTAAAAGAAGCCATATCTTTGCACCTCAGATAAGGAAGTTTCTAGGTTATTTCCCTTTTTCAAGAAAAGTTGAATGAAAAGGAATTGGTAGCTTGGAAGAAGAAAGGATTTTTAAGCAACAAAAAAATTAAAACTATAAAAACCTAACAGATGAACTCTTAAAAGCCTATCAAATACAAGGATGTTGCATGTTCTTAAATACATTTTTACACTCCCATTTGGATTTTTTTCGGAAAATTTGGGCGCAGTATACGATTGACAAAGAGAAAGGTTTCACCAGGACATCAAGATGATGGAAGCAAGATATCAAGGACGCTGGAACCCATCTATGTTGGGCGTTACTGCTGGTTTTTAAAAAGAGGTGATGTTTCAGAACATAAGAGGAAAATGTGAAAGTTTTTGTCGCTGCATGACATCTCATGTAATATATTCTTTAATTTAATACTTTCGTTAATGCCTTTTCATAGATTTAACATGTTTTACATGTTTGTATTAAAAATATATTAGATTGTAAAAATATGTCGATCGACCTCCTGTAACAAACACGTGCTACAATAATTAGCTTATCATTTTCAGATTTAGGATTACAAAATACTTCATATACACCTATTTTCATCAATGTTATCTCAAAAAAGTTTAAATTTATTGACCTGTGTTATCAAAAAGGATTTATGGAATATTGTATAAAATATATATAGTATAAAGCTATCTATCAAGATTTACCGACTAAAACTGCTCCTTTAGGATTTTATAAACGACATTAAAAGACCAGATTCAGAAAGTGTATTATATTTTTAAAGTGAGTGGAAACAGAAGTTTCATAGGTTTTTATTATTAGTACAAATAGTATATTGGAACTAATAATAAGTATTTCTTGGCTGATATACATTTCTTGATATTTGAAGAAATACTAATATTCGTTGATAACTTTTTTGCCTTGAAACCAGCGGGTTTCTATTGCCAAGAATATATTATATTCGGCAAGCTGCCTTTGGCAAGTCTGTCCTTTCTTTGACGGGTGAATCTATACAAGTACTAATTTAATGATCCACATTATGCAACTATGTTAAGTAAAACAGAACAAAACATTATGTATATGCGACTCTGTATTGATGTATTAACGATCTGATTAACGTATATCACTAATATTCAGTATATTATCGACATCTCGATCGACTCCTTTCGAATACAGTTTTATTTTATAAAAAATATATATATTTTCTTCCAAATATTGGGGTGTGAATGATATGATATCTTCACACATTTTGTTATATTTGACCATTGAACATTTTGAGGATTCCTTGACTTCATCGCAATATCTTTCAGCCTCGGTGATTTTAGCCATCACTGAGACGTTACTTTTTATACAAATGTTATACAAACTAGCTTGATTTCATATGAGGTGCTTGTTTACCGATCTGCAATCATCTTTTGTAATTGAGTAACAAACCAAAACATCAAGTCATGTCATAACATCAATCCATAATTGATGTGGATATAATTAGAAAAATATATTGAAATATCGATTCTATGTTGGCCCAGAACATTATATCCAGATGCTTTAAGGGCAACTTGATTGGATCCTTTCAAACCATCCCTTGGCTCACGGAAAATATAAAACCTGTATGCGAGGCATATAGATTTTAATATAAAATATGGGGCGCGCGGGAAGTCGTTGGAGGTAGGATGCCGACGCATCTAGAACCAAACAGGGAGAAAAAAAAGGTAAAATATTTGGAGAATTCGGCGCGTTCGGAAAGGGTTTCCATAAAGAATGGAAAAAAAGTTCCCGACGACCGTTTCCTCTAACGTTTTATTATGTTGGCGAAAGGCAAAGGGAAAAAAATAAATTTGCTTTAATATGTCTTGACCAGAACACATGCCGCTCTTTTGTTAGAAAATATTTAGGGTCGATAAAAAAAATCGTAAAGATGCAAAATGAAAATAGTTTCGTTGACACAGAAAACGAGGGTATGTTGATTGTTTTTATTGGTCCTTAAAAATGTGTTTTAACAAAGGGAATATTTTATACACTTTACCTATATTCTGCAAAAATAAATTTCGTCTCGTAAAAAGCTAATAAATGTTGTTTCTTTTGTTTCAGGTAAATATTTCAAAATATATCAGCAATGACAATTCGTAAGTAGTAAGTGCATAAAGAAAAAGGTGAATACAATCAAATATAAAATAATAATACAAATTGAAAATACAAAATATTCCTTTTTTTCTTTGACTAGCGAGCTACAAATTTGTTAAATGGCATCGTCATAGGTGACATAACTTGTATATATTCCTATGGGCCCCATAAAAACAACAGTCCACTGTTTGTCTAATCCCCCCCAATGAGCCAAAACAAACAATAGTTATTCATCAAATTTTTCTGGTCCTGTGGTGACTGTAACTCCTGAACATAGAAGGATTGGCAATGAAGAATTTCTCAATGAATTTTACAAATACAATACCAATCGCAGCATCCTTGGTGAAGACAATATCAACTCTCCCACAGTCACTAAAACGATTTCTCTTTTTGAAGAAAAACCACTCCAGCTTAGTGTCTCTTTTGACGTGTATATTTAATATAAAATTTAGTACTATGAGACTTTTTGTTTCCAAATACCAAAAATTATTTGCAGTGTTGTTTAAGCATAAGGTAACTATTTCAATAATTAGTTGAACTAACAGTACCGCCAATCAATTTTAATTATGGTTAGATTACAAAAATCTATCAGTAATAATAATAATTTATTGAATCCTCAAGACAATACAAATATGCAGGAATCAAGTCAAAACAAGAGCATGCATATTGCCACACTTCTGTGCAAACAAAGAATATATAACATTTAAACCTACATATAAATATTTTATTCTTAATAAGGTATATTTAATAATTTAATAATTTAATAAAATTAAAAATTTTACAATTTTACAATTTAATAATTTAATAAAATTAAAAATTTTACAATTTTACAATTTAATAATTTAATAATTTAATAATTTAATAATTTAATAATTTAATAATTTAATAATTTAATAATTTAATAATTTAATAATTTAATAATTTAATAATTTAAAAATTTAATAATTTAATAATTTAAAAATTTAAAAATTTAATAATTTAATAATTTAATAATTTAATAATTTAATAATTTAATAATTTAATAATTTAATAATGTATTGATTCAATCGCCACGAAAAACCCAAATAGAGAAAAAAATATGGAAGGAATTCTACTCCGAGGAAAAAAATAATTGAAGCGTACTTCTGGCTTAATGGGCTCGTGAACAAACATAGGAGCAGGATTTTGGCTGATTAAAATTCTCAAGTGATTTAGGAGTTCATCCTGAGAAATTTCATCCTGAGAAAGTCACTATTTGGTTCGGTTTTTGGGTTCAACGAGAGATAGAACTTGATAAATGAACTGATAAATGTGGATATAAACAATGTTTTCTTTTAACAAGACGGTGCTTATCTTGTTAAACGTGTCACACATTTCGCCAGACAATCGCATTATTGCCAGAAAAGTTTCCTGCGCCCTTTATTTCGCGAAGTGATAATGTCAACTGGCCACCAAGATCGTGCGAACTTCCGCACTTACTTTGTGTGGGGTTATGTAAAATCTCTGGTTAACAGAAATAAATTTCGAATAATTGTTGATCTTAAACGTAACATTCGAATAATCTAACATTAGATATCCAAAATGCATTATACCATACGAAACCGAGGTGGATATTTTAGAGACATTATTTTAAAAACAATGCCATTTTTTTAAGATAAAATAAAGATTATCGAACTATCGCTTGTGGTTATCATTACGTCTCATTTTAAAGCTATGAGACTCTTGAAAACCCCTTTAGATAATTCCAAAAGTTAAACAGTCGCTTTTGTAAATTATCACTCAACTAAGGCCAATATCGATAATTCCACTTTGAAGAAATTCTAAATAAAAGGCATTTCTATTATTTACAATGGTATTTTGCAGCACTTCCCCAATCAAACATCAAAAACCAGAACCGTGCTTTTCGTGCTTGAACGAAACATACAAAAACGCGTTATTAGACGTTCGCATGTGAACACCTTGTACGAAGGAGTATTTTCCCGTAATTAATAATAAAGCAACACGACAGATAGGGCTAATATATCACCGGATACGAATGCCGCGAAAAGAAGAGGAAGATAACCGCAGCAGAGGAGCTTGTTCGCGTTCCACTCTCGACCTCTACACATTTACATTTTTTTTTCATTGACATTCTAAGGGGTTTGCATTAATGATGAACGCTCTAAATACAGCACGTTAGTGATATAGTGGTTACCTCGAGGATTTTACTATATACGGTAATAAACTACTTAATTATCATTTATTTTAAATGTAAAATATATTAGAATCATATGGAAACTTCAAACGTTATTAACGCAGTACTGTAAAAACTTTAACATTGTATTATTATTAATTATTCACAGTATTTTGTCAGGTCTTATAAAAAGCTTATCACAGATTCGTCTAAAACAGAAAAAAAACAAAAAAGATACTTAATGATTCGGGTTTCTATTTATGTATCCGGAATTGGCAACAACGGTGTTGCTAGGTGCCATCTGACATATACATCGTAAAGCTTGACATTGTTGATTGTATATGTACTTAGAACGTTTTGCCATTCGGATGATATTTGTGTTGTTTGGTGTAATTGGTAAATTTCATCTCATTCAAAAAACACAATTAACGTCCGATGGATTTTCCGAAGGATTTTCGTCCAATGATTTACTACGACTTTCGACGTGGACTATTTTAACAACAGTGCATCGATCATCTCACCTCGACTTTTGGAGATGGAGCACTGTCTAGAACTACTGTATATCATTAGTTTAGTGAATTCAATCGTGGCCGTCGTTTGCTCACGGACGAATTTAAAGAAGGTCTTCCAAAATCGGTTGTTGTCCCAGAAAACATCGATACTGTGCGCGAACTGATAAAGCAAGATCGTCATGTGACATTCCGTGAGATTGAAACGTTCTTGGGCATTAGAATCACAAACATACTCAAAATATTACATGAATATTTAGCCGTGAAAAAGATTTGTGCGCGTTGGATTCCACATAATTTGACAATCGGTCAAAAAAATGGCTTGTGTCGATTGATGTAAAAAAATGCTCCAAAAATACAATCGTGGTACGTCAAAAGCCGTGTATAACATCTACACAGGTAACGAATCTTGGATCTATGTGTATGAGCCTGAAAGTATACGGCAGTCGACTGTATGGGTCTTTCAAATTAACTTTACCCAACAAAAATTGTTCGGGCAACAAGTACTTTTAAGCAAATGGTCGCCTGTTTTTTGGGATAAATGGGCATGTGGCTACAGTCCCTAGAGAATCGTAGAATGGTCAATACTGAATGGTACACAACCATTTGTTTGCCAGAAGTCTTTGAAGAAATAAGAAAAAACAACCAGCGACCCAGGATCATCGTTCACCATGACAACGCGACCTCTCACGAATCGGTCGGAACAACTCAACATTTGACCGGTCAAAACATTGAATTGATGGGTCATCCACCGTACAGTCTTAATTTGGCACCCAATGATTTCTTCTTGTTCGCGTCCGTGAAGAATAAACTACATGGTCAACGATTTTTGACCCCAGAAGAAGTATTAATGCTTTCAAAATGTATGTTTTAGATATACCTTAATCGGAATGGAAGAGGTGCTATGATAATTGGTTCAAACGTGTGCAAAAGTGTATCGATCATATCGGAGAATATTTTGAAAAACATTGAAACCATTTTCAATGATAAATATTTGTTTTTATTTATTATTCCGGATACATAAATAGCAACCCTCGTATGTTGGCCTGTATATTTCATTTAAACTATAAAATAATCTAAAATAATAACAACTTATCTGAAAAAAAAACCATCTGGAACATATTTTGTTGATGGCCATTTAATACACTTTTATTAGCTTTACCTGTATCTGTATATATCTATGTAATGGAATCTTTGAACATCCTTTTCATCCACTTCAAAACGGCATATTAAATTGAAACTTAGCACACTTATCAAGGACCGATGACAATACAATAATTTAATAAGTTTGTCTCATTATCCTGAACAGGATCGTCAGGATCAAGGATTTGCTTTCGGAGAGGGAGCCTGAGATATGGTTACAACGCCCAAAGAAGGCAGTAGGCGCGCAAATTACCCACTTCCGCAACGGGTAGGTAGTGACGAAAAATAAATAATAGTTTAAAAAACTAAAAAAACACTCTTTTATAGCAGATTGAACTAAAAAATGAAAAATAAATTATAGTTTAAAAAACTAAAAACACGCTTTAATGGTAAACCGAACTAAAAAGTAAAAAAATATTTTCAATATAAGAATAAAGCGATGAACGAGAAAATTAATGTGTCATTGTAAAAAAGCGTAAAGTGCTTTGTACCAAATGTTGATACTAACTCTTCTTATAGAAACAGTAATGATGGAATATTTATAACAACTGATATCGAGCACCCTATGCTTTTTTACAATGACACATTAATTTTCTCGTTAATCACTTTATTCTTATACCAAAAATTATTTTTTACCTTTTAGTTCGGTTTACCATTGAAGCTTGTTTTTTAGTTTTTTAAACTATAATTTATTTTAATTTAATCTAAATGAATTTATAAACTAAATATCAGATTGTGCTCAAAGTAATTACTATTATTATTTGCAACTTGTTGCCAATATAGTGGTCGTTAATGCTTTTTTGACAAAATATACCATCTTTATTGTAAAAAAATATTAAGAGGTTGTTTGTCACCACTTCTGCGATTTTAAATGATTTCCCATTTAAACAATTTAGGAAGGAGCCGTATAGATAATAGTCCAAGGGTGCGATGTCCGATGAGTAAAATGGATAGGGCAAACAATTTTTGCCGGATCCGCATTGAAACGTGTGATAGTGCATTGTCATACTGAAACACGACCCTTTCCTGTTTGCTAATTATGTCAGGTTTTCTTCCTAGTTGCTGCCTTCAGCTGATCTAATTGTGAATAGTAGAGTGTTAATGGTATGTTTGTATGGAAAGAGCTTGAAGTGTATAGGTCTCTTCCAATCCCACCAAATGTAAAGCATAATTTTCTTCGGATGAAGGCCGTGTTTCGCCGTACTTAAAACCTCCAACCCTGAGAACTCTTATATATTTTTTTGTTACAGGGGATTACAATACGTATTCCAACGTTGTTGCTAGTCTTTGAAACGGTATTTATACTGGACTTCTGGTTTTTCCTTCAAAGCGGCAAGTAAATTCTATTGAATGGCTTCTATGGACTTAAAACGGCGCCCACGAACTGATTTCTTCAATCGAGGGGAGAAGAAAATTTACACGGTGCCAAATCTAGTAAATATGGTGCTTGTGAAATCGTATTTAATGTGTGTGACATAAAAACCATGTATTGTGATCCGACAGTAATATGTAAAGTGCTTCCCAATAGGGACGATAGGATTTTGATAGGTAATGGCGGCCATATTTGATATTCATCTCTTGACATTTGCTATCAATTGTTTTCAGTAAGGTTTGCCATTTCACAATGAACAAGTTTTTCGCTCCCACAACGTTTGGAAATTGGCCAAATATTTTATCAAAATTCAAGATGTTTTGTTGCTACTCAAAGAGCATTTCGTTCAAAACACGATCGTCATTCTTCTCGTTCTTATCAAGCCATCCGCCGTATAATTGATAAGTTTGAACGTGAGTTTAGTCTTCATGACCAAAAGCCACCGTCACACCTTCGTAATGGCCGTGGTGAAGAAAATATAGCGGCCGTTCATAAAAGTGTTGCGCGAGAAGGATAATGTGCCTGGTCCGCACTATTCTCCCTATTTTGCGTTTGTATCTCTTTTACACCCATACAATATTGCATTGGCACAATAAGTTAAACCAACCATCGATTATGTCGGGAATTCGTAGATTGGGCGTTGGAAGCAATGGAAAACGATCCAGATTTTCAGCGCAAAATCATCTTCTCCGATGAAGCTCATTTTTGGTTAAACGACTACGTCAATAAGTAAAATTGTCGTTATTGGTATGAGTTAAACTTACAAGTGATTCATCAGGCCCCATTACATCCCGAAAGAATCACTGCTGGAGGGTGTGAATTATGGTACGGAGGCATTATCGGGCCATATTTGTTCAAAAACGCCGAAGGACGGACCGTCACTGTGAATGGCGAACGCTATCATGCCATGTTATCCGGTTTTGCCTTCCTGAAAATTGAAGAAATTGACGCGGGCAAACTAAATTTTCAACAAGACCGCGCAACTTAATAGCACGCATTACGATGGAACCAATCGGGAAAATCGGTAATTTTACGGAATGGCTCTTGCAACTTACCACCAAAATCTTGTGATTTAATTGTTTTAGATTATTTTCTTTGGTCCTATGTTAAATCACAGGTTTATACCAAGAAACCCAAGGCTCTCGATAAACTTGAAGCGAACATTCGATCAACCATAGTCGCCATAGCACCCGATATGTATAATCGAAAATTGCGCAATCGGATCAACCAGTGCAAGAGGAGTCAAGGTGGTCACTTGAACGATATTTTGTTTAAATTATAAATGGTATAAAACATACTATCTAATAAAAACAATGAGCACCATTTTCGGCCGAATTTTCAGTGTTTTATTTCAAATTCAAATCATACATATATCGTTCTTATTGGGAAACCCTTTACAATGTCTCTAATACTTAATTTGAAATTAGTTAGCACACAATCTTTGATTTTGGTAATGTTTTCTTCATTCATTTATGGAAAGTCTTGCTGAACGAGGTTTATCTTCAACTACTTTTCTACTATCACTAAATTCCTTGTACCCTTTCTAAACATAGCTTCATCGCCGTAACATTTCTTAATATTTTTAAATCATGAGAATATAACATGTAATTTTTTTAATAAAATTTAATGCATTAAATAATTAATAAAAGTTAAAACATTCGCCGACAAAAAATTTGTACAATTACAAAAGACTCTATGATTTCTAAGTTAACAAGCGAAATGACAAAAATAAAAATTTTTACAATATGATACCTGGCAGATACCTAGGATAGTCATACCAACATAAAAAACGTATGGTTGTATCACTACGTAAAGTGCGTGTATTTTTGAAACAAAAATCGCCTTACTTGTTGATTATAGTAGTAAATAAGGTAATATCAAAACTTTTTGGTTTATGTCACAGAATAATTGTAACATTTTACATACGTTAAATGCTTGATAGTTTGACTTTACCTTATGGATATTTTTGTGAATATTTCAATTGTTTTCACATAATATCTAAGAGGGAATTCACCACTTGATATATTATACGAGAATTGAAGTTTAATCTATCAGCAAAACGCAAAGGAACCTCAACGTGCCTAAGAACGATTCGGTCATGTAAAAAGGAGCTATTTGAATAAATTCCCACTTCGCCACCTCAATCGGGTCAACGCAGAGATGGTTCGCTCGATTACTATACAATTTATGTCCGTTTCAAAGGTCCTCTCTTGTCGAGCTACCAGTTTTATGCAAGTGTACACAACTAATACACATTTATAGTGGATTTAATTAGAGTTTTTAGAAAATTATCGCCGAGTGGGAACCGGTTTCAAGATCTCGCGGTAAAATGCCGTACGTATATAATTGAGATCACCTGTAAAGATTGCGGTTCTTGAATTATTATTTTGTAATCGACGTAATGCTATTATTTAAATTAAACGACCCCACAGAAGCAATTCTTATGCCTTGTAGAGAAGACTTGTGTTAAGAAAGAACAAAGAATAGATAATTTTGTGTGATGTGATATCAGCTTTATTAGTTGTAATGTTAAATAAACAGTTCCTTTGTACAAGCCTGTTGTACTTCACGTATTAAGAATTTAGTGATATGATTGAAATACTTAATTAGCTAATAATATTGTAATTCCCAGCTTTTCAAACAAGGTTAAAATGCACCAAAATCAGTGAAAATAAAGCATTTTCCTTAAATATTGGACGTAAAAGTAGATTTTATAGACAGTAAATAAGAAAATCTCCACTAGACTTAACAAAATTGACGTTGATGACTCATATCATTAATCAAGTTCGGCATATCTGTTAAATAGCAGAACTAAATGCAAACCGATATGAAAATCGAACCGTTTCCAGCAATTTTCTGATAATAATTTAACTGGTAATAATATAACCAAAAATACATATAATCCGCTATGTGAAAGCGCCAACAAAATCGATGTATCGAAAACAGCGGTTACAACAGCGTTCCGCTCATCTGAATGCGGCTTAAGGCTACCATTGTGCTTGGTAAATATCGATGCGTGGATGTAAAACCTCTATCTAGAGATTAATTGAAATTTTTCGGTTCGCCGGAAACGAAGCATTGAAAAAGAAATCGGGATTTAACGATATCAATATCAAAATACATTGGATAGTTTCGAAAGGTCAAATTAAACGTGAGTAATGAAAAATAAATGGTCGAATAGAGTTGAGATCGTATAAACAAGCCTCGGTATATCGTTGATATGGTGTAAGTACACAGTAGTTAATTCTAAGTAAACTGTATCGGAATTAAGTGGGTGATAGAGTTGGAGTCCTAATTTAAAACAAACATCACGCTGGCCGAAAGATGTCGCTTGGAAGCGTAAATTGCCACTGATAGGATCAGCTCGTGATGAGAAATTTAAGGCAATTTTTTTTTGAACTTTCTAAATGTATTTGATCACATAAAATTTATATTGCTTTGCTAAGTTGTTTATCTTTTATTTTATTTTTTAATTTTGAACTGAACAGATATCACTTGTTTTCATTGATGTCTCGCGCACTTTTAATACTATTTGGGTGTGTTCTTTAGACAAGCATGTAAAATCCGACAAGAAATTGCTTCTCATCTCGAATAGCTGAAATATAGTAGTAGCCAGGCTGGGTAACGTTGAGTACTCCCACAAATGTCATTAATGCTGCTTACCCAGATACTTTGGATTGCAGAATATGCCAACGTTGGTCTAAAAAAAAGTAAGAAAAATTATTGCAATCTTTTCGACGGTATAAAATCTGGAAGACCCGCTGAATTAAATAAGGATTTATTGTTGGCTATAATTAAAGCTGATCCCAAATACACCATCAAGGATGTAGCAACAAAGCTTAAAACTACAGGTCCATAAAAGAGTGGGTAGAATAGGTAGAGTAGTTTAAAATAACTGCAAACAAAGTGCAAAGAGGTAGGTGTTATATCAACTTTCAGTTGAAAACAACATTCAACGGGCATTAATTTTCTTCAACAAATTGTTAATAAACATGAAAAGTACATTATATATAACAATCCATATAAGAAAAACCAATGGTTAACAATCATCATTGTCTACTTTAAAACCGGATTTTCACCCTAAAACAGTGGTACACCAGTATGCTGCGATTTTACCGAAATTGTTTACTCTGCGATTCTAAATCCTAATGAAATCATAAGTGCTGAATATTATTATGCTCAGCTTGTTAAACTAGGCATGGATTCATCTGTTAAACTAGTCATCTGATACCAAACCGTTCACTGTTATTTGCAACATGACAATAAAAAATCTAATAGGACCAGAATCATCTTAGACTGGGAGTACTTCCTCACTCACCGTATTCTTTTAATATACCGTCAGATTTCTATTTATTTATATATATGGAACATTTTCTTCGTGGAAAAACATTTCCTACTTCGACACGAAGGACAAAACTACACTCGAAGAATATATTACTTCAAAATCATCTTCATTTTAGAAAAAGGGAATACAAAGTTTGTAAGAGAGATAGTCGAAGATTGTTACTAATGATGGAGATTATATTGTAAACTGTGTAAACCCTTAAATAAAATTCAGTTTTGAACAATATGAAAAAACGACATTACTTATAGGTACACTTATTACGTTGGACATTCGAAAAATATTCCTTTAATAATACAAAATTAAAATATTAAGTGTATTTTTGATGTATTGATATAAATATTTGATAGATTATAAACATTTGAACGAATTTGGATTTCATAAACAGTACCAGAGAAGTATTGATTTTTTTCTGAAATGAAATAATATTAAAATTTTTAATTATAATAATACATTTTTTTTTATTAAGTAAACATTAATTCATGAAATATTCCACTCGTTCTACTTTATATCGGATTACTTCCAATTCATTTTTATTATTGATTACTCTCCAGTCTACAATGCAATATTGTAAGTCTAGTCAGTCACTTGTTGAAAGTCTTAAGTCACAGATATTGCGCCACTTACTTTCTTGAAACAACATAAACAATGATTTATGTGGTTTCAAGCATTTCAAAGTGTATAGTGTTATCTATAAAACAGGCATGTTTTTATATCACATTGTTGCTCTAAGGAATACCCCATTTTTAACTATTTACGATTTGCGTTGGTATCGAGAGTTTTACTGATGCTAATTTTTCTTTATTCGGTTAAAGCGCATCAGACATTTAAGGTATTCGCAGTGTGGGGGCAAATGCAATGGCGCATGCCAGCAATGTCCTTTAATTGATCGGAGAAGAGTTGCACATAAAGCCGCGTAATAGAGTCATAAATTAAAACTGAAGTTAAAATAACCAGCGAGACACGTGCCCTTGGAGAATTTCTTAGAAGCCATATTATATTTCTTCGGGTTCGTGGTTCCGACTATGACATACCGAGACTTTTTCCATTGCACGAAACGACGTATTCTTTCAGATAATTTATTATGGGTAGTCTCTTGCGGCGATCCTATAATCTTCGCTGATGAGATTTATAATTAATATCCATTAAGGTTTTTAGGCCGCTTCTCTCTTGTTCGTACAATCCATCTACAAAAGGGAATTAGGCAGGGGGCGAAATTTTAAAAGAGGATTTTAATCCATGTATTTTCTGTGTTTTTACACTTTTTTCATAGGTTTTCTAGTTCTGCCTTGTGTGAGAGCTTTTAACTCACATTAATTTTTTTCAAAGATCAAAATACATCGGAATTAAATATTACCGAATTCGTGTGAAAATAACAAGATTAATTACTGTTTCCCAAAAATGATTGTGGTGTTTATTATTATATAAGCTCTTATATCTATATAAGCTATACATTTCTTAGAGAACTTGATGCTGTTCAATATATAAGGAAGTATTCAAATCCTTTGAAAAGTCCTTGATCGGTCCACATTTCTTTTGATTACCTTTCTCGTAATTGTTGGCGAATATTCGCCTTCTCAGATATTTTCCTGCATCTTCTCCTATTTACCATCTGTTCTCTCTATCTCTCAGTATTCAGTGTTCTCATATTTTCCCTTCTCATTATGTGCCCGTATCATCTTATTAGTTGAATAGTTGTCACTGTTTTTCTTTGCGAATAGCTTATCAATTTCAAAGTTCATCAGGGTTCTGGACTCACTGTTTTCCACTTTATTTGCTCCCGTTATTATTCTTATTATTTTTGGTTTAAAAATAATTAGTTTATTTTCTTCTGTCTCTGTGAATGTTTAGCTGTTAGTGTGGTACTTTCTGCGGCATATGTTACTATTGATTTTATTATTGTCTTATATATTGTCTTATATATGTTATTATTGTCTTATATATTCCTAGTTTATATTAGTAGTGGTACATTGCACTAGTACATTACAGCACTGTTGTAATCTACTACTATGATCAAAAAAGTAAGGTAAGTTACGTATCGAAACAGCCGTTGATTTTTAGGATTTTAGTGATAATAGAGAACCAGTTCAAGAAACGCCTCATTTAGAAAAACCTTCCACGCCAACCAGTGAATAAAATACTACCAAATCAAGGAGTAATCATCGATTAAGTATTGGAAAGATTATATATATTACCGGAATAGTTTGGGAAACAATTCAATCAATTTGGAAGAACAATTTAGGCTTGTCTTGTGTATCTTCTCGTCTTGTGTATCTTCTCATCTTGTTCCGAAATCACTGAATTTTTTTGAAAAAAATCATGTTGAAATTGTTGAAGTGATGCTTTCTTTAGATGATGATATTCTAAAGTTTCACAACTACTAGTGATGACACATGGATCTATGCTGATGACCCATAAACAGCTCAACATCAAGCGAGCATCGCGCTAATAATGAACTACAGCCGTCAAAATGACTTCAAAATCTGTCAAAACATCAAAGTCACGTTAACTATTTTCTCCGATTACCCTGGTATTATATACAAAGAGTCCCACTAAACTGGTCAAACAGTTATTTAAACGTATCATTTGCGTGAAAACAGTTCAAGGTATATGTATCACAATAATGTATGATCGTACACCACTTTAATTATGCATTAATTTTTCGCTGATAACACTGGGGAACAGCAATTTTGTTGACTTGGATCTGTGATTTGTTTTTGACTAATTTTTCATCTCTGAATTCAAAAATATATACAGTTTTTCTCTATCACGTCAAGTTCTTAAGCTACAGCATACCTCTCATTTTACCTTAAAAGTGTACATACGAAAGAAAATAAGGTTAGATCTGACCAAATAGATTAGAATATTTTATTCATACAGAGATTAACATATTATTAAAAGTTAAATTGTGTTTATAAAAAAAATAAATAAAAGATGTTATGGTAAAAATTTCTTCTTATAGCTAGCTGTTCCTGGAGTGTTCAATTTGTGGACGTTCTCGCTTGATGCTCCAACAGTAGTCAGCCATCATACTCATACTGACATCCCATCTACCTTGATACCGTGCTTCCATAACCTTTAGATCTTGGTGGAATCGCTCGCACTGTTCATCACTAACAGCACCAAGCACCAAGATTTCTGGGAAGTTAGCAAGATGACTATGTAAGAAATGCAGTTTGATGCTCATGTTGCAACCAAGCTTTTTAAAGCTCTCCAAGAGTTGCTGAACAATTTCGATGTAATTCGGGGCTCGCGTCTTTCCAAGAAAGTCTTTAACAATATTTTTAAAAGCCAACCAAGTATTCGTTTCAAGTTCGGTCATTGTTTCAGTGAAATTTTCATCAATTTTCATTTTCATGAATCAGTTCAAATTTTCATCAATTTTCATTACGACGAGAACTACCAGAGGTAGACATAACGAAAATCTGTAGTTGTGTATGTATACTTTGACTTCACTATATCAGAGCGATACAGACCCGCGTACTTTAGTATCTCATGCGTAACTGACCGAACTAGTTTTGGATGACGCAACGTCACTTACGCCCCCACTCCTAGGTCGAAGAAGGTTCGCCGGTAGGAGAGCAGTAGTAACAGTAGCAGAGTAGAGTAGCAGTAGCAACAACTGTAGAAAAAAAAACTCGACGTGATAAAAAAAACGAAATAAAGTTATGGAATTAGCATGTCAATTTACGTATAAAACAGCTTAAATATCCAACCCAACGGAATTATTATTCAAATTGTTCCCCAGTGTAATCGAACAAAAACCGTTCCAACATGGACCATATTCACTAGATATAGCACCCTATAACTTTTTCCTGTTCCCTGAATTGAACTAAACCGTTTCGAGTACCCAGTTTTAAGTCCGTAGAAGCCATGCAAGAGTTCACTAACCACTTTAAAGCAAATACCAGAAGTGGAACATAAAAACTGTTTCGAAAACTGGTAAAAGCATTGTAATAATTATAATGAAGTAAGAGGGGATTACTTTGGATGAGGTAAATTTTATTTGGAGAAAACAAATAAATACTTTAGATTTTATTTAAAAAGTCACCTTACTTTTTGATCGTACTAGTTTATGATGTCTATAAGTACCATTCGTGATCGTACTAGTTTATGATGTCTGTAAGTACCATTCTTCTTCCTTATATTTGTCCACTGTTCGGGACTATAATTTTTTCGGAAATAAATGTACCAGTTTTAGCGAAGTGATAACTGATATAACATGCAGTAATACGTGTATTATCAAATACTTTACCAGTCAAAAAGCACTGATGTGATGAAAATATTAAGAAAGAAGTTAAAGAAAAGATTAAACTCTCCATAGAAGCAAAGCTCGGGAAATCACTAGGGTAAAGAAGAACTATATACCAGCTCGTCTAGGATGTATTTATAGTAATTGATAAAGTAGCAAGGGAATTATTGCCTTCAAGGAAGACTTTTTTTATTTAATGATCTGTCCCCTTATGTAATGCAAAGTTTACAGCAATCTATGTCACTGTTATATACATTTATATTAGAGAAAGCTTATGCAAACCTACTAGGATCTATATACGATGGAATTTTAGCGACAGTCCACATTGAAGATCACGAAGTTGGAATAAATGTAGGGCGGGTCGTATGGTCAGGAGACGCAATATCACCTGTTCTTTTCTCAACCAGCTTGTAAGAAGTGTTTCGTTATCTCTATTGGGAGCAGGATGGAATGGAGATCAATGGTGCATACTTAAACCATTTAAGATTCGCAGATGATATCGTTATTCTTTCTCAAGATACTTTCTTTCTTTCTCAAGATACAGAGGAGCTGCAAGGATACATACAAGTGCTCGAAAGGGCTGGAGAACCATTTGACTTGAAAATAAACCAGAAAACTCTTCTAGGTCATGTTCAGTAAATTTGCTGAGGACAAAATAATTTCTATTTTAGGAACAGATTTGGAAGTTGTGAATCACTATATCTTGGGTAAAGGATTTCAACAGAAGGGAGATACCATCCGAGAGGTGGAACGATGTTTTTTTTTGTGGCTGGCAGGCATTTGGCAGATTCAACATAGTGTTTAAGAAAAAACTACCAATTTGTCTCAAAAGAAAAGTCTTTTATCAGCGTGCCCTGCCCGTTACGACATACGGAAGTGAAACCTGAACATTCACATCACTGTCAGTTCAAAAACTTCGGGTAGAGCAAAGGGAAATGGAAAGATGTATGCTTGGCATTACTAGATGGGATAGAAAGCCCTGCACATAGATCAGGCAACAAACGATAGTAATTGACATCATTGATTGAAATGGCAGTGGGCAGGCAATGTAGCGAGGCGATGGGGCGAAAGATGGACTAAGGCGATCCTGGACTGGATACCGCTTGATATCAAACGTCCACGGAGAAGACCGAAAACACGATGGACTGATCACATCATTAAGTATATTGGACCCGAATGGCAGAGGTAAGCTCAGGACCATGAGAGTTGAAAGCATGCTGAAGAGGCCGAAAACCAAATTACCAAATTAATTTAAAACAAAATTAATTTTACAAAAAAAATGAATTTAAATGATTTACTCGGAATAATGATGAATAACTTTGAACGGTATTATACTAACATTTTAGAAGAGCCTGGCATAATTATTCAACTGGTTTTTGAGAAATGTCCAGTTATAAATTAAAAAAAAATCTGTATTGATGTACAAAGTTAATGGGCAATAAGGATAATTCGAATAATTTATAATTATGGATTCTTTATTGCCCCGTAAAATAAGATAAAATGTATTATTTTATTACCGGTTTTACTGTAGAGATTGACATCAACGCCTACGCGCTCTCATTTTATAGTTTTGATGCTGGACTAAACAGAAACTAGGACGTTGATGAGAGATATGCCTAAAACAATTACATGACGGTGAATGAGGTGTATTATGTTGCATCAACAAACTAGAGCGTAACGTTAAACCAACGTAGAGAATATTTATTTATATCATAAATTGCGTGCTTTTACGGAAATGTTTTGTACCCTAAGTGAATACACATCACTTTTGTAATTTTTTAGTAGGTTAATTACAACTTGTGAAATGATTTTTTTAAGATTTTATCAACAAAAATAAATTCTCATTATGAGGAAAATGTGTGTGTAATAAGTCAGTTGTTTCTGCACTTTTATAAGCTGTGGCACTATCGTGTTGAAACCGCATACCGTTCATATCAAAATGTATCAATTTCGACCGAAAGAAGTTGTATATAAGTTAGCAATGCACATTTTGTAAAATACATGCCGGATCAATAAAATACAAAATATTTTTCTTAGCGATTCTATGAGAAAAACGAGTTTCCAGGTTTAAGACTTGAAATTCGGTAATTGTGACAAAGGATATGTAATTGAACTATACTCAAAATTTGAAAATTATTCACCGTCTGGTTTTTCAAAAAATGTTATGAAATATCATATTTTTAACTGTTCTTATACACAATCTCTTTCGGAAAAAAGATTTCCACCAAGGATTTTTCTATTTTTTCACTATTAATCTTCCTACTTTATAGAATTAAAATATAACATGATATAGTTTAATGTTTGCAGAATGTTATTATATATGAACAATATCGAGTTATCGATATAATTATTTAAATGATTGAAGTATTTTTTTTTTACTTTCGATTACTAATTACCAAACACTTAACCAAAAGTCTGGCAACGTCCTGCAACCAACTGAAAAAAAATAGATAGAATTATAACTAAAAAGATAGATTACTATGTATGATATTTCTGAATTTGAGGTTAAAAAAGTTATTTTTCTTACAGAATTTACTTTTGTGTCTAAAACGCATATTTTTTTACTAAAAATTTTCTATCTCATAGTCTCAAGATTCTCATGCATATTTACAATATACACTGATGTAACAGTGAATGTGTCTGCGGCAATTAGGTACATTGATGACAACCTACAATAAATGTTTTTTCAAAGCCTTTTACGCGATCACTTTAAATAAACAATTTCTGATCTTTTAATTTGGACAAATGTAGCAGTCCTTTAAGGATCGTCAACCTCATCTTCAAAAATATGTTGACCAGAGATCTTGATGATATAGATATAATCATATATATATATATATATATATATATATATATATATATATATATATATATATATATATATATATATATATATATATATATATATGTATTACTTGTATGTAAGAATTGTGTTGGTGACTCTGGTCGGTGGGAGTCTACTGATATGTCATAGAATTTCAACCTTCTTTTTCTTATGTCCGCCGCTACGTTAGACATTCTCTCTGTGGTCTTTCTGGAATATAGTTTTCTTATCTTAGTTTATCTTAGTCTTATCTTAGTTTTGGGCCGAGAATTTTCTTCATAATTTTGCGTTCTTTTTTTAGTATGTTTTCTATTTCGCTTTTTGTGTGGAGTGTAATTATCTCACTTGCGTATAGTACCTCTAATTGATTACTGTTTTGTAGTGCCTTATTTTTGCGTGTGTGGATATGCATTTCTTATTATAGATATTGTGTGTCTTGCAGTATGCCCTCTTCATCTTCTGTAATCGAGTCTTCTGTGCTATCTTCTCTCCTCCTGTGGGTTCGAGAATCTCGTCCAGGTATTTCCGCTCCAGGTCTATATATATACTTCTTTTATATCACATTATAAGGTACAAGGTGAAGGCGAGGCAATGGAAACACTAAGATTCGATCGAAGAAGCCTGGAAAGACATCCTGAGTTGTCTCCAACTATGCTGAGAGAGAGTTATTATTATCTTAAATGAAATTAATTGCTTTTTGTTAAGCTGGAGACAAAACAAAAAAGAACAACGAAACGCTGTAGGTTATTTAAGTTTTTTTTTCTACGAGTTCTTATTAATTTCCCTGTCGGAAAGCGGTGGTCGTTTCTGTTGCGCGTACACCGAAGTTTGCCGAGGAAGCGCTCACGTAGCGGCAATTAACTTATAACCGGTGCAATAAAAACGATATAACTCTACAGCGACACGTCCACTTAAGGCCATTAAGGCCCGTAATTGTGCGGCGACATACTCCGCTAGATCGTATCGAAAATTTCAGTCGCAGAAGAGACGAAAAACGTCCAAACAGAAATTTTAAAAACGGCGAACACGGGTAATTAAGAGTTGTTTCGGTGAGTTGGCGGCGCTGCTCTTTCGCCGGCCTCAAGAATGGTTTTATGGGAAAACGAATGTTGGAACGTTTTAATTTTACACGTCTCGACTGAGGCATGGCGATTAATATATGTAATAAACATCCATACTTGTCTACTTTAAATCCACTTTTGCATCCATAATACATTATTTTATACAGCAAAAATATAAAATGAACCTTAAATTGATTAAAAATTAAATCGCTGAACACTTTAATTCCAATTCCTGATTGGTCAATTGAAGGACATAAAATTCTATATCATAGCGGCAAAAATGCGACTCACTGACTCTAACAAGGGTTGGCGTTTAACAACATAACAAGTGTCTTAAGAAATTCCATATATATATCCGGCATTCTCAAATAAGTTGTCATATACCCGCATGAAATTAGACAATAAGTTACATTGGGAATTCTAAATAGACATATTGATACTTCAGATTGAAAACCAAAAGTTTAATGAGGACAAAATAGAGACAGGAGCTATTCTATTTTTTTTTTTAGTTGAGTTTGCTCATATATACACATACATATGTTTCGATGAGATCGCACTCGTATTTTTCAAGTGTGAAATCATTAATCAATCACTTGATTGATTCATGGTTAAATAGTATTTGGTTGGTTGATGGTGGTTGACATGATTTATGGTAATAGTAATAGATCAGTTCATTATTCAATGTTTGCAATATGGATTCGAATGATTCAAATCTTCTCTTGATTATTTTTTGTAAATCAGAATTTTGCTATTATGAGGTGTGATTTCAGAAACCTGTACCTCCTTTGCTTTCTGACGACATCCTGTAAATGTTGTCAAGTCTTACATACTACTGTTGGTCTCTATTAAATTATACCATTATATCAAAGATCATATGAATATTTTCACACGTAATATATATATATATATATATATATATATATATATATATATATATATATATATATGTCCAAAAATTTGGAATATTCAAAGATTTCACTTTTTTATTGATATAAAGTTTTTCTTTTACTCATTTACCATAATCATCATTTTATTACACTCTTACTCGTATCAAATAAAACTCCAAATGACCAATGTGTGTAAAATTGATTTATTATTTTGGAGTCAACAAATTACAATGTACCAATTGCCTTTAAAAGTAATTTAAAAATAAGAGGAAAAACTTTCAATTAAACTAATCAGAAGTAGTTCCTCCATGGATCTGTATGCATGTCTGTAGGCGATTTGGCATGCTGTAGATTAAATGATCAATTTGGGCTTGTTGAATTCTCCCATTCTTCACTAGCAGCATTTTTAGTTCTCACAGGGTAAGAAGGGGATTATATCTTTTCTTTATGACTGTTTTCAGAATGTCCTAAGCATGTGCAATGACATTCATATCAGGGGAATTTACTGGCCACCCTAACTTGATTATTCCCTCCTCTTCAAGAATATTTTATGTTGCAGCTGTTCGATGAGGAGGTGCGGTGTCATCCATGAAAACAAACTCGTTGCCCACTGCGCCTTGTACCAGACGCACAACAGGATTTAATACTTCCTCGATATATTCTTCTCTTCAGGATTCTTCTCTTTAGGATTCTTCTCTCCAGGATCAGTAGAAGTGACCGTGTACCCCTCATAATACCATCCCAAAAACATCACGCCCCCACCTTCAAATGGTTGAGCTGTTTCTAGTCGGGTTTGAATCTAAAACCAAGCCAATTCTCATCTCATCGGAGAACATCACATTATTCTAGTCAAGACTACGATCCACCATTTCTCGAGCCCATTGCCCATTGCCTCATTGTATTATTTTGTTGAAGTGTTAGTTTGGGAACACGTAAAGGTATTCTGCGATGCAAATTTACCGCTTTCGGTCTGCGTGTTATCGTTTGTCGTGAAACATTTACCCCTTCAAGCCTAAAAAGCTCCCTTGATATGCCCCTTGTAGATTCCAGATGATTTCTTCGAGCTATCATTGATATCTGGAGGTCTTCTGCAGCTGTTGTGCATAGTTTTCTACCACTTTTGGGGCGATCCTTTACGTAATTTGTCTCTTGGAATTATTTATGAATTTTCGATACAACACTTTGGGAAACACATACAATTTCCGTGATATCACTTTGATTAAAGCCCTATTGTAACAAAGTAATTACTGTTGGTCTTAAGTAAGGTACTTAAGACTAATTAAAAATGTTAATAGCAATAGGGCTTTGGATGCATATGAAAGCATTCAAATAGAAAAATGTAAGAAAATCATGAACCCAGATAAAGGGCCTATCCCGTTCAGTCAACTGAACAACGTTAGGTAGGGTTTTTCATATAAATAGTTTATAGTTTAGTTTTAGAATTAGATTAAATCATCTCCTGACATGGTTAGCCAGACGTGCGTCGAGCAGTTCAAAAAAAGTGATTTGGTGTTTAGTGGTAAATCTCTTCAAGTTTACTCTTAAAATGAGATATCATGTTTCTAGATATTTTTAAACGGACTGATTGAAAATTGAAGAAGAATTGAAATATTATTATAATTATATATTATATATTATATATTATTATTGTTATCAGCAAAACAATGCTTTTGTTATTTTCATTTAAAAGTGCAGATATCCTATATGTAAATATTCCAAACTTTTGGACCTGTATGTGTATTGAATGGATAAATTATCAACAATTATCAGATTTGATAAATTATCAACAGAATCCCGTAAAAATACAACAAAATAATGGGACTCAAATTGGCATGGATGTAGTAATTCCTCATCACGCAATTCCATATTTTATACTATTAACTTGTATCAAAGTTACGGACCGAATTTTCATCAATTATCTAAAATATTTCCATAAACATTTCATATTGAAAATTGTCACCTAATTTGTCTCAGCTCTGCTTTGTCTGATGATACTTTTATTCCACCGCTGACATATTTATATATCCAATGAGCAGATAACAATATGTTCATAAGGTTCTATTTACTAAAACGTAAATCATTCTAAAAAATATTCAAAAATAAGAAAAATATATCCGTGTTCCACACAATATTGTCCATTTCTTTAGCCGTCAGTGAAACGTCAGCAAGTATCTCCCGAGATCGGTTTCTGGCCTTAAAATGTCATTAGTACTTCTACTTCTTTTTGAATATTTTTTAATATTCTTCCCGGGTCCACTTGCAACTTTGATGCACTTGCATTCCGATTATGGATGATAGTAAAATTTATAATTATACTTCAAGATATTTACTCTGTAAAGAAACAACATCTAAAAATTGACAATGATTCATATTAATATCGTTTGATTTATTCTATTTAATTTCACGAGCCACAATATTGTTTTCTGTGGGATATTTCTTTCTTTGAAAGATAATTGATTCATGTACGATCTACCAAAATAAAAGAAACAATAAAAAAGACCTGAAAATGCTTGGAATCAATTAAATTTAGCGTCCTATAAAATTCTCCTTAAATCGGTCCATTACTGTCGCGGGAAAAGAATTACCGTTTCCATTCGCCGACGAGAACGCCCCCTGGCGACGGCATTTCGCGTCGAGACGTTGGCCATATAAAATCGGATGTCAATTAGACAAAAGACGAGCGATTGCGAAGGGGCAAGATGCACACACGGTAGCCGGTCGGCGGACCGCACACGGCCCGCAAACTATGCGCATGCGTAATGCAGAACGGTCCTTAATTGAACTACCCATAAACCTTCGCGATTGTTTTATGTGCGCTTTCTCGGTAGATGACCGCTCTGTATGGTAAAAGCTTCTCAGCAGTCCGAACATGACTTAATTATAGCCGGGTTTTGCGAGTCGTTGTCTTTTTTTCGTCCGGGACGTTAAAAGAACAAAAACCTTGCTGTGGGTTTTTTATTCGGTTCTGGGCGTGTGCTTAAATGGAGGATGCAAGAGATCTATATAAAGATTAAATTCAATTGGCGGTTGTGCTCAATTAAACGTTCCGCAAATGACCCAGGCGAAAATATAGAGAAACTTTTTACGTTATGGCGAGTATTTAGCATTACTGAACCTTCAGAAAGCCTGAAAATTATGTAACAATATTTTCTACCTAAAATATTTTCCCAGTAAACTTCCATCATTCAGGAATTTACGTTTTAAATATGGATTAGAGTTAATAAACCCTTATCAAACAATCTACTACCTCTAAAAGAGAATTTTTCAGAACTGTATATCAATCGAGATTATAATGGCCAACCACTATTATTGAGAATAATCAATATTAACTATATTGTCATTATCATCCACTCAAACAATTATATTTGAAGTGAAATTGACTGTAGAGTTTATTCACAGAAAAAAATTACTTCATATGAATCAATGCCATGTTGGAAATGGTAGTAAATTTTGTAAACTACTACATACGGTGAATATGGAACTTTTGGCGAATTTCGCGAAATGCCGAAAACGACTTGGTTTGACTTTTTAGCATGTAATTCGTCTCATTTGTATTTTAGTTCTGGTTTTTCAAATAATTATATGGAGCAAATCGATTCCCCGCTAAATTTAATCGGAAAGTTTTCTTTAGTTGCTTGTTAGAATCACGCAAAGTCGAGTGATTGAGTAAAAAATGTGAAAAAAGCTGTTGACATTTTCTATAAAATTGCCAAAATTGCAGTCTGAGTTTTCATAAAATACGTTATTTAAGGATTTAACATAGACGGTCATACAAAAAGAGTTAGACTGTCCAAAGTGGGCTGCTGAATTTAAACATGGTCGTACATCTTGTGAAGAATGAAATCTCCAGGCGCGAAAAAATTGTACGACCAACAAAAACGATATAACAATCTGAAATGTCGTATTAAATGATCGTCGACTGCAGATGCATGAGATTGCTGACATCGTAAACATCTGGATAGACCATGTCCACTACATTTAACACAGCTGAGAAAAAGGTTTTCGGTCGATGGGTGCTACGATTACTAACAGTCGAATATAATATATATTCGAATGAACACTTACAGGAAAGGTCACGGCTATGGATTTTAGGGATTCTATGAGATAGATACTAATAGATTACGCTGTAAAGGGCAGGACCATAAAACGGTATTATTTCTCAGTACTGGGGCAATTTAAGGGTGCTATTCAGACTAAACATTTACATCTGGCCAACGCCAATATGTTCTTTCCAAACGGTATTGCGCCTGCACACACATCTCGAGTTGTTTCAGTACTCTACAACTTACGCTTCGCAGTGCACCCAAAAGTACCGTATTTGCCTGAATTGAATCCCATCGATTACTTCCTCTCCCCAACCCTGAAAAAATCGCTGACAAAGATTCACTTTAAATTATTAGGTTAAAGCTGAGACAACCGCTGATGTTGCTATTATATTTGAACATACTGCATTATACTGAGTGTCTTAAAGCTAGAATGTCGTTGGTCTAAATGTATTAAATTGCAATGTAACTACGTTGGGTTATTAGGCGCCTAGAGGACTATCTTCTTCAATAAATGTACGAGCCGGTTTAAATTCAACCTTCTTTTTTACCACTGAAAACCAAATGGCCGATTTATTTAAATTGGAATATAATCCTTCTGGTTTGTTGTTCGGGATTAAACTTTCTAGAACAAAGTGGTTTATAATAGTTGTTTGCTCTTCCCGATAACTACAAAGAAGCAACTAAACGCACGCGTCTGAAACTTCACAGCTCACCATCAAACGAATTATACATGGCAAATACCTTAATAATTTATTCATACTTGGTATTACTACACTTTAATGACATCTCTATATCAGACAGGGAACTTTTTGAACAACCCTCGTATATAAAGATTATGAACCTTTATGTAGTTTACTATACTGCTATTACTTTATAAACTCTCCACAATAATCCTAACAAATCTCTAATTTGAAGATATCGAATAAAATCTCTAACAAATACCGAAAAAAACCCGTTTTATAGATAATAATAGTCGAGACGTTCTGTCATCCGATATTTAAAGCTTTTTTTATGCGGTCATTGAAAATTCCAAAATCATTGCTTGATCTAGCTAGGTGGTAATATTAACGACCTACATAAATTACTTTCGGTTTAATCTTAAGGAGGTACAATGTCGGTTTTCAAGCGTATTATGTTACTTCAATAAAGCTGTATGACGAAAATTTAGAAAGGTTATAAAATTATTATCCGAAAGTTTTTATGTCTATGAGCTGGGGGTTTGAAGGGCTGATGGGTGTTCTGTATCAACTGTGTATTTAAGTTATAAGACTAGTTATTCGCCATCTTTACCATGATACGAAACATAGCTTTTATCGTGCATTTACTAAAAATGATAATGTCTGAAATTATAGCTTTAATGGGCAAAGAGCTCAATTTAATATACATCCATACTGAATTTGAATTTTATTCAGACTTTCCTAAACGTTTTTGATTTGAATAGATCTAAGAAATAAGGCTTCTAAAGTCAGTGTTGCTTTTTTTATAGGTAGCATTTCTTTCTGAAGGTTTTCTTTTAGCTATTTTAAATAAGGTTCGGGGCAAAAAGCTAGGATACTCCTGTTTTTTTTTGCGACAATTTTTATTCTATTTCATTCATGTCTTCTTGTATATAGTACTTAGTATATAGTTTACTTACCGAATAATGTACCTCATACGTTGATATCGATCAAGTGTTACATCTGAAATGCTCGCAAATAATGATTTTATGGTAGATCCAAAAGATAGAGCAGTTTGATTTTTCCAAAATAACTTTATTGAAAAGAGTTCATTTTTTTCACATTTTCGATGACGTTCACATTTTCGATGACGTTTAAATCTGGGGAGCTTGCTGGCCAGTTTAGTATGCGGACATTCTCCTATTGAAAATACTTAACAAACTGAGTCGTATGCACAGGAGCACTGCCTTGCAAATTCATCGCCTTGAGAAAAATTTTTATTCGATTCTTAAGTCATGGAAATAGTAAGAGGCCCGTCTACATTAAATTTCTTTTCGTCAGAAAAACATCCCATCTTTTGTTCCAACGAACATGGTTGCGAAATGCTTCTTGATAATCATCTCTGAGGGGCTGTTGTCTGCAATCTCTTCCTCTGAATATGTGAAGCTGATTGAAGAACTCCTCTAACATTTTTGATGTTGGTAATCACACCTACTTTATGCGAAATCTGGCGATATGTCAGTGTGTTATTAGAAACGACGGGTAAGATTGCACGTTTTTGTCTGGCTGTCAATACAGAAGGTCTTCCAGTAATCTTTTTTTGTTTATCATTCAGGACCTTTAATGAAATTAGCAATTACGTATAAACTCCTACCTGTATATTGAGATATTTCTCAAATCAAAATTTTTCGCATGTGCATTTGCAAAATTATTTTTTTCTCACAAGGCTTGTTACATTTTGAACGTCGCATGATTCCACTTCGATAGGAGAATTCCTTCAATTATGTGGTTACTCAAAAAAAAATTATCTAAAATCTTCGTTGCAATACATGGAAATGGAATTGAACATGTCCAAAGATTAAATTCATCGTATTTTAACCAGTGATTTGGGACTTCGAAAGGTTTGCGCACACTTTCTTCCACACAAATTGTCTGACCACTAAAAATTGCTCCGAATCCAACATTGCAAGGACTTGATTAAGGAATCGAAAAAGGACGAAAACTCCAAGTATAGCATTGTTGCTGGTGAGACATGATGTTTCCAATATGATCCAGAAACCAAGCATCAAAGTGTGAATGGAAGCACCCGATCGAGCCAAATTCTAAGAAAAGCCGTTTCGAGCAGTTAAAAATCAGAACAATGTTGATTTGTTTCTACGATTCGGAGGAAATTGTGCACAAGGAATACGTTCCACCTGGTCAAACCATGAATGCTCTGTTTTATCTTGGTGTTATGAAGCATCTGTTGTCGTGTATTCATCATGTGCGTTCAAGCGGAGAATCGTCAACAAGTCAGCTAGCGCTTGCTGCAGGATAAGGCGCTGTCCCATCGCTCGACCGCACTGATTTTTGTCCAAAAATGGCATTTTAACCACCAATCATTCACCATACTCACCTGATTTGGCTCTCTGCGACTTTTACCTCTTCGAAAAACTTCATTTGTGTATAAAAGGACAACTTTATGCCGACATTGAAGCCTTTCAAAAAGCGTCGACAGCCATCCTGAAGGACATATCTTTGACCGAGCTCAAAAATTCATTCGTCAACCTAATTGACCATGCAAAACGTTGTATTAACGCGCAAGGAGACTATTTTGAAGAAAAATTATGATTTTTGCCGAAAAAAATAAATATTCATGTTTTTTTGAAAAGGTCCTTCCTGTCCTGAAAAGGTCCTGTGTATATATATATATATATATATATATATATATATATATATATATATATATATATATATATATATATATACATATAAGGTGCCCTACCTTTTAAGCATATAAGACCTTATTTCCTTACGCAAAAATCCCTTTTATTATTCAGCAGTAACGATGAACTAACTAAAAAGAGGAAGAATGTTTGCACTTTTACTTATAATAACATGGTACATAAACTAAAGCACTAAAAATATCTCTACGTTAGATAAAATAGCGTGGGTTTCCGAAGGACTATATATTTGCCAATGAATAAGTTGACCACTAGCTCATGAACTTTAACCTTCTCAAACGAAATATCTTGATCTCTGCCTGGAGAGCAATAACATAATTACGAAATAGGAAACGAATTCGACCGACGATAGAAATTGACCTTGAGGTAGAAACCACTTTAACCATCCAATCACGAAATTAAAAGGACTGACTGATCTGGCTCTCATTTCGAAGGAAATTTAATTAGACGACCATGACGCGTCATTTTTTTTGTTGGTGTACCATTTTGGTGGAAGATATTAGTTAAAGCAGGGCGGCAGACGGCTGCTTTGCTTTGGATAATCGCCATTAAACAGCCGACGTGTGAGGCATGCCGGGGTATTAAACCTGCAGCGTCGAGTTATCAATTAAGTTCTTTTTTGTAAGGGCCTAATGGAGATACGTAGAAGTGATCTGACGATGGAAAAAATAACCGATGAATGAAGACGCATTACGAGCTTTAATAGAAAGCAAATTTGCTTTTTACTGTTGATGGGTTCGATTAAAAGAAACCAGCTGGGATCGAAATCAAATTCCAATATAATCTGTTAGTTATAAACTATAAGTGATGGCTTAAAGTATGGGAAGTTGTTTTGTCTTTATAAAAATATCAAAATGTTTTGTACATGTTGGCTATTACAACTAGTAACAGAGAAATTTTTTATTTTAATTCAAGTCCTACATAATGAATAGTATTGCTAAGTATCAGAGTCTTAGTCTTGCTCGAAATATCGATTTTATTTCGAGGAACAAAGACAATGCAAGTGCAATAATCAACAAAATAAAGGGTGATTTTTAGTGACCCCCAATAGGGGTTAATGGCAATCACTACAGCATTTCAAAAGTCTGGCAAATCATAATGGAACGTTTAACACCAACCAATTGTCCAAATTTATTATGAAAATCAGTGTACTGTGCGCTAAACTTATAGTCTTTTATGGTGCACACAATCGCCTAGCCGAGCAATGTATTCTCCGAAGTATCGACAAATTCTGAACGTATTTCACGCTGCTCAATATTTAAACAAGACCAAGACAAAAACTGTGCGTTCCGAAGAAAATATCGTCACTGTTGCTGGCAGTGTTGATAATGATTAAGATAGAGGGATTATTAATAGTTAGTATTCCGAATTTGAAAGGAATTGATATGGAGAACTGGTTTCAACAGGGCACTCACAACAATCGATTTATTGAGGAAACAATTTGGTGAGAAAAATATTTGGAGGAACGCATCTGTTAATGGCGATCAAGGTCATGTGTGTTTAAGGCCTTAGAATATTTTTTGAGGCTATGTTAAATCTTTGGTCTATGCCGATAAACCAGCAACTATTGACGCGTTGAAAGCTAACATAACGCGGACAATTGTGGACAATAACTCAGATAATTGATTAAAAATGTGGTCGGAAAATGAATTGATAGAATGCGCATTGTCAGAAGTAGCCACGGAGCATATTTGTCCGAAATTGTTTTTAAACATTAATACCACTGAATTTTGTTTCACATAATATAAATACTTCGCAGGCATCCAATTTGGTTGTTGTTTAATTTAAATTTAAGTTTCAGACTCACTAAAACAATCGCCCTACATGACAATATATCAATCTACAAAATATCACTTTCTGATTTACAAGATTCAGAGAAATGAGTTAATAATCTATTTAAAATCTCCATTAATACACCACCCAAATCTATGGAGAAAAGCAAAAAGAAAAAAGGAAAAGATTGTGTTTTAACATCTGATTCGTTTTCAAATTTATTATTAAGTTAATCGTTCTAATACCCCATCGAGATTATTACATGTAAGTTTTAGGTTTCATTATCAGATCAATGATACTTTAGATATGAAGAAGCTAGTCCGGCCATCAAGCCACCTCCGTAATTGTCGCAGTGTTTCATGGAAACTGCGTGAGACATCGATGAAAACAAGTGCTAATCGGAATGGGCCAAGTCTAGTTAGTACGGCGGGTAGGGCAAGAGTTCCCAGCCTAATGCAGAAATGGTGTCTCTAACTAGATTTTCGTTGAATGTGATGAGGCGTTGTCGTGCTGCAAAGCCACTTTTATGTGTCTTGTAGCCCTTTTTGGTAGCTTTTCGATCAATGCATGGCTCAAATTAATCATTTGTTGAAGGTAGCGAATTATATTAACTATTTCACCTGATTTCAGAAGCTCATAGTACACGATACCCTTCTGATCCGCCCAAATGCACAGCATGTTTTCCTTCCAAAGCGATTCGATCTTGTGATCAATGTTGATGGTTGTCCTGGATCATCCCACGATTTTCTACGTTTTAGGTCCTCGAAATATATCCATTTTTCATCTCCACTCACGATCCGATGCAAAAAAGTCTTTCTTTCATGTCGAGAAAGCAAAACTTCGAACACGTTTTTTCGCTTTTCCATCTGTCTCTCGTTCAGCTGATGTGGTTCCCATTTTCCTGCCTTATGAATCTTTTCCATGGCATTCAGACGATTACAAATGGTTCAGAGACCAATATTTATCATCTCTGCCATTTGTTGTTGGTTTGCATCTCGTCTTCTTCTTTGTTTTTCAAGTCGAAATCATCACTTCTGTATCGTCTAAACCATCACCCACAAGCGTTTTGCATTGGAATATTGTCACCGTAAGTTTCCTCAATTATACAACGGCTTTCACTCGCGTTATTCTTTTGATTGAACAAGAAAAGCAGTACGTGCCACAAGTGTTCTTTATTTGGCCTGAAACTCGACATGTTTACCACATGAAAAAAATCTGACGCTAACTCGAAATCGTTTAAACATCAATGACGTCTTGAAACGTACTATCGTAACAACAAAATGACATAAGAGATTAGTCTGAACCGAACATTGTTTCCAGCGCCATCTCTTAAAAGTATTATTGACCTCTACACCTGGTATATTTTACTTTATAAACGATAAAAATATATCGACTACATTACTGCCATTATTTGAGTGTGAAAATATGTTTTACCAGTCTAGATACTTTTCAATTTAACCAATAATAGATAATTTCATTGGGTTACCAAAGATCCGCCTAAAAAACAAATGAAAAGAAATAATCTCCTGCTTTATTTTTTGACTTAACGGGTTTCAGTACCCATTTCTCCATTCCATTCTTCCGAAAAGTAAATTAATTAGCACTTGCCACGATCTCCATATGGCGCTGATGAGAAAGGAACAGGAAAGTTTTTGCGCAACTACAGATGCCGCGGCAGTCGACTTCAAATGTAGAGCGATATTCGGAGAGAGAAAAAATGGTGATATAGGTGCTGGAGTTGGTTGCTCGGAATGGGGATTTAGGGGAAATAATTAGTTGGGTTTTAGGGATTAGCAAAAACTAATGTTCAACGTGCAATTTATTAAAAGGTCAAGGATACTCATGAACGTACCGAAAAATAAGAGACAAAACTAGATTCGAATGGTTATACGTTCCCTCCCTCTTCATATTTTATGTAAATCATAAAAAGAACAGAGGTATTTTTTTATTTTGGTACCTACAATCAAATAGAAATAAAATAGTATCCAAATGAGATGTCCAGATGTCAGCACTAAATCTATCATACTTACATTCCATGTGTTTTCAAGTTACATAAATGATCTTGTTAAAATTGAAGATGTTAAAATTTTAATCATGTACAGGTGTACATTATAGCAATACATTTATTTTATTTAAACTTGTTATGAACGTTCCTTGAAAAATATCTACTTTAAAATGCTTGCTTTTTTATGTAAATCCAGTCTTCGATTCAAAGATTAGTGAACGAATTCGATATTTTCTTCGGAAAGCACAGTTTTTGTGTTATTATTTTAATATCGAACGGCGCGAAATGCGTTCAGAATATATTGATAGTTCGACGAATACATCGCGAATACAAGTTCAAATTCACGAAAAGAACACTGATATTGACAATACATTTTGCCAATTTGCAAACGTTGCTCTGATGTTAAACGTTCCATGATGATTTGCTTGGCTGTTGAGACACTTATTTATCGACTTGCGCGCAAACTCACAGTTCGTTTGACAGCGACCCCTATCGGTAATTCCGATACGCTAAAAAATCACCCTTTGGAAGACCTAAAAACTGTACGCTCAAATAAAAACATTGCTAACGTAAGTGAAAGTATTCAAAATGAACCGACATTAACAATTTTTATATTTCAAAATTGAATCAGATTATTGAACTGAAGTCTGTTTTCATTAAGTCTATATTACGTATCACTTAACTCGAGAAGATATTTTGTATCTGCAATCAAAATTTCGATAAGAAGTAATTCAATGAAATGCAAATTTCAATTGGCCTTCCAAGGCCATGCGATTTTCTAATTGTCATTAGACATGTATAATAGTTAATAATAATAATAATATTCTAAAAAATTTACATTGTTGGATTTTTTTGTAAATAGAAAACTCGTCAAATTAGGATGGACTATTAATGTAACCTGCATATGTAAATTTTATCAATTTCTGAATATATGCAAAGCCCTATATATATTAAAATGACATATTCAAATGACAACTCTATTTAGAGACAACTTGCAACTAATATTAGGGGCAGTAGCCACTTCTCTAGCACATTGCTTTCTGACAGAAATATGTTTATCTACATTTTGTCTCCTGAAAATATTATCAAATATAGCGTGCTAAGGTCAGTAGTCATATATCAAATAAAACTTTTAAATAAAATAAACTACAGATGACAATGTTGGTTTTGGAGAACCTTTTAAATTGTGTTGATTTCTACTTGCTTGATTATAAATGTTTAATAAAATACTTTTGAATTTTTTTTTAAATTTTTTTCACAATAAGCCTGTGTCCTCAACTATTTCGCGCACTTTGATTCATCAATCATGTCGTGGATTTTATCAACCATTTCGGGAGTAGTCACCAATAGTACTCGGGAGTACTCGGGAGTACTCACCAATGTTCATCTTTTGTGGATGTACGGTCACGTTTAAACTCATTTACCCAATTATAACTAGTTGCAAACACAGGAGCAGACGTGCCATGAACTTCATCCAACTCAGCTTTGATGTTTTTCAGTGTTAAGCTTGTTAAGTATAAATGTTTAACCACCACTTGAAACTCTTTTTTTTTCTTATTTTCTAAATAAACAAAACGTTTCGTACTTCAAGCGACAAAAAAAATGAAACTATGTGATGAATATAACTGAGACTTTGACAGCTATCTAGTAAATAATGATGCTTACTAAAAACAAACCATTTCCAATGATACGAGCACCATATCTTGGGTTTTTAAGAACTTATTGAATGACCCTCGTATTAAAAAATGTATATTACTTTGTTGGCATCCGTGCTAAAATAAAGGAAAATATTTTGAACAGTAGTGTATAGTTTTTAAATACCCATAAAGTTATTAGAAGAAGATAATATTGCTATAGATAACAGCAAGGTTAAAGTGGTGGAAGAATATGTATACTTGGGAAATTAAATCAAGATTGGAAACGAGAACCAGACCCCTAAGATATCACGTCGAATAAACTTAACCCAGGTAACCATATAATGAAAAACTCCAAGATATCTACAAGTAAAGGAAAAACTTAGAAGACATATATTTCTCCGGTTGCAAAATATAGTTTAGAGATGATGTCATGACGAAAAAGAGTATGATAAGATATGAATAGTATGATAGGACTAAGAAGTATACTAAGAGCCGTGGAAGGGCCATAGTTGGCGTTAGTCTCCACGAAAAAATTGCAAATAAACAAATTAGACAAAACACCTAAATGCTCATAAACGAGGTGTTAAGAATGAAGTGGCAATGGGATGAACATGTAATTCGTTTGCAGCCGGAACTTTGGGATACAAAAATTATGATATGGAGTCGAACGCTTATCACAAGAAGAAGAGGCAGGCTGCAGAAAAAATTAACAGACGACGTAGGGCAAATAGCGAAAAAATTATGGGTTCAGATTGCCTAAACTAGAGGCAGGTGGAAGGAGCTTGAAGAGACCTTTGTCCAGCAGTGGATAGGCTGGGGCTGATTTCAGACCAGCTGGTATGGTTTTGATAAAACTAAAAATTAAGCAAAAACCAAGGGTTGATAGACGTTAGAAGCTACTGCTAAGCTACTAAACGAAACTAAGCTACTAAACTCAAACCATGTTTTATATAAAATTTATTCAAAATCAAAGGACACAATCAGAATCTAAGCGGCAGCAGGGCTTGTTTTTAAACAAAAATATAGTAAATTGACTGTAATAAAAAATTATATTATAATAAAACAAAACGTAAAATTATTAATACGAGTAGCTGTAATTTACTACAAAGGACAAAGAAGTTCGTCTTTGTCTAAAACGAAGAAACATGAATTTCTATTATAAAGCATATCGATCTGACCAATTTATCTTTGTCGTTGAATACAAACCATTTAAAATAAAATAAATTGAACCATTTTTCCTGCCGAGCTTAAAGTTGTTGTTAATTTGTCATTAATAAATTATTATTCCATGTACAGGCATGCAAAAGAGCAATTAGCAAAAAAAATACAATGATTAATGTATTGTAAAGCTTTTCTCTGATCCATTTATTTCTATATCAGTACAGCACAGGGGCGTTTTTTTCAGTTTCGACGATTTTTGTTCGGAGTAATCTAAATAAATTGTTTTGTTACCTATCATATTATTTATTGAAATATACAATATTAGATTTCTCGTAAATTTACTTTTTGCTTTGATAATGTGGACATGTAATAAATTTCAATATTGAATTAACTAATTTATTCGAACACATAATTTTCAAATTGTGTTTGAAATTATTTAGAAAATGTAATACATTTTAATATATTGAAATGGACGGCACTAACTACATTTGAATTAAGTGTCCCTTGGTTTTTTGTGTTAATTAAAATTGAGGCTAATAATATTGATTATCGCTCAACAAAATGTCAGAATTGTTCCATTTAAATTGGTCTTTATAATTATATCGAAAAATATTTAGCTATTTTACTTCAATTATCATGTGTATAAATAAAGCAATGGTACTGGCGGCGTAGCGTTCTATCTGGCAACACATTTAGCTTTCCTTTTGGAGGGGAGGTGTGACAATGTCTGGTGCGTCTTCAGTACGAGTTTAAACTTCCTACAATCACTTAGTGATGCGTAGCAATTCATTTTGTTAACCGATTTTTTCTAATACGTTCTAAAGCAAATCATTATGCTTTTAATCTTTGATTTGCTCACTCTCGCTTTTTTTTTGACCCTGGTGACATTGGAGTGTCCAATTTCTAGCCATTCGACACCAGTAATAACACATTCCCGCAAATGAGGGACCTTTTCAATCCGCCCCAAAAAGTCAAGAACAATTTTTCTCCTATTGTCCTCTTGATCCTGCGAAAAATTTTTCGGAACCATTATCGCCTTAACCAACCTCAAGAATGCTTTAAATTAGCTAAAAACCTGGACCCTTAACAAAACACGGTTGAAGTTTTCCAAAGTTTCATCCGCACTATGCCCAAGTCTGAAATAAAACTTTATAGTGCAGCGTTGCTCCAAATTGTTGTTATTCATTTTCAGAACGCTTTAGGAAAATCTGTTTCACGTTCACTCTAGGAATTTGAAACTCGGACTAAATATACATCAGATCTTGATCTGCATTCTCTCGTGAAGAGAAATCTGTTGCCAGGGGGAACATTGTGCCACTAGTCTCCTTACTTTTTTACATACCGCGTACACTGTACATTTTTTAGAAATTTTGGATTACTACGGCATCGCAAAATTTTCTGAAAACAGTAAGAAGAAATGCAATTCGCTGAAGAAGTCTGTTCATATTTCAATAAATAATATGATCGAATACAAAAAAAAACATTTTTTACTTCAATACGCTTTAATTTTCAATTAAATCAATATTAGAAATATCTATACCACTTATAAGTAGTATTAGACCATTAATTTACGTACGCTTCAATGAGACTACTATTAACATCGAAGATCACGTAATTCATTTTTGACATTCGGGAAACAAAAATAACAAGGTAATAACTGTTAACAATACATAGATATCAATTCAGTAATGTTAAATTCACTATTATATAGATAATATATAATAATAATATCAATATATAATAATAATATATAATATAATATAATAATAATATAATAATATCGAAGTCACATGTATTCAGAATCAAACATAAACATATTAACTACATCGCAACACATAACATAAATTCTCTACTGAAAACCGGAAAACTCAAGAACTTCACAGATGAATTAGACAGGCAAAACATTTTACTAGCAGGGCTCCAAGAAATGAGAAATTCAACAGAAGATTCGTTTGAATCACAAGGATATAGAATTTACAATGGGAGGCCAGGACAAAGAGTCATGAAGCAATGCCCCCAATTTGGTACAGGATTTATAGTAAATTTGAAAATCATAGATTCCATAATTGAGTTTAAAGCCATTTCACCGAGAATTGCAACTATACCTTTACAAACCACAAACAAATTTTACACCATCATAAATGCCCATGCCCCCACTAATGAAAAAAACTTCCTAACAAAAACTATGCAAGAAGTAGATAATTTCTGGGATCTCCTTGATCAGACAATGAATAAAGTAAATATGAATCATGTCAAGATCCTTATAGGGGACTTTAATGCTCAATTGGGAAAAGAAAGGAAGTATCGAGATGTAGTTGGAAAGTGGGCTCCTCATAGATATACTAATAGAAATGGCCAAAGAATCATCGAAATTTGTAGAACGCATGGACTCATCTCCAAGTCTACATGTTTTAAAAGAAAACCAAATAAACTCAAAACTTGGAAACATCCTGACTGGATAAAAGGGGAATGGCAGTTGGACCACGTATGCATGGACAAGTTCTTTCACAAGGAAATCCACAATGTCAAAGTTCTAAGAGGAACGGACACCGGCTCAGATCATTACTTAATAAAAATCAAGATTAAATTTACCCCTTTAAGAAGGAAGAGACAAAACACAGAGGGAGAGAAAAGGACATACGACCCTCATCAGTTAATCCAGAATGACCAATACCAGAAAAGAACAGGAGCCACAAGACTAACAGACAATTTGGAAGAACTAATACCAATTCTTAAACAGAATGCAAAAGATCTAGCCCCATTAAATCCGCGGAAGAGACATGCCTGGTGGAACTCTGATTGTGACAAAATGCATGAGGAGAGACATCAAGCTTGGTTGAAATTTCAAACTCACAAAACAGAAGAAAACGCCACTAACCTCAAGAATGTCAGAAAAGAATTCACCAAAATCATTAAAAAAATTAAGCGACAGTATCAAAAAGATTTAATAAACTCATTAGAGGAAAATTATTATAAAAGAAATTCGAGAGATTATTACAAGGCCTTTGATAAACAATTGCAAAAATACAACCCCCCTACATTATTGTTGAAAAATATGGATGGAAAAACAGCACATAATAATAAGGAAAATGCAGAGATCATGGCAGAAGCATTTAACAAGCTCTTGAACTGTGATAAACCTGAGGAACTTTTATCTATTGATACACAGACCCCTATAAAAACTAAACCGGAAAATATAAACCCACCTACAGCAAAAGAAGTTGAAACAGCACTTAAGGAAATGAAAAACTACAAAGCATGTGGTGAAGACCAGGTTTTTGCAGAGATGTGGAAATACGCCGGAAGTACAACCCAGACCTCCCTCCATATGATATTAAATAAGGTTTGGATATCAGAAAAGTTCCCGGAACAATGGACAACAGCTATAATCAACCCACTTCATAAGAAAGGTGATAGAAGTAATCCAGACAACTACAGAGGTATTTCCTTACTAGACGGCACATATAAGATTTTCTCTAAGATACTATATAATCGGATTAAACAACAACTAGATCAAGAGCTAGGTGAATACCAAGGAGGCTTCAGACCCTGGAGAAGCTGCACAGAACAAATAATTACTTTGAAGCTAGTCATGGCATATTATAGAAAACGAAACAACCCCCTTTGGATAACGTTTATAGATTTCAGGAAAGCATACGACTCCATCCACAGACCATCATTATTAAAAATTTTAAGACATTTTGGACTTCACCCAAAACTGATCAAATTGATAGAACTTACTCTAACTAATACAATTTCTAAAATTAAGTTCAGGGGAGAACTTTCTGAACCATTCTTGGTAAAAACTGGTTTGAGACAGGGTGACGGATTATCACCTCTTCTTTTTAACTGTGCACTGGAGTATATAATGAGAGAATGGTACAAGAACAACCCAAAAAATATAACAATTGGAACCAAAAAGGACAACATACATTTGAATTGTCTAGGGTTTGCTGATGACCTAGCTCTTCTGGCCAATAACATTCAGGAAACAAAACAACAAATAAAATCTTTACAGGAAATAGCTCAGAATATTGGTTTGAAAATTTCATTTGAAAAAACAGAAATCATGTCAACTCAACTTTCATTAGTAAACAAAATTGAACTGGGTAGCCAAGAGATAAAAATTGTGGAAAGATTTAAATATTTAGGTGAAATAATCACATACAATTTGAATGAAAAACCAGCATGGCAAAGTAGAATAGATACGACTGGTTAGAGCACAGCATGTGACCAAGAACACATACAACAAAAGATGTCTCTAAATAGCAACCAAATTAAAACACTACAAAACGGTCACTCAACCTCAAATTACATATGCATGTGAAACAATATTCAAAACAACAAACACCGTTGCAATAGATGGAATACTAAAGACAGAGAGGAGAATAGTGAGAACTTGTTTGAATAAAAATTATCAAGTAAATGGAGTCTGGAGACTGGCTTCCAATGAAACCGTCTATAAGGAAATAGAACCAGTGACGAGCACTATGAGAAAGAAGCGAATATCTTTCTTGGGGCATCTAGTAAGGACACCGGAAAGTAGAATCAGTAGGAGAATAATAGAGAAATTTTGGAATAGTAAGAGCAATATTAGATGGATCACAGAACTTAAGGAAGACATGAGAGAGTTGCACATCACGATGGAAGATTTGAAATGCAAGTCAGATGCACTTAAGATATTGCAGGACAAACACACAGCACTACAGGCAAGGATCAACAGACAGAGGACAGGAAGAGTGATTCCGGAGGAGGAAAGGAAATTACGATCAGAGTGGATGAAGAAGTATTGGGCTGAGAAGAGAAAAAAGGACCTGAACCATAACTTGACTAGAGTGGTCCTATGCAGACCATAAAGTTAAAATAAAAAAATATAGATAATATACACAAACAATAGATATATCATTTCGAAGTATTTTTTTGTTTCAAAAATGTAACTAGTTTTTAAATTTTGGAAGTCATTGCTGATTTCATTCAACCTCCTCTTAATACCAATCAGCATTAACAGTCCTTCGATGTTAAACGAAAGCAGAATAATAAAAGAACTATACTATTTTTTTTTGAAACACTGCGTGAACAAACGAATTTTTGTTGGTTTGGTTTAATTTTGAGCATCGAAACAATGAATTATTGTTTTGTCGTGCATTCGTATGAATATATCCATATTTCGTCATTTGTTTCGATGTCGTACACCTAAATATTAGGTCATTATTTTAATCGTAGAGCATTTGCTTGCTCGAACTGACGCAATTCAGATAAACTAAGTTTTTTACAGCCAAACCTTCATATATTATGTATATATTTGGATCATGTTAATACTTGACATGTAATACTTGACATTTAACTATTAATTTTTTACAATGACGATATTTTTTCCAACTATAGACATTGATGAAGAACTTTCTGATTTAAACATGAACTTTCTACAAAATATTACTACAAAAATATTCACAGGAGAATTTCTTTATTCAACAAATTCTTTTCTCTTTGCGCTATGCAGATATAACTATTAGACGTCTCGATCTATCTTGACCTATCAATGCTATTAGTCGCAAAAAAGTGTCAAATTTTGCTGTATTGATTTAAATGGAACTAAATTGTCAGAACTATAGGATTGTGTACGCTTTTGTTGTGACCTACATATTATTTTATTTGATAAACATGCACTCAATCTGTAGTATATTTAGCAATGAGTCAAATAAATAATAAATTGTTGTGTACAGAAACGTTGTGTTAATGAGACCTCGCAATAGCACAAAATATTCAAATACCACAGAAGATCAATGGTCTCTTAGGACGATCTACCCTATGACTGATGAGTAAAGTGCTAAAGTGTTTAAAAATTTACTGCTTAAAGTTGTATGATACATTTTTAGAGATACTGAGCGTATAATACGGGTTAATAAAAGTAGATCTTGTGGTGGAAAAAAATCCTTCATTTTGCTTTGCAATAAAGTTCTTGCTCTTGTTGTTTTTACAAGTAATCAACCAACATTGTGATCCGGTCGATCCTGAAGGCATTAGAAATGCCGTACGAAATCTATAGGGGTGATAAAATGAATGAGCTACGAGTTATAAGACTATTAATAAAATTATCTTCAGAACTAATTCAGTGTTCCTAGTATCAAAAGAACAACTATTTTAACTGCATTGTTACTGATGGAAATTAGTTACAATCACGTGAAAAAAAACGGGTCAATAACTAATATTATCGCTGGTAAACAATTAATAACTGATCGCTATTTCTGATATGTTTGTCTTGGTAAATTATTTACTTGATATCTTGTAGTGCATATGTGATTATTTTATCATAACATTTTAGAGATTTTATTAAGATTCTGGTCCAACAAATGGAACCGAATGTTGGCAAATACTGACGAATGTTGAAAATATTTTGTGAATCTTGTGACCTATTATTTTCTCTTTTGAAACAAAATAAAAAATATATAGATCACAGCGACGGCAGCTGTTCGCCGGGAGCACCGGGAAGAAGGTCCAGGACAGAATGAAGTCACGACAAAAGTTGAGCGCCACTCGGTTACTTCATATATCGGAAAAGACCCTGGAACCGGGAAGGGCTCTATCTTAAATAAAACAGTTTACTAGAATTTTATACATATATATTATAAAAGCACACTCAAAAAAGAACGACACAAAGCACACAAAAAAAGGAATAACTAAAACTATCAAACAAAAGACACGGGAAGGTTTAGGGAAGGTGGTTCTCCAAACCTTACTGTGAAAGAAATCGAAAATGAAATACACAGCTCTGAATTACACCAGCTGGTCTCTATGTCCCTATACTTACAAATTAGAGGTTATTTTCTCTATTCTGACAATAGTAAAAAAATAAATATATAACGCTAGGGTAACCAAGAATGGTCAGATGGTAAATAGATACAAAATATAAGATGATAACGTGACCATTATCTGTAAAAGAAATTATGGTAATAATGTATTTGTGAAAAATAAATGTTAATTGCAATCCTTAACGGTACATGAAAATATAATAAAAAAATGTTTATCTGGCCTTATTTCCTGATGTTGTCTATCCTTGCCTGTTAGGGTACTGGGTGTCCAAAAACACTGAGTACGACTGCGGGCAGTCCGGTATCCCTATGCGGGGGTCCCGAAATAATCTCGATCTGACCAACCGGTTACTCTGCCATGTGGCCCCAAAAAGGTGTAAGGTTTCCGCGATGGTCGGGCTCTGTAATAGGTGGTCGTTCAATGGCTTTCAATCGGATTCTCTGCTGCCGGATCGTAAAACCCTCTATAAGAATATCAGAAAAATCAACCCAAGCGTGGCTTGGCCAGCAAACCTACGTGCCTCGGTCGGAAGGGTAAGGCGCGAAAACGTCCGCTCACCTGGAGATTTGGAGTCAGACTGTCTTGCCTTATCCGAACGATACCGGAGCTCTTTCAGTTAAGAATTTGTCCGAAATAAACCTACCAGTGGTGATCAACAATTTACGAATGCTACCTGTAGCGATCAAGAATTTGTGAACGCTACAATCTATTAAATACAATTTTGTATGAATCGAATCAATCATGGTGTGAAGACTTAATCCAAAGAGAAGTAATTGTACACTAAAAAGATGTGGTGAGATTTAATTCACATCATTCCTAACCTACAAATTTAACAGCTTGGAATATATGGTTCTAACAACCCGAGGCAACTTAGCATTGAACATGGGACACAATAATAATTTTCATATCACTTATCCTGTATTTTTATACATTCCCAATATTACGTACTCAAAAATATCGATGAAATCGGTAATATTAAAATAGCACCTGAAAAGTTCTCACTTTGCGAGTACATAAATTCAAAATTATATCTGTTATCGGGTAAAACTTTCATCGTTACGTTTAAACTACCCACACGTTTTCGTTCCGCTCTATTCTCTTGATGGCTCTATCGAGTTCCAATCGCATCAACATTAAGTTGTTTCCCGCTTATATACTAACTTTCTATTAGAAACCGATTAACATAACTGAACACCAGTGTTATTTCATTTTCTCGTTTATGTATATTTCAATTTCCATAAGAGTGTTGAGTGAATGGTAAAAAACAGGTGTTTTATTATCGTAGTTAAAATTTATGAACCGCATCGATGTACATTTTTGAATGTCAAAAAAGAGATTCCAACATTTAAATTTTGTTTCATGTAATTAAGGTATTCCGGTTGTTATTAGGTAGTCATTTTTCGTTTTGTTCTTTATAAAAATACCTCAACATGCACTTTCGCGAATACGTGTTATATCAAGTTAAAATTCTTCATTTCCGTCCATTATAGATATGTGATGTTTAGCTCTATATATGTTTATCTAAACCAAATTAAAAAAAGTCTATTATGTAATTACCATTAATATTTACAGTTTTTTACCAACGTAGTGGTAGATCAATAATGCCTATTATATGTTCTTCCCTTTTCATCCTTTTTAAAATATTTCCCATTTAAACAATTTTGAAGGGAGCGGAATAGATGGTAGTTCGCGGGTGCAATGTCCGATGAGTAAGGTAGATGGGGCAAAGTATCTCAACTGAAGCTCAGAAATATTTACCGGGTCGTGATTGAAAAGTGTGGTCGTGCCTTGTCATGATAAAACACGACGCCTTTCCTTTTTGTTAAATCTAGTAGGTTTTCTGTAGGTAATTGCTGCCTTCAGCCGATCTAATTGTGAAGTTTTGAGACCGGTGTTGATGGTTTTATCACCAGTTACCATCCGAATCAAAAATGACACTTCAAATCTTTTTTCAACAAAAGATCGTACAAAAAGTTTTTGTCCAGTAGATTAAGGGACTCACTTATCGTATCGGCAGACCTTTTTGTTCCAGATGATCAAAAACGATCGATTTGGCAATATTTAACTTATATACTCCCTCACGGACCGTGGTGTGTGGATCTTTGACTATTATGGCCTATATTTCGTCGACATCAGCGCTTGAAGAACGGCTAGAGCGATACCGGCTTTCCAGGTCAAAATGTTCGCACCTGGACAAACCAAACCACTTTTACACCATAGTCTTCCCAATAGAACACACCTCGTAAATGACGTATATGTTGTTTTTTTTTGTTAGGACAGCGTTGGACAAGTTCTATCGGTTCATGAATTGAGGATGAGAAAATCTGTTCGAAAATGGTTTCGATAAACCTCTTGCAGTATCAAAAGTGTAACGGGAGGAAAAGAAGTCTTGACTTTTTGGAGCGGATCGTAACTGACCCTCATTTTTTAGAATGTATCATTACTGCTGACGAGTTGATAATGCACCAAAGCGCCATTTAAGTTAAACTCGTAGAGATTTACCACTAAACACCAAATCACTTTTTGAAAACTTCTCGACTCACGTTTTGCTAACGATGTTAGCATCATCAGGAGATGATTTAATCTATACCAAATCACTTTTTGAAAACTTCTCTACGCACGTTTCGCTAACCATGTTAGCATCATCAGTAGATGATTTAATCTGAGATTAAATCATCACCATCACTTTTTGCAAACTTCTCGACGCACGTCAGATTTAATCTCAGATTAAATCATCTCCTGATGATGCTAATACGCTTAGCGAAACGTGCGTCGAGTAGTTATCAAAAAGTGATTTGGTTTTTAGTGGTAAATCTCTTCGAATTTAGTGTTTCACACCGAAGGTTCCAATAGAAGAATTGATCTTAAAATGGCTGTTTTCAGAACGTACTAAAAAATCTGGTTCACGAAAAGAATTGCTACGGACCATCAAGTAAATGTAGGGGTTCAAACTCGTATTGAAGACGCATCAGAGGTTCACCCACCTCCCCTCTAAAGGGGATTAAGGAGTTATAAGATCGAACTCTACCTCACCAGTCTTATTACTTTGTTTACTCATCTCGTATATTCACTATATAGCCGAAACATATATTTGACACCCAGTTTTATTAAGATTATCTGAGAAAGGTTCCTCTTTGTTGATTTATACGACTTAATTTTTTTTTATTTGTGGATGGTAGTGCTGTGAAAGCAAGTGTTTATTCACATAATGAAAATTTATCGACCGCATCCACGAAGAACATTCTGGATTGTCGTATAACGGATTTGGACATTTTAATTATGTCGCTAGTAGTTAATTAGCGCACACAATTTGGGCCGTGACGCCGACTATAATAAAAGTCAAATATGGGAAATAATAATTTCCTTTTTACATAGATTACGCCTGGAGCCTTAATCTTAGCCCTTAAATGAAAAGGAGGGGGAGGCCCAAGCGCGGTCCCCGTCGCAATACATTACCGCTACCGAGTCTCTAATTGCTTTTTAGTCGGGTCAAGGTGAGGCACCGCCCCAAAAACTAAACTACATCAACGGCCCGGGTTTCCAACAGCTACAAAATTTATGATTTCCTTTGAAATATTTACGTTTTATTTAGCAATAATTACATTCTGGCTTTTCAGCCAGTGGGCAAAAAAGATCTACCCAATATTTTATAACACGTGTTTAAAATGCTGTATATTCTGCAAAGGTGATACAAAAGGTTAGCCGTGATATTTTATAAGAAAAGGAATCCAGTCAAAATATTTATATTTTGGGAGGCAAAATTTATAGAATTAAAAATTTACAGCGTCTTCCATTCCAAGCGCAATCCATTAATTTTTTGTTGATCTGAATTATCTTGAAGAGCATTGTAACAAACTTTACTAAACAGAGCCATAAAGAGCTTAAAGATGAGACTCATTTCGAGAGAAACGCTGATGAGTACTTGAGCTGAAACGGTTTAGTAGTAGTTTAGTATTATGAAAAAAAGTTTATAAGTTCTAATATAAACTCAAATTTCCAAAATTTCTAATATAAACATTAATAATAATATTCAAAATAATATTCATTATTTGAAGATATTGCTGTATGTAAGTACGGGTCGTGTAAATAATGTATAAAGGCTGGTGGAATAAAGTTCGATCTGGCACTGTTGGGTTCCGTTATGGAGGGGGGAGGACCATCATCTGATGCGTCTTCAAAACAAGCTGGTCACATAGAAGCCCGTAGTAATTCTTTTCGTGAACCAGATTTTAAGTTAAATTTTAGACTCGGGCACAATGCGAGAGAAATTCATGCAAACTTTGACAGACCATAAAAGCAGTGTTTTGTCAGGGGCCAAAAATTTCGGATGCTTTAAGGAGAGTAATCTACCCGGAAACGAAGTACCAAAGTCAGAAACGAAATACCCCACCCTCATCACGTCCCAAAAATGTCAGAATAAGAAAACCAAAGATCAAAAGTATGTTAAATTGCTTTTTTGATAGCCAGGGAATCGTCCAGAAGGATTTTGTGTCTCAAGGCTAAACGGTAGACCAACATTTTATCGAGTAGTACATTTGTCTCATGTAGTTGAATGTTAATACTCACTCGCTATATCAAAATTATATTGACAACTTTTCAATAGGCCCTCGTATCTTTGTTTTTTTTTTCGAATTTTCCATTCTCAACTTTTCTTCATATTAAACATTTCCATTCATATTAAAAGAGAAAAATAATAATTTTATTTCCTCGTGAATCTTCCTTTTTTATTCGCGGATATCTCCATCACATTGTTACCAAATATTATCAAAATATTTCCACATTCTTCGACAATATCCCCTTTGTTGGCGACGTAAAATCAATATCATTATTTTTTCAGTAAAATTTACAGACTTTCCCTTCTTTTGCACTGTTCGGGATGTTTTCATTGTTTAGATCGTTCCGATTTCTACGAAGTAAAAACATCTTCCCTCTGTCATTCGCCCGTTTCTTTGTTGTTTCGTTGAAAAGACAAAAGATTTTTTTTGTCTTGTAAAAAACATGAAGTTTTTGCTGTTCTGGAATTGCCGCCCTTTGAAAATACATGTCTGAAAGGCTTTATTGAAGGTTATAATTTTGATTAACATAAATATAAAATTTCTGTAGTTAGCTTTTCTGTCACTACTATATATAAAACAAACGTTTTAAAGGTTGTTGAAACGTTGTGAAATAGTCCACGGTCCCAACAATTTTAAAACAATTATTAAAAAAAAAAATGTGGAAGACCATTATTTATATAAACAAATTTATATCTAAATTTCTATTATATTTGAAACTTGTATATATTACAATTGCTTCGCCACACAGTCCTTTTTTCAAATAAGAACTATAGTAAACTAACATTGAGAAAAGTAGTTACAACCTAAAATATCCATCCACCTAATAGTAGCATAAATGGTGATAGTGGGAAATACATTTTTCAATGTATAGATGCGGAATATAAATTTAACAAGGATTAACCATTTAAATGTACTTCTACCCAAATGTTTTTCTTTTATTAATTTCTAGGCTCTCTAAGATATGTGGTTCTTTAGATTCTCTATGTCGAAGGAATTGTAATAGATACAAATTTTAAATATGTCGGATATTTAGATATAAATCTTCATTTGTTTTTTAAATAAGCCCAAATCGACTCAGTGATATTCTAAAGTCCAATGTGCAAAACAACTGATGTTTATATATGTTGAACTTATCCGTAAACGAGTTTTGTGTGACAGTATAAGAGTTGTAAATTAATTAAATTAATTAATTGCTAATTAATTAATTATTTAATTTGCTTTAACCATTTGATGAATGTCTTTCATCGTCTTCTGTCCTATGCAATATTTTCATTGTTGAACTGGTCTTACTATGCAATAAATTCGCTATTTCATTATCTCACGGTTTTATTGTTCTTTCCCATTTTTTCTAATTTTTGTCTCTTAGTTTACCTTCGCCTTTCTATTTTCAGTCCCAATAGTCTAATTGCATTTTCCCCTATTGTTATTTCGACTAGCTTTACATCAAATTTTTTTCCTATTTCTGTGTTCCAATCGATTCTAATATTTTCCAAAGAAGCTTCATTTTACAGAACATCCATATATTTATCTCCAGTTAGTATCGATTAATATCCAGTCGTTAGTATTTACCGCTTCATTTCATTTTTCCAAATAGCTAATAGAAAATAATTTAAAAAAGAACACCTTATAGTACCTGTAGTAACCCTCGTATAATGCAAGATATTAGAAATCGAAGACCTATAATATCCCACTTTATATGCTAAGACAGTTCCCTCGAAAACAATGAAGCAAAACTGGATATTTTAAAAGCTCCGTTATCAAATATCCGGCTCAAAATAGAGCATCAGCTTCTATTGGTCACGAGCCATTTCCCCAGACTCAGCTAGCCACTTTGCAGTTCTGGTGCCTGAACACGTCTGAAAACTTATTTTAGAACGTAGTAAATTCTTGCGCCAAATAAACTGCTGGCAAAACTATGGTATGACCATTTTTAGTCTAAAAAGAGTTAAAAATGATATTGATGCCAAAATGCACGAATAGCAAATATATATATATATATATATATATATATATATATATATATATATATATATATATATATATATATATATATATATATATATATATATATATATATATATATATTTGCTATTCGTGCATTGTGCATGTGTGTGTGTGTGTGTCCCATAACTTATCCGCCCATAGAGCCACTAATGATAGTAGAGATCAAAATAAGAGGATTTAGTCAATAAATGTGTTGGTAAATGTTAGTCATTAAAAAGATACAGGGTGTTGAAAGTGAAACTAAATTTTCGAAAAATTGAGATGAAAATTTAAAAACGGTTGAAGATATCAGCATCAAAATTGAGGTAGTTTTCAAAGGCGACAAATCCCAATTTGGTACTAGCTTGAGCCAGTTCCTAGGAGGCGCTTGTTACCAACTTTATGAGGAATTAACTCGCTCATATTTTTATAGCCTATAAAGCTGAAAATATTGCAAAATAGAGAAGAATCATAATTTCCATGTAAAAACAGGTACCCTTGGTCAATATCGAAATCCCAGCGTCTGCGAGATATTTGTGTTTGAATATTCCATTGCATATTTTGTCGATGCTTGAAAAATATGCAATTCACAAAGGTGCCTTGAATATCCTGTACAAATTCTTACGTCTCGCTGACAACTGTCATTGTTTTCTATCTGTCCTATTAAACGTAGGTAGAAACAAGTTTCTCTATTCTTGAGTTAGTATTAAATAATTTATAAAAAAATGCTCAGACTTAATCAGTTTCCTAACCGTGATTTAAGGGATATGCTCAAGTAAATTACAATAATCGCGCTGCAGTTAGAAGGTATGAATGAAGAGTTGTAGCCAACCAGAATCATCCCAAATCTGCAAATGTTTCAAAGAATTTTCAACCAGTTAGGCGAAATAGGTTCGTTTTATTACAACAATCCTGGTGGACGACAGAGACGTACAACGGTAGAACAAGAACAGGACGTTTGATTAGTATCGCGAAAAATCCTGAATTAAGCACTAGACATTTGGAGGCATCTACAGGAATTGGCAAATCTATCGTTTCATAAAGAAAACATGTTACTCTACCATTTTTCACCTGTTCAGAATTGATTACCACAAAATTTGCCGGCTACATAAAAATTTTGTAAAAATCTATTACATAAAAATAACGATGACCCCATGTTCCTGAAAAAGATCTTATTTACTGACGAGGCAACTTTACCAAACCAAACCTGACCAGTCGCGGAATTTTTGGCAGACAAAATAATCATTATTATGCCCTGGAAAATCCACACCAACCAAGAGAATTGCACGAATATTCAGTTAATATTTGGTGCGGCATTATTGACAATTTTTTAATCAGTCCATTTGAGTTTCCGCAAAGACTGAATAGAGATCAATATGTGCAGTTTTTAGAAAATGATTTATTAGACCTTTTGGATGGGATTCCTCTAAACTTAAGACATGTGGTTAAGGCAAGATGGGGCGCCACCGCATTTTAGTGTTGCAGTGCGAAATCATTTGAATCAACGTTTTCCACATTGATGGATTGGGTGTGGTGGTGAGTTTCCTTAGCCACCTTGTAGCCCAGACATTAATCCGTGAAACTTTTATTTGTGGGGGTCATAGGAAGTCTTTAGTTTACCATCATGAAATCAATACGCGAGAACGTTTACAAAAAATTCAATAAGCGGTCAATGTTATTAGAAATGAAAAAAAGAAATGTCTTCCCAAATGTGAGGCGCACATTTTTCAGCCATCGGCAAGATGTGCAATGGAATATTCGAGGGTACCTTTTTTACGTGAGAAATATGACTCTTTTCTATTTTAAAGTCAAAATATTCCCAGCCTTATAGTGTAAAAAATATGAACGAGTTAATTCCTCACAAAGTACGACTGAAGAGTCCAACGCTTCGAATGAAGAGTCCAACTCTTTAGTCGAATTTCAGTTGGACTCTTCAGTCGAAGCCGACAACACTTTAGAATGCCAAATGACATTTTGGCGAAACATCGTGACTCTTCACAAAATCAACAGATCAACACCCGAAATGATTTAGAAATTCAGCTCATCTACTAGGCTTCATTTTTTTACTTTTTTTGATATTTACAACTATCAAATGTTAGAAAAGTAGGAAGTAATATACTTTTTAAATGAAATATTGCTTTTTCTGATTGAAATCGGCTTATCTTTCAACGTAATTACTTGTTAGCTCGATACAATGCTCCAAACAATTTTACAACTTGTTTAAAATTTCTAAAAAATACGATTTGTCGAACTCTACAACAATATCTTAATTTGACGTGTATTTCTCGGACTGTAATTTTTTCAACTTTGGAAAGAATAATAAGTAGAAGGAGTTCAAATCCGGTGAATAAGTTCGCAGGGCAAATTGATCAATTTCGCTATTGCGAACGGTGGACAAACGGGCGAGTGCATTGTATTGGTACTTTTTTCTTTGTCAAGAAGGGTGTTTTAATCTAGCAAATCCCAGAAAGCAGTGGCTATGACAGCAGTTCCGGTCGATGGACGTTTCCGGTCTTCGCCTTCTAGACACGTTCGCCGGATTTGACTGTTTCTTCATTTCTGCTGTATAGTTTTTCCATGACAGCAAAAATATCGAACTTACCATCTTTTAGAGACGGTCAAAACAAAACTAATTGGATCGACTTGAAATTTATGGAGTATTAATAAAAAAAAGGTATTTTTCAGGGAAGTTTGTTTTGTTTGTTTTATTTTATTTGAGTCACGTCAACGCTCCAGGCGTTATTTAGTGACTGTCCGCTGTTGCATAGCAGAAGCTTGTCGGGGAGAAAATCACATGAGGAAATTGTGGTGACACATAATTGTATATAGGACGAAGAACTACAGGAATGACTAGAATAATAATTGTTGGAGGGATCATGAGTCACGTCAAGGCGATTAAATTTTATGGAATGATCCAGATTCTTTTACGAATTTGAGGAGATTTCCCACTGCGTGATGGGAGAATAATTCCTCAATGGAGCGGGTTAATCCTAACCTTTAACGCATGGGGGATAGGACAGGGCAAGAGGATAGAATATGGACAACTGTCTGTAAGGGAGGATCCACAGAGAGGGCAGGAAGGAGCCGGGCTCCCATCTATGAGGTATTGATGAGAGAAGAGACAGTAGCCGATCATAAGCCTATTAAGCTTAATTTGTGATTGTCTGGAAAGAGAAAAATTGTATTCAGAGGAGAAGTCTTTTTTAATTTGCCATAATTTGTTGTTATCATCTATGAGGTCCCACTCGAGCTGGATGATTTTAGAGATTTTGTCAGATATTATAGGATAATAATCTCTGAGAGAAGGGACTACGGAAATGGGATATCCAGAAATTGTGGCGGCTTTTGCTAATTGATCTACTCTTTCGTTTCCCTCAATACCCATATGACCAGGGATCCATATTAGAGCTATTTTGTAGGATAAAGAATGTAAGGAGAAAAGAAGATCCCAAATTCTGAGGATTAAGGGGTGAGTAGAATTTGGATTGTTGATTAAATTAAGGGAGTTTAGGGAGTCAGTGCAAATTAGCCATGAAGAGTCTTGTTTAGAGGAGATGTTTTTAAGAGCCTCATGTATAGCAAAAAGCTCGGCTGATAGTATGGAGCTTATAGGGAGAAGACTGAATTTGTTGGAGAAATAGAGAGAATGTGTGGCAGCACCGACACCAGAGGAAGATTTTGAGCTATCAGTGAAGATCAGATTATAGGATGGAAAATCTGTCAGCATATTACGAAAATGAGCCCTGAAGAAAGCTGGAGGAAGGGAAGCTTTGTCGAATTTAGATAAAGAAAGAATTATGTTATGGGGAGGCATGAGGGGGGTGGAGGATTGGGGTGGATGGAAGAAAGGCAGGAAAGGAAAAGGAGAGGGAGTTAGATAGTTCGGCTAGAGTCCAAGAGGAACCATGAGCTTTAGAGTCTTGAGCTGGGATAGGGGATTTGAGAGGTCTGAATAGCATTTTACCCATAGATGATGATCGATTTGAACTTGCTCGGGCCGCAGCCCTAAGTAAAAATTTAGTCCGTCTAAATTTCAAAGGTTCAACTGTTGAGAGGCATTGGAGACGCTTTGTAGGACTAGATTTAAAGTCTCCTAGAGCTAGTCTTAGCGCGTTGTTTTGTATGGTTTCTAAAGACTTCAAGTAAGTAGAGCAAGCTGAGTTGTAGAGAAAACATCCATAGTCAAGTTTGGGACGGATTATTGATTTGTATGCGTGAAGAATGGAGGATTGATTTAGGCCTCTATCTCTATGTGATAGCCATTTTATAATATTTAAGTCAGGGATAGTCCTAGACTTAAGGGAATTTATATGGTCTTTCCAGGAAAGATAACTGTCGAAAATGATTCCCAGGAATTTGATTGAGGGTTTGGTTTGGATCGGTGAATTATGGTAGGTGAATGAATGGATTCTGGAGCAGAGACGCTTTCTACAGAAGTGTACAATAGCAGATTTACTTGGGGAAATTTTGAATCCAGTGATAAGAGACCATTTATGAATAGAATTTAGACAGTTTTGAAGGAGTCTTTCATCCAATCTTGGGGAAGAGGCGGAACAGAAGATAAGGATGTCATCAGCGAAGAGTCGAATCGATAGTCGAGGGTCGACACAGTCGAATATGGAGTTTATGGCGATGTTAAATAGAGTTGGGCTGAGTACTGATCCCTGAGGAACTCCATTTTGAAGAGGAAAAGAGGAGGATATATGACCATTTACTTTGATTTTAAAAGATCTGGGAGATAGGAAATTGGAGAGGAAGTATTCTCTACTTCAATACTTAGAGAGAAGTATTCTCTACTTCAATACAATATTCTTATTGCCCCTGAGGCCCCACGTGTGGAGGCGGGTGATGATAGAGTTCGTATGCACCATGTTAAAGGCATTGGATAAGTCTAGGAAAGCAGCAATAGTGTGGTAGTTTTTGGAAAAGGATGTCCATATGCTGTTCTCAAATTCAGTTAGAGGATCTAAAGTGGATTTGCCTGATCTAAATCCGTATTGGTGAGTTGATAAACAATCGTTTGTCTCAAGGAACCAGCTGAGTCTTTTTAGGACCATTCTTTCCATTATTTTGCAAAGGTGATTGGTTAAAGAGATGGGACGGTAGCTTGATGATAGGGATCTTGGCTTTCCGTTTTTCCATATGGGGACTAGAATGGATTCGTTCCATGAGGAAGGGAAAAGGTGCGAAGACCATATGTCGTATATTTGAAGCAGAATTCGGGTAGCGGAGTTGATACTCCATCTGGGCCGGGAGCGGATGGACGACACTTAGATAGGGCAGATTTTAGTTCACTGAGAGAGAAGGGGAGATTTATTTCTAAGAGGTCAGGGTCATTGAAACTGAGGTTTGGTTTGGGGAGGGATATGTGAGAAAGGAAGGAAGGATCATAGTTTGAGTCATCCGAAATTTTTGAGAAGTAAGAGCCAAGAGAACGAGAAATGTCTTCAGTTGAAGATAGCCAATCTCCATTGTCAAGAAGACCCGAAATGCCTGATGGTGGTATGCCTTTTAGTTTACGGATACCTCTCCAGAAGGATGAAGATGTAGTACCATATGTTAATGAGTTTATGAAGGTGGACCAGGAGGAGTGTTTTGACTACTTTACAGTTTTCCTGGCTAAACCTTTTAGACGTTTGTATTCTGGAAGGTTTTCTAGGAGGACGCGAAGTATGAACTGGGATGAAAGGGTTGGAGGACTCAGTAGCTTTTGTGATGGAATTTATGAGGCTTTGAATGTTTCCGTTTGGATCATGAGGGGTAAAGAGCGGTGGGATGAAATTTTCCAAGTATAAGGACCAGTTAGCTTTCGATATGTGAGGTAATCGTTGGTGAGTAGAAAGGGAAGGGGGAGAGGAAGAGTGAATGATGATAGAATAATGGTCGCTTCCGTATGTGTCCTCTAGAGTGAATCACTTTAAGAGCGGAAATAAAGATGAAGAGCAAATAGTAAGATCAATACTAGATAGAGAACCTGAAAGGAAGGAGATATGAGTGGGGGATTTGGTGTTCATGATGCATAAGTTGGAAAAGGAAAGGAAATTTGATAGAGAGGTGCCTCTTGGATCGGAGCGGAGAGAACCCCATGAAGGATGATGGGCATTAAAATCACCACATAATAGGATAGGGGAGGGAAGCTGAGATATGATATGGTTCAGGTCTTGAATTTCTAGTGGAGCGGAAGGAGGGATGTATAAGGAACAAATAGTTAAAGGGAAGTCGAGGTTGGATCTGATAGCGACAACTTCGAGAGGGGAAATTATTGGAAGTTTGACAGCATCTAGGATTTCGTGCGAGAGAATAGCAACTCCACCTGAAGCTCTATCTGCATTTAGTCTATCTGATCTGAATATGTTGTATTTTGGAATGTTGAATCATTTTGTAGAATTTAGGTTGGTTTCTTGGACGGAGAAGAATAAGGGCCTATAATGGGAGATGAGGATTTTCAAATCATCGCGATGAAGGGATATGCCGTTCAGATTCCATTGTATAATAGTGTAAGAGTTGAATAGGAGTAAAATTGTATGTGGGAGATTATAGGAAGGAAATCCAAGATCAATGGAAGCTGTGAGAGAGGGAATTAACGAGGAGGGTGAAAGTTGAAACCAGAGGAAGAGTTTTCAATTTCCATATCTTCACTGGAGGCAGATTTATTTAAAGACTTTGAAATACTTCTTGTGCCCTTTGATTTGGCACCTTGGAAAGAGTTTAAGTTTCTACCCCTAGAAGAGGGGTGATTAGAAGAAGAATTTTTTGATGGAAGAGAGGAGAGTAAATTGGGGTCGTTCTTGGGAGAAGAATAGCTGGATTTGGAATGAGTAGAATGGGAAGAGCTACCCTTAATAGGCCTTGGGGGGATGGGAAGCAGAAGAGATGTTTGTGGAGGAAGAAGAGCTACGAGGTGTAATATTTGCACTTGAATTTGATATACTTGATACGAACACAGAACTGGATGAAGACGAAAGATCACATTGGATGCCGCACGAAATAGTTGATTTAGGTTTTGAGACTACAGCCGCAAAGGAACTGATTAGAGGCGGGGAGAGAGATTTGACTTGATTTTTTGCATCAAAATAGGACAGTTTCTCGGTGGTTCTGATGCGTTGGATTTCCATTTCGTATTTTTATATAGGGCAATCTCTATATCGGGGAGAATGTTCTCCTTTACAGTTGATGCACTGAGCAAGGGGGCACAAGGGAGATCATCATGAGACGATTTCCCGCAAGAAGGGCAAATCGCTGGACAGTCACATTTGCTGGAAACATGTCCGAAGCGCTGGCAGTTAAAGCATCTTAATGGCTGGGGAAAGTATGGTCGAACTCTGAGCGAGAGAAATCCCGCTCTAACAAATTCTGGAAGGGAATGTAGCTTGAAGGAAAGAATATGGCTAGGGGAGGGAGATAGTACTCCATCCTTTCTTGTTTGAATCTTCTTTACTTCAGTTACACCTTGCTCTTTCAAGTTTTCCAGTATTTCTGCTTCACTGCATAAGAGTAATTCCCGTGAGGAAACTACGCCCCTGCAAAGATTTAAAGATTGGTGCGGAGTTGTTGTAACCTGGAAGTCTCCCAGCAGTTTCAGAGAGGCGCATTTGCATGAAGTCTTCTCGGTATCTGCTGTAATCAATAATGATCCATTTTCCAGTTTTTTGACTTCTTTAAGAGAGCCCACTGCATTTGAGAGAAGTTTGTGGATAACAAAAGGAGATACTGATTTGAAAGATGCATCCTCGCCCAGACGAGAGATGACAAAAAATCGGTCAAAGGTAATTTGGTGATTTGATAATGGCGAAACAATCCTGGGCCTTTTGGACCGTGAAGGGGGGGAAAGGGGTTTGAATTAGAAAAAGACATATATGTCCCACGAGTAGGGAAGAAATAAACGTCAGCCGAGGCAGTGCTCCATACCCCGGTAACCCTAATTACTCCGGAAGGGCGGGAGGTATTCCGAAGGCTCCGTTAGAGACACCTAAAACCCTCAGGTGCCATTCAGTCCTCGTCACGGATCACATTACAACTTGACTTAAGGGTTGACTAGGGAGCCCCGGGGTCGTCAAGCCCGTAACCTGGATACCAGGTCGCCTGGGGGGTTTTCAGGGAAGTAATTATACTCTATCCTCGTATACAAATCCTCTAATGGTGATCAGTATATAAATGTATCTTAAAACTTTGATATAAAAGCCATGATTCTTTAAAAAAAAGGTTTGTCGTGAGCGAGGAGCCCCATCTATATGAATAATTTGTTTCCGTTTGGACAGCTATTTAATTAGGTGTCTTAGTTTTTGACAAAATGGGTTGTAAACTAAACTCTAATAGATTTACAACTAGACAAATCGTCTTATTTAACTTCTCGATGAGTGTTTCGCTAAACATGTTAGCATCGTCAGGGCATGATTCAATCTGAAACGCGTCGAGAAGTTGAATAAAGTAATTTTGTGTTTAGTGGTAAATCTCCTCGAGTTTAGTGTTTCACATCGAAGCTTCGAATCGAAAAATTCAAATGGACAGTGTTGTCATTAAGTAGTTCTTTTTGAAAGGTTTGTTCGCTACCAAAATATATAATGAGATGAAGAGTGGTCTGAAGAACTTGACCTAACTTTTTTCCACGACGATGATGTCAAACCTGCTAGGATGCATATTTTATTAAAACATAGATGTCGATCATTGTTGTTACAAATGATGTGAAGCAGGGATGATGTCAAAAACCGAACGTAATTTCAAGCCGCAAATTCGATTTTTTATTTCCTGTTCATGGACTTTTTACCCTTACATTTGTAGTGCGCCAGTTTATAATGAATTTACATAAAAAGTATATCAAATAACATCACGGTTTAGTCTTGTTTTGCACGTCAGTCGGAATCGATAATAAAAAAAAAGCCGGAAATAACTGCGACAAAATTATGATCGCTGCTAATATTAATCTAGCAGGAAACGAAGCTCATTTCCATGTAAACCAAAACCACTCAAAAACAAACGACGGTACATAACTCAAGACTAACGTCATGAAAACGACCAAATATCGTGAAAACTTAACCTGTTATTAGCTATTCGGGCTGCCCCTAGAGCTTAATAATCCGCAGTTATTAAACCAGTCACATGCCCTTCACTTCCGAACAGGACACGATAACTAAAAAAAGAAACCTTAATCCAAAAATACCTAGATTTGGTTTTTGTTTATTATTTTTTTTCGGGAGGTGGGGGGAAATTTTTTGTGGGGTGAGAAGGACAGGGTCGATTATTTTCAACTAGCTTTCTACGTATCCCGGAGGAATAAAAAAACAACGTCTCTAACATGCCCTAAACTAGGAAAGGTCGCATGCAAGCAGGTCATAAAACAATTTAGCTCCAGTTTTATCCATAACAAAGAGTCCCGCAGATTTTTTTTATTTATTCGTGCAGTTGGAAAGTTCTTTCTTTCTGACGTTTAGAATTACGTTTTCTAATTGTTTCTTTATTTTCTTTTTTCATTCATTCATTAGCTGACATGATTTATCATATCTCTCTAAATAAAAGTCTAGATTCATTTTTTAGAGTATCTAGTCTTTATTTGGTTAATTATATTAGTTTTAATTGCGTTTGTGACTCTTAATAATCGATGATAATACGAATTTGCCATATAAGGAATATAAGGACCTTGTTTTATAGTGTTTTTTGAATTTGGGGAAAAAAATCAAAAGATTGTTTATGTTATTTTTCATTTCAATATCTGTTGCATTAAAATATATTCGAACACGTTCAGCACTCAATTGATAAGCACTAAACCCTTAGTTCCATTGATTTGTGGGTTATTTGTTTTCACAGAAAGCCTTTCAAGACGATATTCTTCTTGAACGGTTCCTTACACATTTAGTAAGCTTGCTCATTCTCGATATATTCGCTACATTTCCAATACTTCTGTTTAAGGCATGTCATAAGTTTATAATACAAAATTTTAAAAAAACATTAACAAAATGTGTACCTTCATGTCGTGTACCCTCAGTTTTCTTATCTAAGAGTTAGTTTATATTTATATCATTCGATAATATAGCCAACCAAACATACAATTTTGATTAAAGTGACCGTTAATATTTCAATCGCGGGTTTTTTCTGTTCCAGTACTGGCAATTTTGTTTATTGTCATGTTCATTAAACCACTCAACCCCGGAGAATTTTACTACATAAGACTATAGAAGATTACTATAAAAGACATCTTAGTCAAAACAAAAATTTCCATCGAATGTGTAAGGACGTTCAGAGTTTGACCTAGTCATGACATAGGTTTGCGACTGCTTAAGTTAAGTTAAAAACTGGTCGGTAGTTTAGTAATTATCGTCTTTGATGTCAACTACGGACAATAACACTGAAGATCGTAAAGTTGTAATAATATAGAATGTGACTTCACCTTTTGAGCGTCAGTCGACAAAAAATGATTGCACCATTTTTACAACCCGACATAATCAAACTTATGAAATGATTCTGTTGAAATGCTTAAGATAGTCAATTTTAAGATCTCGTGATACCAGAGAGCATAGAAGAAGATCCATGGCTAGTGACATGTTTGGTTTGACAAGCATATCGGGGAGCTCACTTTCAATACTAAATCGTGATGAACAAACCTTGTGAGGATGCAGGAAAGCAAGATTGTATGCAATTTATTGACAAGAAAATGGATCCTGTTGCTGAACCATCCTGCCTATTGGTTTCATTTGGCTCCATGTTATGGTTTATTCCTAAAACTGAAACTGTGGATGAAGGGAAAACGTATGGACGTCCAACAGTTTTAATTTGGAGTTTATTCCTAAAAATAAGTGCCACTAGAGCTTTAAAAAATTTACGACTTCCTTTGTTGATTATTGTGAACTGATTTATATTATATTGTGCCGAATCATCAATCTAACATCTGAAATATCTAATGTATTTTTTCATGATATTTATGACTGTTGAAGCTTGGCTGTTGTTTAGCACAAACGTGCAAATTTTATTATGGATAAAGAATAACACACAGAACGAAACAAAGAATAACAAAGAACGAAATTTTTTTGCAATTTACATTAAAATGTAAATTAATGCAACATTAATGGAACTTAATTGATTACAACTCAACGTGACTTTAGGCGAAAGTGTTCTAATCGTTTGGCACTTCATAAAATGACAAATTATCATTTATTCAAATAATTTCAAGAATTTGGAACAGTTACCAAGAGTTGGAACACGATAGGTTCGTGATCCAAAGATTCGAGAAGTCTTCAGAAACGTCGATTGGACGACGTGTTGTAAAATTGGTAATTTCTCCATACACCGAATTTTGCACATACAGTGCACACAATTTGCACATACAGTGAATTGCACATGTTTCTCTATAAGATTCAAATTATTCAAGACCTGTTGCCTGCAGAAAGTAATTAATCTATTAGAATACTGTAATTCCATTAGCTCTCCTGACGGCTTGACGGCTGCGGATTCTTTTTAATGGAGATTTTTGAAGGTAAAGGTCTGCATAAATTAGCCCCAAACCATACAGCAACTCAAGGATAACATTTGTACTGGAATCGCTGCATTAACATCAGATATGTTGACAAAACTTGTGGACAATAGGTTGGTTAAAATGGGGTAGCGTTTTAAAAATTAACGACCGCTATTCGTAGTGCTGGCTCGCGCATGTCTTGCTTCGTAGGGTCAGTCGGAACAGTCAAAAACATCGACATTTCAGATTTCGGGCGTTTTATATACCGGACATTTCAGACTCTGGACATTTCAGATACCGGGCATCTCAGTTACGGGACATTTCGGTTAACAGACATTTAAGTAACATCATCAGGAGTAAGGCCAGATATCATTACTTTTATTACCTTTATTATTACAATAATCACTATTATTACTATCATAGAGTTTGCCACCCATTTTTAATTTCTATCATAGAAAGTTATATAATATACTAAATATTACTCTGATACCTGTCTTTGTATAGTGTTAAATATTTTATCTTTTGAATGTTCGTTAAAATAATCATACACGTAGTTGTATGAGGGTTGCCATTTATGTATCTTGAATTAGCAACAATGGTGTTGCTAAACGCCATCTGACATATACATCGTAAAGTTTGACATTGTTGACTGTATTCGTACTCAGAACGTTTTGTCATACAGACACTTTTTGTGTTGTTTAGTGACTTGAAAATTTCATCTTAGTCAAAAACTGGAATTAAGTCGTAAGAATTTTCGTGCGATGATTTATTACGACTTTCGACGTGGATTATCTCAACAACAATGCATCGAAAAACTGGATTCAATCGTGGCCGTCGTTCTCTCACGGACGAATTTAAAGAAGTTCGTCCAAAATCAGTTGTGTACCAGAAAACATTGATACTGTGTGCAAACTAATAAAGCAAAATATTCATGTGACATACAGTGAAATTGATGCATCACTGCGCATTAACAGGACAAGCATATATGAGATTTTACTTTAACATTTAGCTGTGAAAAAGATTTGTATGCGTTAGATTCCGCTAATTTGACAATCGCTGAAAAAAGGCTAGTGTCGATTGGGACAAAGAAATGCTTAAAAAAAACAATAATGATGTGTTAGCCATGCATAACATCTACACAGGTGACGAATCTTGGATCTATGCCTATAGACCCGAAAGTAAACAGCAGTCGACTGTATAGGTCTTTCAAAATGAGCCAAACACAACCAAAGTTGTTGGCGCAAGAAGCACTTCGAAGCAAACGGTTGCCTGTTTTTTTGGTATAAATAGGCATATGACTACAGTGCCACTCGAGAATCATAGAACGATCAATTCTGAATGATACACAGCCATTTGTTTGCCAGAAGTCTGTGAAGAAATAAGAAAAAACAACCAGCGACGCAGGGCCATGACAGCTCGAGCTCTCACACATCGGACCGAACAACTCAATATTTAATTCGGTCAAAACATCGGTCAAACAAAACAACAAACAAAACAAATTATTCGGTCAAAACATCGAATTGATGGGTCATCCGCCGTACAGTCCTGATTTGGCACCCAATAATTTATTTTTGTTCCCGTCTGTGAACAATAAATTAATATACCCCAATCGGAATGGAAAAAGTGCTATGAAAATTGGTTCAAACATGCAAAATATGCAAAAATATATCGCGGATAATATTTTGAAACACAATAAAACCATTTTCTATGAAAAATATTAGTTTTTATTTATTATTCCGGATATATTAACAGCAACCCTCGTATGGTTTAAGGAGGGAATTAGAGTTTTTTTAATTATTAAATTAACATACTGTTAAACTGAGTTGTTTGGATTAGGTAATACCATCTTCCCAGTTTAACCCCAGTCTTTTTTTTTTTGAACTGGATGGCGTCCTTTAGTAGTGCCGTTTAGATCCATTCATGACCCAGAAACATACTGTCTCCGACGAACGCCTGTTGTTGCGGCAATCAAAGGAAAAAAAGGCTACAATGGGCACAAAGTTAATTAGAAAGGGCACAAATTTATTAATTTGTGCCCTTTCTTTATTAATTAATAAGAAACATTAAGGAAATGATGAATAATAAGAAAATTTTAGATAAGAAATAAAAAAAAAAATGTCTTAAATTTCATGAAAAATGACTTATCTGGATAAATGATCAGTTTAATTATCAATAAACAAAAAGAAGTATCAATTTAGTAGTAAAAAAAAGTGCGTTATTAAAAAAAACACCAGTCTCCATGGTCAGGTACAACTTAATGTATGTTATTTTGCCCATGTTTCACACTCATGAAACTGAAACCCATTTCAGTTTTTATCGCATGACGTATGGTAGACAGAGAATCCGAACTAGAACGGTCCACTTTATTTTCAAATTATGTTGTATAAACCACAACGATCCGATGCAGCGAGATATAAAAAAGCGGACCCTTTTAAACTGTGAAATTATGACTGCTCGAAAGATACGAACTTTCAGTCAGGTGTAAAAAACCTTTTACAACTAACCACGCTCTACGTTTCACACTAATACAATGTTTTTTGAGCGAGCACCTCTTTTAGTTTTACGTTTACAATCTCATCTTCCGAGGTGCTTTCCCACAATTTTTATGTGACGGTTTGAGGAGATTTGTTTCGACGGACGTTACAATATCGTAAAATTTTAGTATCTTTACGGTCTGATGTTTCGTTAAAAGTGAGAGTCGAATGGACGAAATGAGATTTATGTTGGACGGTTTTTGTTATGATGGTTAAGGAGATGGGTCTGAATATTTCGCTTCGGCTCTTAACGCCGCTAATTAGTATTTTTTTATTACCCTTTCTTGTTAAATTTTTGCTTCTTCGGTTACCTTCGTTAAAAATGTATATTTATTGGTTATTGTTAATTACTCGCAATATATGCATAAGGATGCAAAAAATATCCAAACTAATATTTAAAATAAAGACCATGTGATTATTCTTTTTTTGGGTATAAAATGTAAAAGAATTGTATGTCCTAATACATTATCTCTATTTTGTCTACTACATCTAACCTTACATATCAGCTTGTCAGAGTAGCCTGTTCAAAGTAAACGAACATCTTACAAATGTATTTAGGATAGAAGAAAGGGCCCGTTATGGTAATATTTTGTCAGCAATTGTATACAACATTTATAGAAAATATGTTATAAAGTCTGAGAGAACTGAAATGGCGGCATTTTGGTGAGTAGTATTAGGAGATTTGAACTAAGGTATACGGAGGACACACTTCCGACCAGCTTCGTAGAAGAAAATTGGAAGTGTTATGGTATCTGATTTAAGCTGATTAATTCCGTGAAAGAAAAACTTTTTATAAGCTTGAAAAAGTGGGTAAGAATTATGGGATTAATATCACTGAAAATGAGACTAAAATAATGATACTAGAATAACAAAAATATTTGCGCTTTTTTTTCATATGTTTATAAATAAAGGATTATACTTTACCTCTAAGAGGTTTAATTTATTAAGCATTAAATTCCTTCTTCAGTATTAAAGTGATTTCACTGCAAAATATTCAGTCGAATGTTTTTAAACTAACATTAAAATTAGTTAAATAGGTTGCGAATTTAAGGCAATTTTAAGGGATTATTTTAAAGAAGCTTCAAAGCTACTAGCACTGTTCATGAGATTTGCTAAGTAGAGAGAAAGGTGCCGATCAATCCACACTACTCAGCTCTGGTTCAAAAAGTATTGGGAGGGAAATATGAGTCTTGAAGTTAGAAGAAGATCAGGTCGTCCACGGTCTCTGGATGCCAGTCAGTTGTGACTGTAGTTCCCTGAAACTTTCAGGAGAATTAGTAGCATACCCCACTACTGTTAACCGTCATTTGCGAGACACGGGAATGGTGCCAAAGAGTGAACTAAAAAGTCTTTTTCTAGTACATAATTCGGCATATTGAAAGCTATGAAAAACGATGTTTTTTGCTCAATGATTATTAGTAACGAATTGGCTTTTGATGGCGTATGTTTACCGTCCAAAAAGTCCTTAGACGTTATTAATCTATACTAACAAATACATTAGTTAAGCCATCTCTTAGTAAAATCGACATCATTAACCAAACACCTATTAGTTTATGGATCTTTCTAATATCACTTCTGGAGAGATTATTAAATACTTTGGTTACTTGCCTTATTCTGATATGGATCTTAAAATATTGTAATTCAGAGGAAAGTCTGCGCGGTCATAGCAAATACTACAGCACCAGCCAAATGGAGAAACCAGCTACAACAGCAAATGCTCGCAATCGTTTTAGCTGACAGTATTTAATTCAAAAAATCAAAGGCGTTCAGCTACTAGAATGCGGATTTTGCTAACAAGAAGATATTGACAGAGAATAAGATTATTATAATTAATAAATGAATAATTCTTAAAAATGGTCTAGAAGATATTTGACTACAAAATCTCTAATGATTGGCTTCATTTGTAAAGAAATGCTGATTGACCTTAAAAAATGTATTAATTTTTATTTGTAATAATATTAATTTGTATTACGTTTTGCTTGTTTATTTGTACCTTGTTACTATTGTTACGTTTTTTAACACCTTGTAAATTGCTACACCTCTCTACTGTTAATTTAATTAAAAGAAAAAGTTACGAGAATATATAATTACATTACCTAAACCTTTTTTGCTCGCTGATAAGTAAAAAGTTTCTAACGAAACATTAATTTTAATATTCATGTTTTGTTTTCAGGATCGGCACGTTAAAGATTCACCGGGTAGCGCAATGGATCGGGAACCGGAAGTAGACCCCAGCCAGGATTACCAACTCCTGTTAGGCTACGAGAACAGCACTCACACCGTACTGCGATTTAGACGTCGATTAGACACCTGCGACCATCATGACATCCCAATTACGGTAAGTCGTTCAGATAATTAGGCAAACAGCCTTAAATTAACATAATTGATTTTTACACTAACGTCGAATTGAAAATAGATCGTGAAATACTTTTGATGATTTAAAATGTCATTAGATCGGCACAGTAATTGAAATTTGATACGATAGTACAATAGAAAATAAATATAGTTTTTAAAATTATAATAACAATGTTTGTTAATTTGTTTAAATTCGCCTCTTGCTTATTATGTTTTATATATTTTGACGTTTCATTTCTTTATATAAATAAACTGAACGTCCACTACAGAATACCTTATGGTATTTAGTCAATACATTTACAGTCCTCCTCTCGATAATTGCCAACCAGCGTATTTACTCCAACGTGGTCATCATATCACCATGGTATTTTTAAGAATTCTGTATCAACTACATTTGACAGACAGCCTTCTTTAAGAATCACAGTAATTAAAGCGAATACGATCACACCACTTTGCATTAAACTGTTTTTACAATATTTTTTTAAGAATAATTTTTCATTCTTGACATTTCGCCAAAATCTCATCACACGATACCATGTGACTTGATGAAGGATCTCGTTAAATGGTATTTATGGGAATGTTAAACAAAACGGGAGCGAGGGACAAAAATGGGAACGAGGGATGTAACAAGGAGAAGGGGCACATAACAGCATTATCGTAAAACCAACTAATACATTCTTAAATTCTTTATATTTATTATGTTCCTCTTATTAGTCTTTATTATACGTTTGTTATTATATTCATAAATACACAAGTACTGCATCTGAATCAGATACTCAACCATATCCAATTATCGAGCTATTCAGGGTGTTTTCAAACGTGAATCATTTATTTTAACCGGTTGTAAAACTCATTTTACCAAATATCATTTATATAAAAGTTTAAAGTTATTTATATAAAAGCAAAATGATGAAGTTATTAACAGTTACAAAATTTGAAATCAGACCTGACTTTTTGATATTCTCGAACAATGCGTTGTAAAACTCGCAAAGAGAAGTCAATTTAACAAAAATCATTTATATAGAAATTGCAGAATAACAAAAACAAAAATGTTACATGTTACAAAAATTGTTAAAAATTGACACCATTTGTTCGGTTAGCAAAAAAATGTTGCTTGGCATACCCATGCGTCACTACACGCATCAAATTGAAATCCCGGTGTCGACGAATATCATCACAAGCGTTTTCGATGCGCTGTAGTAGTTCTTTCACAGTATTTACTTCTCCATCGTGATAAACTAACTTTTTTAAATAGCCCCACAGAAAAAAATCGCAGGTCGTTAAATCCAGCGGGCCTGCAGGTCAATAAATTGGTCCATTACGCCCTATTAGTTAGGAAATTCATTATTTAAATGTTCGTGAATGCCCCCATCTAAAATGTGACGGAGCTCCATCTTGTAGAAACCACATATTCTGTCTAACATTTAAAGAAACATTTTGTAATAATTGTGGCAGACTGTTTGGAACAGTCGACCTAGAAGAAAGAAAGGCCCAATAAGTATCATTTCCTACGCCAGCCCCGAAAATATGTGCTGAAAATGGGTTCTTTTTACAGCATGCGGATTTTCTATTGCCCAAACATGGTGTTGTGGAAATTATTTACTCGATTTCTTGTAAATGTGACTTCGTCGTTAGCCAAAACAAAATTTGATAACATTTTCATTTCTGTTGTGCTGATGTAAAAGCCACTGACAAAATATTGATATTGATATTGATAGGGTTAAAGTAGTCTTCCAACGTGCCCTTTCCGTTGTTCCTTTAGGTACTCTGTATCGCGAAGTCTAAATTTACAAACATACACGAAGCCGGATGATTTCTTAAAGGAAATCTTTCGGCTTGCAAACGACATGCGGCGACTGCATTTTATTGGCACTCCCCGTAAGTTAATATTGTGCCCACTAGTTCAATTGTTTTCATAAAACTGTGGCATTTTAATCGCATAAAGTACCTAAAAATTAAACACGCACTATTAAGGAATTATTACCACTGTTCAAATTGAACATCGCACTCAAAAGAAATATCGCATAAGAATACAAAAAGCTAGTAATACCCAGTATCAGCAGTAAACATATTTATTTATATATTATAACAGCAGTAAAAAAATTTATGTGTTTACAATGCAGTGGCCGAGTATATCAAAAAGTCAGGTTTGTTTTCAAATTTTGTAATTGTTCAAATCTATGATAGCATTTGCATATTATTTATCAGATGATGTGAAACGTCTTGGAAATAGACCCCTTCGAAACAATTTCTTTATACAGTTACTACCAATCTAAAATAATATCTACTGGTATAAATTTACTATTTCGCCCCTATAAAATCACATCTACACTGACATAGACGTTGGCTTAGTTTTTAAGATAAGTTTTTTGAATGAATTGCTCCCAGAAACGGGACATGGATTTTATTTGCTTTCGGGCCCCTTGCTGATCCAGAAAATCACGCCTATATATATATATATATATATATATATATATATATATATATATATATATATATATATATATATATATATATATATATATCATCATCATCATCATCATCAGCTCGTATTGATCCACTGCAGGATGAAGGCCTCTTCAGCATGCTTCCAACCTTCACGGTCCTGGGCTTTCCTCTGCCACTCGGGTCCAATATACTTAACGATGTCATCAATCCATCGTGCTTTCGGTCTTCTTTGCGGACGTTTGCAATCAAGCGGTATCCACTCCAGGATTGCCTTGGTCCATCTGTCGTCCCATCGCGTCGCTATATGGCCTGCCCATCTCCATTTCAACTGTTTTACTCTTCCAATGATGTCACAGACTTTTGTTTGTTCCCTGAAGTGACCACCGAATGATACCAGCAAGGGTTCGGATTGACTGTCGAAAAGAGCGCGAAAGAATGGTAAGATCAAAGAAGGGCAAGGTGGATTCTGGAAAACTGCTGGAGAGAGGAAGCGATTTTGAGATTGCTTTGTCAAACCGGTTTGCTGCGTTACAAGATCCAGAGGAGGTGGAAATATCAGTTCAATATGAAGAAATCGCCAACAATGTACTTCAAACGGCTGCTTCAATAGCACCAGAGGAAAAATGTCTCAAACAAACAAAAATCTCCAGTGAGACCATTGATTTAATGAAGAAACGGCGAGCAATGAGAAATGCAGGTAGTCCTTTTGGCAGGGTCGAGTACACTGAGCTCTGCAAAACTATAAGAAAACGTATCAGAGAGGACACGCGCCGATTCAATATGCAGCTAGTGCAAAAAACCCTGGAAGAAAACAAAGGAATTAACAAAGCTAAACAGAAGCTGAGAAATAAAAGAACGCAAATATATGCTTTAAAGCGTGAGGATGGCACAGTGTGCAGGACGCGTACCCAAATGTTAGAGATTGTCAGAAGGTTTTATTCCCAGTTATATGAAGATCAGAAACACTCAGGGACAGCAATACCTACGGAAGAACAATATATAATGCCAGATATCCTAGTGGAGGAAGTAACAAATGATATAGAAATGATGAAGAACGGCAAGGCTCCAGAAAAGGATAGTGTAACTGTCGAAATGCTAAAAGCTGGTGGTCGGACGTTACATAAAGCACTGGCAAAATTATACTCAAAATGCCTCAAAGAACAAAAAGTACCTGACTTATGGAAAAATGCAGAAGTGATCATTTTACATAAAAAAGGAGCACAGGAAGATTTAAAGAACTACCGTCCAATAAGCCTCCTATCAGTGATGGACAAAGTTTTCACTAAGATAATTTCTAAAAGAATATTAAAAAACCAAGAGAACAAGCAGGATTCAGAAGTGGATTCAGTACAATGGATCACATCCAGGTTGTACAGCAGGTCATAGAAAGGCACAACGAATACACCATGCCACTGTGCTTGGCTTTTATCGACTACGAAAAAGCATTTGATTCCATCTCAAAGCATGCGATAATGGATGCACTGCTTAGCCAAGGTGTAGAGAGAGCCTATGTAAACCTATTAGAATCGATATATGATGGAGCTACAGCCACAATTCACCTTGATTTATATTTCAAATAACATAACAACAATTTATAACGGGTGAGGCAAATGTCACACTATCATTTTAATATTCATAACTTTTAAAAGAAACATGACATAGTTTTTCTATAATGTGTTTATTTCGTCTTATGTGTTATGTTAATCCATTTTCAAAAATTATGTCAATCAAATATCCATAATAAAACTTGTACTACACAACAGCCAAAACCAAATTGTCATTAATGCCGCGATGAAAAAAATGGCACCAAAACAAAATGGTGCCTTGATACTGACCCCACAATATGTGGTAGGATACAACCGATACCAAAAATATCTTAAATACTTGTGCTTGCAAGAAGAACTATGTTATTGATGTGAATTTTATATTAAGACATATTTAAAAAACATTATGATTTCCAATGCTTTAACATTTTATAATATTAAAAAACGTATTTGAAACACTCTTTTAGATTTAATGATAGATGTTACATGATTCTAATTTGTTGAGTCACTTTATAGTCAAAATATAATTAATGAACGAAAATAGTAATTAATACAATGTCTGGATCCATCTTGTCTTTAACAATTATTAACCTGATGACTAAGAATTTCTCGATCGTTCGTAACGCTGTGTTGGTCTATTGAAAACATTAACCTCTCTTGTTTACCTCGCCCACAATGATGTTAACTTCGGCTGGCCATCCCATTGAAACAAGAATTATATTTTATCGGCATGTTCTCAAGGAAGATTTACTATCTTCATCATCGAAAGAAAATTTAGTACCGGTTCAGAGAAAAGTTTTAATTACAGGACCAGTCCAATAATCATTATGATGCAAAAATATTTATGAGGAAGCAATAAATATTCACGGAAAGATTTATTAGCTAATCGACTATCAGGAGAACATTAGTTTAAAAAAAAACCAACGGACACAATTTTTAGAATCGTATCCCATCAATTATTTCAATTTGGGTTTACTGGTTTTTATTTTTCTACCTGACTCATCTTGTATATTCGTAACGGTTGGTTAAAGTGTGGTCACGTAAGAAATCGGTTCCTTTATAACCAGAAATGTTGTTCCTCGACAATTTAATTTAAATAAGTAAAGAATGAATATCCTATCTATATAAAATTATCTGGTTTGTGGAATATTTGTTACTTAACTTAATTGAATGGGAAATATTAGCTGTATTATATCCACCTATTTAAATTATGTTTTGGTAACGAAGTTTCGGTAATATTAGTATAACTGCTTGCTGGGATGGCTTAAAACTAATTAAAGACCTCTACATATAAGGAAGTGGTATCTAGTTAACTCTAACTGTACCCGCAATATTAATAAAATATAGCAGATAATATTTAATTTACAAGGCGACAGTTCATTATGATATAAATAGACAGATATGAGTTTTTTATCATTTGTTTGTAATAGCATTAACATAATCGAATAATTTATAAATATAATTTATAAAATATAATTTAATTCAGGTTTCCTAACTATTTAATATGTTTTTCGGCGTTAGGCGACAGATATTATTGTTCGGAAAACAGGTTAATATTTATATAGTTAGGAATTTACTGGGCTGATGCAAAGGTTCGTCTAATTTTTTCGAGAAAAATTATATTTACCAAAAAGTACATTTAACTAATATAGTATGTGCGATTCTTCTGTTTGATGATCTTTCTCAATCTCTTTATTGGGTACATAATCCCATGCTCAGAGGAGTTCTGGTTAAATAACTAATCTAGGTGATCTTTCAAGTCTTCCAACGGAGTAAAGTTTTTACTATCTAAGCTGCTTTGAAGAGATCTAAATGAACGGCGTGCAGCACAGTAGTGAAGGTGGACCGAAATGTCCTAGTTAAGTTGTAAAAGTTTGTATCTGGTAGCCAAAGACAAGCGTGGTCTAGCATTGTGTCAATGGAATGCAATGCAATTTCTGTTGGCTAATTGAGACCACTTATGGTTGATGGTTCGGTTTAAATGACTCAGTTGTGAACCGTACTTCTCCAAATTAATGATCTGCTTTCCAAGTAACAGTTTACAATAAACAATTCCTTTGCAGTCCCACCAATTGCATAACAAAACCTTCTTCGGATGTAAACTGGCTTTTGTACCATGATTACTTACGCTTAATATTATTATACACAACTAATTTTTTATTACTTGGTAACCATCCGTTTTAAAACTAGACCGCTTCATTATAGAATTGTAAGTAGAAATTCCGCCGATCAATTTTTTCTCCGTTAAATCATATACCATACATTGACCTTCTTAACCATTTCAAGCTGACGTAATTGTTCTTGACACTGTTGACTGGTTGATTGATTTCCCCGATCTCTCCAGGTGTTCTATCCCGATCACTTCGAATTAGGGCCAATATTTCGTTGCCATCATCCAGGACATCGGTGGCGTATCGGTAAAATGAAAATTGTTTTCATGAAACTTTCTGAACCACTTACGGCAAGTAGAATCGTCTACGGCATCCTATAGAATGTACAGATTACATATCTTCTTTTTTATCTGCGAAACATTTATGTGTTTTCGGAAATAAAAAAGCATAATATGTCGAAAATGCTCCTTATGCTCTGCCATTTTTAAATCATAATACAACTTTAAAAACGCAACCAAATAACACAATTGTGTCCCAAGTACTCGCGAAAATTTCTTCTGCCATACATCAAAACTTTACACTTGCAATAGATATAACTTCGGTTTTGTGACTATGCAACTTACCCAACATCTTACCCCAACAACTGAAGAACTTTTGTATTAAGGATGTATCGGAGGTACAATCGGAGACAAAAGTACTGAAAATTATAAATTTGTGAATATCTATGCTTTACAGAACATATAATAGGAAAATTAATAAAGATAATGCCAGAAAATAATGTATAATTAAAAAGAAAGGGTAAATTTCCACTCTAATCTAAAATTAAATTAATAACAAATAATATAAAAAAAACTTGAATTTACCTTTGGTAGTGAATAAGGCATATTGAGTATCAAAATATATTTTGGTTTATTTTAATTTTTCCGCAAAACATTTTTGATTTAAATCTTTACAACTATGAACATGGACTTTTTAATAATACTTAAATATTAATTAAAACCTCTATTATTTATTTTTGATAATTATTAATGAAAAATATTTTAAACTTTACGGATGTATCGGAGGTATGTCAAAATGCTACAAAACATTTAAAAATTTAACAGAATTTTCTTTACTCAATCCTTAAGCCACAGTGAAAATTTCAAATCCATTAACAAAGCCGTTCAAAAGTTATTGTAATTTAAAATTATCGTAATTGTATACCTGGTTTTATGGAGATTCAATACCATAATAAGTTAAACACAAGATCTTGCTAGCCAATTGATTGTTGCTTGAGTTGTGCGACATGTGGCGCCATCCTGCCAGAATCACATTTGTTTAAGGTACACACCCCGTCTTGTTGGTACTAAAAAACTAATTTTTCATGTTACGGTAACGATCCCCATTCACAGTTACCGCATTTCTAACTTCATTTTCAAAAAAAATAGCTCTATTACACCAGCTGTCCAAAATCCACAACGTACAGTAAATTGTTTAGATTACATTTGGTTTTCATGAATTACGCAATATTTAGCCTTACCATTGAAAATAATTTTTCGATCAGATTGAAAGTTGACTTCATGATGTTCGAAAAAGCAACTGTTGAATTGTAAGAATGGCCATACAGCTCTTGCTTTTGCGCCAGTTCAATTTTGTGTGCACGAAGGAGGTCTTTAATGAGTATTCGCATAATGGAACTTTTGTGTAGGGTTGTGTAAGATGATGTCGAATCGGTGTTCTCAAATTTGCAATGACACTTTCAAGAACCATGGCTATATTTTTTCAGGACTTTACTGCACGTTTATACAAACGTGGCCTTGCATCCATTACGCATTCAGTTTAATGAACAGTTTTAATCTTTAGGTAGTTGACTCATTTGGTGCTCTTTTATGACCAAACATTCCACAAAGTTTTCGCGTAAGATTTTCACTCCATTTGTAATCCGTTTCTACAATAATAGCAGGCTGTTCTTCTCTATAGCGTTCCATAGTTCAAATCAAAAGAATCATAGATTATAGCAATCAAAAATATCAAGAATTACCGTACAGTAAAACAAAGAAATAAGGTTATACATTAATGAGGCTATCATTTTAGACTACTGTTTATAACGTATGCAAATAAAAATTGATATTATAATTCGGGAAGCCATTTCAGATATATTACCTGAAGATGTTGACAAAAAAACTTGAAACTTCTTTTTTTTGGCGACATCCAATGATTCATAGTAATTCGACATTTCATTTCATAAATATTTTACTTTTTGGAGACTACTTTGTAAGTTGTTGAATTTTGGTTCTTAATATATCAAATATGTTGTTTTAGCAGACAAGAAGAAAGAAAGGAATATTAAGAAATAAAAGGAGATCAAAAAACAAATACATACTTTTTCATTAAATCAAAGAAGTCTATCTTGATATTATATGGTTATCAGCTTCATGGGGATATAAATGATACTCAATTATTGGCAAATTTTAAAAATTCCTGAAAAAGCAATTAAACCTTATATGGTGAAACATCAATATTGAAAAGAAGTGAGAAAACTAAGAGATACTTTGCAGTATAACAAGATCGAGCCTGCATAATGGAGATAAGCTTACTCTTCGACAGCTTCTACGTCCAGAACTGATACAATAAGTCTCGACGATTGAATGGCTGCTGTCAAAGTTCTCGCTATTTAAATTCAACAGTATGTAAAACGATTTAAATCTTCGCGACAGTCACTTCGGTACCGTTGAGGAAAGTGGGGCGAGGAACAGAACGAGAACTGCGTCCTCGAATCAGATTACTCCCGGTATATTTTTAGGCTTTCGCTACCAAATTTACATAAACGGTGCGTTATTTATGCGCGAAGCTTCGGCGTTGGCGTAACGTCAGCTACAGAAATGCCCTTTAATTATTCAACGGTGACGTTTTGCGCGTTGTATGAGATGCCGGGCCGTAGACAGAAAGCTGGTGTTCCCGTCGAAATTGCAGAATTTACATTTCGGCTTTTGTTCTTTTCGTCACATCTGAGACTGTTTCATAGGATGACGACATCTCTTTTTTGACTTCTTCTTGTTGGCTTTTGTTTAAGCGGATGTCTAGTTTAAATTGAGAGGGGCCGCTGAAACCTTGTTAGCAATTCTTTAAATAAAACAAAAAGGAAAATCTCACTTTTAAAATGAATACAAATGAAATTGCTTTTTTGTGTGATTTTTTGAGCCCGATTCTATTCAAACTAGATTACTATAAATATATATATATATATATATATATATATATATATATATATATATATATATATATATATATATATATATATATATATATATATATATATATATATATATATTTCCTGGTTCAAAGAGTTATTAACTTTTCGAAATGAAATAAAACAAAACAAGTTGATTAATTTTAACAAATGTATTCTTAAAATTAACAATAGTTCTTAGAAATTCATGTTATGAAGATTACATTGTGTAAATGTACTCCATTTTTGTCCTGGCACCTCCAAGAGCTGATCTCTAAAATTTGCCATAACGCGGCGACAAATGTCTGCATTTACGGCTCCGATTTCTTGCCGAATATTCTTCTTTAGATTATTGAGAGAGGCGGATCGGTTGCGGACACTTGACTTTTAAAATAACTCCATAAAAAACACAGGAAGTCACACACAGGTCCGGGCTTCGGAGGAGCCCTGAATGTCTCCTCTTTGAGAAATCATTTTATCCCTGAAAAAGCGCGTAAACGACGGGCAACAAGAGATTGGAAGTGTGACAGGTGGCTCGGTCCTGTTTAAACCAAATGTCCTGGGTGTATGCTTCAAATTGTTGAAGAGCAGGAGTGAAAAAAGTTTCAAGCATGTCGGTATAACGCAGATAATTCACCATTAGTGCACCGGATTATTCCAGAGGCCGACATTACAGTCCAAACTGTGACCTTCGGGCTATGCAGATGCCTTTCATGTTTCTTTTTAGGATTTTCTCCACACCAGTAGCGACAATTTTGATCGTTCACATGGCAATTAAGATGGAAATGAACTCATCGGAGAATAAGATGTTGTCGACTGCTGAAAATCGGTTCATGGTACACTTTCTTTGGTAAGACGCTTATGCTGAAAATGTATAATTTTGATTTAATATGTATTTACTTATGGTATTGTATTATAATGTTCATAGTTAGTCAGTTTTTAGTTTATTCGTTTTAAGTTTTATTCTTAAAGGATAGATAAACTAGCAGAAGTTCAAACTAAACTCGAAGAGATTTATTAATAAGCATCACTTTTTTATACTTCTCGACTCCACGGTTGTGATAGAAAAATTGATTTAGCAGAAGTGTATTCTCTCTGCATCATAGTGAGAAGAATGCACTAAGGAATTCGCATATAAACAACACTATAAAAATAATTTAGTCCATTTTAAAATCACAGTTGATAAAGTTTAATTTTCTACGGCTCATTAAACAAAGATACATTTTCTAATCTCTTCTATAGGCACGTGGCATGGAAAGCACCCCACAAATAAAAATCGAAGGGAGAGAGGGAACTTTTTTCCTAAAAGAACTTTTGAAAATTTATCCAGTAGAGATGGAGGAAGAGAAAAAGAAAGTTCCCGAAACCCGCGTAATTTGATTAATATTGGCGTGAAAGTTTAAACGATAAATTTGCAATTTCAAACTCGGCGGGGCCGGGGCGAGGAGACCGACCCGCCGTGCCCGTTGAATAATTAAAGAATAATCCTTTTGACGAACGACAGCGTTTAGCAGGACGGACTTGCAGGACAAATATTGTCCGAACAGGATAGACGAGGGATCAATTTGAAGCTCGTTTTCGTTCAGGAATAATTAAAATTTGTTATTTGTTTGGCAAAATTGTTTGTATACAACCGAAACTTGATTTTGTTCACTCTCTATTTCTATCGCTATATTTCTATTTGTACTCGACAACTGATAATACATTATGAATATTTATTATAATTTACTGTAAGGACAACTGATAATGTATTATCAATATTATAATTTATTTTCAGAACTAAGTATACTTTAACTCATTATTTTGTTATTATTATTGTAATTAATTTTAATCACACATTCCTGTGGTGTGTTCGGTCAAAACGAGTAGGTTTTTGCGGAAATGTGCTCAACGGATAATTGTTAACAATGTTTGAGGTTTTCGGTAGTTATCTATAAAGTTTCAGATAATTCGAAGTTTTCTAAGGTATACATCTGCCTGAGCTTGAAAAAATTTTCGATGAGATCTTTTGGAATGATTCACGTTAGTGACAAAATAACGGGTATTGTTTCGATGCAGATTCAGTTATAATATTAATGATAAATCGTTGTTGTTGGAATAACAATATTTTATAATAATCTTACGTTGACTGTAATAATATGGAGCCTGTTGTTATTCAGTTTCTTCTTTCTAAGCACTGTAATGTCCTAATGCGTTATATGATAGACATTGGTTTGGTTTGGTTTTTGTGTCAAGGCTACAGCACTGGCTTCCTGAACTTACAGAACAGATATAACTTGTTTATATCGTCACTAAAAAATCCTTTGAATTGGCGAACACATGTTCAACAAGCTAGTAATTCGGCACCACTAGATGGACATTTTTCTACCTAAATTCATTCAAAAGTCCCCCATCCAAAGATTTTATCTCTCCACTATGATATCTTCTCAGGCACGGTCAATTAGGACTGAACCTGATATTTGTTCACTTGGAGTGATAATGGTTTATTATTTTGACATATTGGCGCCTATAATGTCCGTGTTTTCTCTTGTTAATGAACAACATTCTATTTGCTGATCTGGTTGTTTGGCAATATTCTGCCGCTCTCTTGTCATGGTAAATTTGTGCATTTTTTGCTGCACTTTTTAGAATTTGTGCGCTTTCATACGCAGTGTGAATCCTACTCTACAGATTCTAAATATATTTTTTAATCCAGTTTATATTTGTAAATATTTAACATTCATAAGTGTTCCACCACTTTTTTCATTGTCTTGATGAATGCATTGGTTTAAGTTCTGCCTTCATAAATCCCTCATCCCTCATCCAAAATGCGATGTTGTGTAATGTACCTCTCTTTATACTCAGTATACCAAAACAGTCTTATATCCCTATCCCTACATCGTCAGATAACTTTTTCATTATCTTAAACATTTCTTCTAGTTAACATTTTGAACTGCCACTAACATTTGTTGTCTATTTATTAACTAAGTGTCCATTTTAATTATTTATAACGTTTGAAATAAACAAGGCGAAATTTATTTATATCGTTTTTAAGTTTTGTGTTCATTAATTTTTGACATTTATGTCAATTAAATGTGTCATTAGCAGCAATGCAACTTCATGTTCTTCATGTTGAGTTACAAGTTCAGTTCTTCATGTTAAGTCATAATTTGACATTGAGTTATATTAACAGGTCAACAAATTTAAACTTTTTTGGTGTAACATTGATGAATATTGGTGTATATGAAGTAATTTGTAGTCCTAAATAGAAAAATGATAAACTAATTACTGTAACACGTACAGTTATTTTGTTAAAGGTGGTGGGAAAAAACAGGAGACGACATATTTTTACAACCTAATATTTATTTAATATAAACATGTAAACCGTGTTAAATTTATGCAGAAACATTACCAATGATTATGTGAATAAATAATATATTACATGAGATGTAATAAACAGAGAAAAACTTTAATTTTTTCCTCTTGTGTTCTCTAGCATCATTTCTTTTTAAAAACCAGCACTAGTCGCCCAACATAGATGGGTATTCGAGCATCCCTAGTATCTTGCTTCCATCGTCCTGATATCCTTGCAAAATCTCTCGCCTTATTCGTCGCTTACAAATGGGAGTGTAAAAAATGCATTTTTAAGGACATGCGATCCCTAGTATTTCTTAGGCTTTCAAGAATTCATCTATGAGGTTTTTATAGTTTTCATCTTTCTTGTTGCCCAGAAAACCTTTCACTACACTTACAAAACACTTCCAAGCACCACTTTTCATTTAATTTTTCTTGAAAACGGAAATCACCTAGATTCTTCCTTATTTGAGGTCCAAAAAGTTTTGCTTCACTTAATTGAGAAAATATTTCTTTTAGGTACTTGAAACCATTACCTTCTTTGTTCATGGCTTTGATAAAGTTTTTTGAGGGTAGAAGCAGATACTTGAAAATGGGACGTGCTAGGCTATTTTTGTGTAAAGGTGTTATAATAACTACCTTAATGAAATGTAAAAAGAGCATTCTCAACAATGATTAAAAATCATGTCGACATGTGTACTTGAATTATTTTATTATTATTATTATTCACGTATGGGCCCTGGTGGACCACGCGAAGTACAATTAGAGGCGTTTGTTGTTGTTAGCCTTCCTTTGCGCCCATACTAACTTCATTCTTTCGCTATGAGCTTTTTTCCTTTCGTCAGACCAAGTTGTTCCAGTCTTCCTACATTTTTCTCTCTGGCCAACCTTCCAAACGTTAACCTTGTGTCTGAAACAGCCTCTATCCTGAATTTTACTTTGTGTAATATTTGCTGATCTTAGGTCCCCTTTAATTGCCGCAATCCATTTAATTATTTCTACTTTAGCTCTACTCCTATTTTCATAAAATTCGACTATTTGTCTAGTTAGCCTACTCGGATTCATCCGTTTGATGTGTCCGTAAAACTTAAGTCTTCTTTTTCTCATATCGCTATGTATATCTGTGTATTGTTTGATTTCTTGGTTTTCTCGAAGTCGGTATGTTGTGCTATTTATTTGTTTGGGGCCTAGGATTTTTCCTCGATGTCCTCGATGTCCCTCTTTCTATTCAAAATGAGCGTTTCTGCAGCATATAGACATTCTGGCTTAATAATCGTGTTGTAATGTCTCAGTTTTGTGTTTTTAGATAGGCAATTTTTGTTGTAAATATTTTGTGTAAGTCTCAATGCCGTTTCCATTTTTTGACATCTACCCTTATTGGCCGCTTTTTCCAACCCATTTTCCATGATTATTTCACCCAAATATTTGAATTGAGAGACTCGTCTGATGTTACCATATTTTGTTTTTAGAAATGGTGTTCTTAATCTGTTGCAGGTCATGTATTGTATCTTTTCAAAGGAAATTTGGAGTCCTACCTTTTCTGCTGTTTCTTTTAGGATTTCAATCTGTTTCTGTGCCGTTAATACATCTTGAGCTAAAATTGCTAGATCATCAGCAAATGCCAGACGATCAATTTTGATGTTGGTTCTCCCCAGTTTAATGGGCTGGTCAATATTCAGTGCCGACTTTTTTTCATGCCACTCCTGTATTACTTTTTCTAGAACAGAGTTAAATAAGAGTGGCGAGAGTCCATCCCCTTGTCTCACACCAGTTTTAATTTCGAAGGGCTCTGAAATGTCACCCATGAATTTAACTTTTGACCTCGTGTTAGTTAACGTTGCTTTAATAATTGCCAGCGTTTTCAAATCCAGTCCTTGTTCTTTCAAGATTCGGAATAAAGATTCGCGGTCAATAGAATCATATGCTTTTTTGAAATCAACAAATGTACAGACGAGATTTTTATTGTACAGTTTTTGATGTCTTAGAATCAACTTTAGATTCAGGATCTGTTCAGGGCAGGATCTGCCCGGTCTAAAACCTGCTTGATATTCACCAATGTTCGGTTCTAACTGTCCCTGTGCTCTGTCTAGTAGACATTGAGATAGAATCTTGTAACAAACTGGGAGAAGAGATATTCCTCTATAGTTGTTTACATCCGTTCTATCTCCTTTCTTATGTAGTGGATGGATTAGAGCATCTTTCCAGTCTTCCGGAATCCGTTCGGTTCGCCAAACTTCTTGTCGAATTTTGGTTATTTCCTTGATTGTACCTGGACCAGCGGATTTCAAAAGTTCAGCAGTGATTCCATCTTCACCAGAAGCTTTGTTATTTTTAAGCCGCTTGATTTGCCTAATTATTTACTCTTCATTCGGTGGTAATGAATCTGGATTTGTTTGTTTAGGGTTTAGTGTTGGTAATTTGTTTAAGGGCTCAGGACAGTTTAGTATTTGTTCAAAATATTTCGCAAGTTCTTTGCAATTGTCTTGGTTATTTAGAGCAAATTGTCCGTTTTCCTTTTGAAAGCATAGGCTCTGCGGTTGATAGCCTGTTAATTTAGTTTTAAATGTTTTGTAAAAGTTTCGGGTGTTATTTTTTTGGAAATCTTTTTCTATTTCATTAAGTTGATTGTTTTCATATTTTCTTTTAGTTTGTCTAATTAGCTTCGATGTTTCTTTTCTTACTTCCAAAAAAATGTTATAGTTTATTGCTGTTTTTTGACTGTTCCAATCTTTGAATGCTTTACTTCGGCTTAATACTGCTTGCTCGCAAACTTCATCCCACCATGGATGTTTTCTACGTTTTTGTAAAGGGACCAACTTTAAGGCTGTTTTAATAATTTTTTGTTTTAATTCTTGCCAGTTCTGTGCAGGTTGTTTATCAAGCTCTTCTGTTAGGGCTGGTTTTATTTTCGTTGGGTCAAACTTTGGTATTAGCAGCCTCTTTTGAATAAGTTTTCGAGGTTTTAAGCTAAGTTTGATTCTAGTCAAGTAGTGATGCGTGTCTATATTTGCTCCTTTCCTGACTTGAACATCCAAAATCTCTTTATAATTGGGGTACGAAATGGCAACATGGTCAATTTGAAATTCACCCATGTACGTGTTTGGGCACCTCCAGGTCTTTTGTTTTGTTATTTTCTTCTTAAAATGGGTTGACATTATTTTTAGATTAAACTGTGAACATAGTTCAACCAATCTTCTACCATTATGGTTAGTCCATTTATGAGCGGGAAAACTGCCGACTGTTTTCCTGTACTTTTTTTCTTTCCCTAGTTGGGCATTGAAATCACCCAATAGGATTTTTACATGGTTAGAGGGAATTTTAGAGATAGTCTTTTCCAGAATTTCCCAGGACTTATTTACTTTTTCAGGATTAGATTTATTTTCTTCGTTAACTGGGAGGTGTGCATTGATTAATGTATAGTTTTCGTTAGCACACTTGAGGGATAGTGTCATAAGTCGATTATTTATTTTTTTTGCTGATTTAATGTTCGCCCCAATTCGTGTAGTTTTCCTGGACGCAGGAGAGAATTGATATTTACCGTTCCAAAGAAAGTTTTTATTTTCGGTTTCAGACGTTGGCCAGAGGTCTCTGACTCCCTCTCAGACGCTAAGTGGATTTAGTCTTTTTTTTGCCTTGGTTCGGAGCTGCTGAAAAAAAGTGGTAGCGTGAACTTGCCTCACCCTTGACATCGAAGCAACCCGTTAATTTCCTTTGCTAAAATAGAAGTTAGCTTAAAATATTTGCATTACTGATTAATTTTTATTATCAGAGTATCTACAATATTGTATTATATTATCACTTAATCATTACTGAATTTTTTTACTGAAATATATAACAAAATACTTAAATATTTTATCAATATTTCATTATTTTGCATTCAAGTCTTTCATTGATAATTGATATTTATATTCTATTTGGTTATATAATTATTGCCCACTACAACCAGAATATATTGTGATTTTCCATTAATAAAGAAATGAATCGGCAGAAAGAACACAAAGTACAATAGAGACGTTTCAAAAGATTTTTATTCTAACTAAATTTCCGTTTGATGCCTCAGGCATAGCATCCCTCCATAATTGTTTTGCTTACCTTATGCACATGTGTACACAATTAAACTAGGCATGAATTGGACCCAGGTATAAGCCCCAGTTTCCTACCCCTATTTGCACAACAGCAGCCCTCTAGCAAAATTGGCCACTGATCATGAGCGGGGGTTTACGAAGCTTAATACCGAACAATTATTTAAAGAATTCCTTTCCCATTTCCACAGCTACTGACGTCGAGACAGCGCATTCCGCCATGTCAATTTTGTGATTTATTACGTCGTTGGACATTTAGCTTTGCGTCCGCGATAATTATCGGCTTCGCTTTAACTATCTCGTTAATTGCCTTTACCTTTTCAAGCCGTTAAAAAATTAAGGGTATAGTTATTGATGAATTGTTTAATGGGAAATTTTTCGGTCGTTGCTTTATCTTGGCGTCGATACAGGAACTAACATAATTGCTCAATCCAAAAACCATTTGGATTTTATTATTCTTTTCGGGCATGTGTTTGACAATTGTTGACATGAGTCATTATTAATGTAAAGATAGTTTTGAAAGGATTGTGAGGATAAATATATATTCCCAGCAGCGTAAATGACGTTTTTTTTTCATGTATAATTATGTGCAAATATATAAATATCTTGTACTAATTTTTAATTATTATTTATGATTTGATTAATATTAGCCATATAACGGTATTTATGGTTCTGTTAAGACTTTTAATTGTATAAACCATGAAGTTGTATGCGAACGATGTAAAAAATTCCAGAATCAGCTAATCATAAAAACATTTAAAACCCCATTACGTACGTAAGTCAATATTATGTACAATTATACCAATTGTCGATATATTCGATCAATCCAATCTGAGACTATGTACGAGGCGAACAAACAAAGCAATGAAACTGGTGGCGTAACATTCAATCTGGCAACACTGGTGGGTTCTCCTTTGGAAGGGGTGGGGGTTCACAATGTCTGATGCGTTTTCAGTAAGAGTTTGAATGCTCGAGAGTTATTTGGTTATCCGTAGCAATACTTTTTCTAAACCGGATTTTTCTAGTGCGTTCTGAAAATGAGTGACAACAATTTCCAGCAACGGTGTTCTATTAAGTTTAGTTTCAGACTGGATACCGTTCGATGAAAACCTCCACGTCAACAAAAACTTCACCAATTTTTCACCAGTTTTCGGGTGGTTTAAGACATTTTCAGGAGGCCGAGACTCGAGTGAAGATGAACCTCGCGGCGGAAAACCTTCATCTGCAAGAAATGATAGAAATGTCCAGAAAATTCGGGACTTTTAATTATCGGTTGATGGTCAGAATGATCGGGAATGAACTGAATTTGATTCACTCAATGGTCCATCTGATTTTGACCCGTAAATTCGATACGAAGAAAATCTGCGCGAAAATACCCAGAATTCAAAGCCCGACAGGAGGGAAACACATTTTGATTTTTTAGGATGGATTGAAAGGGAGCCTCATTTTCTAGAACATATCATTACTGGTGTCGAGTCTTGGATTTTCGAATACACCCGAAAGCGAAAAACCAATCATTCTCTAAACACTCTAAACTCACTGCGGCAAAAAAAAGTTTGAATCAGCAAATCAAAAACAGGCTATTTTGCCAAGGTGTTTATTGTCCATAAGAAATGTGTTTATTTTAGTAGCTGACAGAGATGTACAAGATACCTCATAAAAAGATACAAGATACAAGATACTTTTATGTAATGTATTTCAGATATCAGTTACAAGATACTTTTGGAAATGGTATTTGAAATACAAGATACAAAATAAAAGTATCTTATATTTGATATCTCAAATACATTATTTAAAAGTATCTTATATATTATATCTTTCTATGAGGTATCTTGTACATATCTGGTAGCTGAGTCTCAGTATCACTATGAAGGGTGGACAAACCATCTTCAGCACTGTGTCTTTTCAAGGCTACTAGTTTAAAGGAGACAATGTAGAATTGTACTTAATACTGTTTATTTAGTATTTAAATTAATATCCAAAAAACACATAACCTGTGAGAGCTGAGAATGAACTTTCAGAATGATTTATCTCTTATTTTTTCGGTTATATTTTGTCAAGTTGGGGCAATGCTATTTGTGTAACGTTAAATACTTCATTCAAATATATTTCAAAATGGAGATCAAAAATCATTATATAAACATACCGACCAGTCACACTTTGAACATGATATTTATTTCGACATATATGCAGTCCTGCCATTTTCCACGTTGATTAGTTTGAATAATGCAGTTCGTTCTGAACATTTTCCAAATTACAGTTTAGGTTACCGTGATGATTGAAACTCAAACAAGTGCGATACATAATAACATACCCATTTTTGACTATGATATTGTTGATGAACGAAACAGTTTAATTACTTGCATAGTTACATATTACATGTTTAATTAAAATAGGCAATAAGTAATATGAACTGAATCATTTCGAATGCATATTTTCTCTATAGGTGTGGTTTATTTAGCGTTGTTTCCTTAGTATTCCAATTCAAATTTTAATGCGGATTATGATGAATACATACTAAATTCGATAATATTGCAGTTTCAGCCATAAATTTTGTTATATTAATTAAATTTATATTTCTCTCGCCTAAAATTTGATTACCATGAATCAAAAGGATATTCCGACGGCTCCATCTACCTATTAGCCAGATTTATTATTTCTAGATGATCAGGGAGAACGAAATCCTAAATATGTTTATTTGGAAACCCATCCATGCCGGTTGTTGTTTTCAACGCGTTTTTCACGTCATTGAAACTTTGAACATGAAAATGTCAATGACATCTTTGGGTGACTATACCAGCGAGTCGCTTTATTAGAGTAGAAAAGTACTCGCAGAGATTATAACTATACATATAGTGAATTTTTCAAGTAATTTGAGCCGACCGCGGTGGTCTGGTGGGTTAGTCGCCTGCCTGGCAATCCAAAGGTAGTTGGTTCGATTCCAGCGCTCGGATGGGTGTTTTTCTTTAATTCTTCTGTTCGTCTTCACACGTCCACACATATCCACACCTAAATGTATGTGATTGTTTCTAGGCAAGAATGTAAAATCCGACAACGAATTACCTACCCCTCAGTCACGCCAGTTAAAGGCTGGGTAAGGCCGGATGCCTTCTGAGAAGTGTTCTACATTGGTCACTCGCCAGTCGGTAGGCTTCCTGATAGACTTATGGATAGGCACATAACCAAGGGTTGATAGCCTGAGGGGGGTGCTGGCCTGGGTTTGTCTGTTAAGCTGTAGGTCCAGTCGCTAAATAGCCTTAGATGCTGATGCGCCTCTAACTGTAAATCATTTCCTTTCAAGTAATTTGAAGTAAAGGAAATGCGAAAATACTACTCGGATTTTGCGGTAATCTTGTTTCTTCATGTACTTAAAAAATTAAAAATGCGCCTGATCGTTAAAGACAAAAAATATTTTTAATAATGACGATCATTTTCACAATAAACTTCAACAAATATTATAGGCTGTCCTATGTTATACCGCCCTGAACCACTACATTTTTATGAAGATGCAAGCTGAGGACATATTTTGTACGCCTAATGTTGTTTCATACAGTACCTTAGAAGTGGAATCAGCAATACCGAACTGGTATTGTTGACTTAAATATGGCAGAATGCCCGGAAGAGCAAAGAAATTTGGAGGATAACGAATTGGAAGCACTGCTGGAAGAAAATCCTTGTCATTCACTATTCGAGCTCGGACAGAAACTCCTCAAGTTATTTTTAAATGTTTATATATGTAAGGGAAACTTCAAAAGAAGAGTTGTTGGGTTCCGTATGAACTCACGGCCGAGAATAAAAGTAGATACTTTGATCTCGCATCATTCCTCTCCAGATTGAAAAAACATTAATTAAAATAAAATATACAACTTGATATAATACATTGTTGCGTTTTGGGAAGTAAATTAGCAACATTAAGAAGTCAAATCTGCGTCCATCATCACCTAAACACCTCCAGTCACCAATTTATACTCATCACTAAAGCAAATAGAATTTTATTTCGGATCCCATTCAATTCTAACTTATAGTGCGCTATAAGAGGAAAATATTTAAAGACGACCAGTACATCATAATCGTGCATTACTTCGATCGTCAAACTACCTACCTATATATATATATATATATATATATATATATATATATATATATATATATATATATATATATATATATATATATATACTCTTGTCATAGCAGAAAGAGTAATTTCTAATTGTCTCACTAATTAACAAAAACTTACAGCTGATTCCTTCATATCAGAAGCTACCTTTTTCAAATTAGTATAAATTAAAAAACGTGGTGTGCTAACTCGTAACATTTTGTCACTTTTATCAGAACCCCAAGAATACTGCTTAGTTTAATAGCTTACGAATAATACTTAATATGAGAGAACCAACATTTTTTACTATCTCACACAGAAACATAAACGTAAACAAGCAGAAAGTGTATTTGTTCAAGATAAACAACAAAGTAATCATATTTTCAATTTCATTCAAATATGAATACTGAGTTTTGCACGTTTTGATGTGTTGTGTTGTTTAGTAAAGAGTGGGGCAAGTATCACGCTACTATATTGTTTTGGCTGTTGTGTAGTGTAGACGTGCAAGTATTATTATGGAAAAATACACGCTAAAAGAATGCAGTAAAATCATTGTCTACGTGAATTTAGACGAAAATAGCCTAACAAACATGCGCCTTATAAAACAATTTATCGTTTATTCAAGTAATTTCAAGAATTCGGAACAGTTAGTGATCGGAGGCCTTGCTACAGAGGTTCAAGAACATGGCGAAGCGAATTGTTATAACATGCAAATAGTTCTATCATTATAAGGATAACATTATCCAAACATTACAGGATCAGTGCATTATCCATGACTCTTTGTTTGTATTTATTTAACTTGAGTAATTAAGGTTAGTAATAGGTGTTTTGGTTAATAATGTTGATTTTTTGCAAAATTTGAGCCTTTATTTCCATAACAAAATAAATTACCTTAATTATCAAAGCATTGGCTATCGTTAGCCATATTTCTTCCAATGAATGAAATTGCCAGTAATCGTTTCACTAGATTTCAGCAGTAATATACAGCTCCCAACAATTCCACCTAATACACAGCTAAGCCTTCTTTCCATGTATATTGAGCACTGGTTATGATGTTGAAGGCTGACCTGAATCTACCCATGATTGTTTGCGCTTTGAGTTATCAAAATAGATCCACTCTTCATCATCTGTCACAACTTGGTGCAGAAAAACTTTTCTTTTCTGTCTGGCATTTCAGAAGTAGTTTTTCGCTTTCGCCTTTCAATGTCCTTCTCCTTCAATTCATATGGAACTTGTTTCCTTCCTTCTGGATCTTTTCCAATGCATGTAGACGTTCGCAAATGATAAACTGGGCAACATTCAATGCTTCTGTCAATTGTTTCTAAGTATGAGTTCAGTCTTCATCCAATAATGCTTGCAAATCTGTATCTACAAACTTTTTCGGCTATCTTGGACGCCCCTTGTCTTTTCTATCAAAAGCACTACTTTTAAAGCATTTAAGCCATCTTTTACAAGGCTTTTAGGTTACAGCATGTTCACCACAAGCTTCAACCAACAATCAATAACTTTCAGCAGCCGTTTTCTTCAAATAAAAGAAAGTTTATAAAATTTCCCCGCAAAACGTCTTTTTCTGGTGCAGAATTCGACATATTCAAAACTATGAAAAAATGTTTTTTGCACAATGAAAATAATAACGGACTGACTTTTGAGGGCATATATTTACAATCCAAAACGCTATAGACATCATTACTCTATACCAGCAAATGTATTAGTAACACCATCTCTTAGCAAAATCAATATTATTAAGAGAAATACCTATTAATATTCAGAGCGAACTCGATAGGATATCGAGAACTTTCTCCGTAAGAAATGCATAATCAATCCCCCCCCCCTAAATCACACCGGTTACCAAATTGTATCTTTTGACAATGGATTTCTAAGATAGTACCCCCAATTAATAAATTATTCAAGAATGTAAAGGTTATGTCAAACCAAAGGTTGAAAGGTTGAGAGAAGTGTTGATCGTCCTCATTAAGAAGTTTTAAATTCTGACACACCTCCAACCACAAACTCCATTAATGTAAGTAATTTTGTCAGTGCATATTTTATTAAAAAATTACATATTACCATTTCCCAAAGACCATAATTACAAACAGTAAAATTATTACCATAGACACACCTAAACCGCCATTGGACAATTACTTTATGTAAGCAGTAACAACTGATTCGCTACAAGTAATAATTAAACCGGCAAAACACATTTCTAACGGTGAATCTTATTCAACATTAAACGTGGGAAACGCGAGGAATCCCACTCACTATCACACTGGTTGCCGAACCATATGCTAATGAACGTTGACGATGGAAAATGATCGAAAGCTTATCGTGGCTCGTTTCGAACCAGTTTCGAGATAATTGCGGCCAGTTTATTGAACGACGAATAAAAAAAGTTCCATTGCCTTCCTGTCGGATGTGGGGAAGACTATCCATTGCGCCTGTTTAATAATCCTGACTGCATTTACGTTAAAACTTAATGAAATTGATAGTATTCAGTTGAAAAAGCAGATATCGCGCTGTAAACAAGTTACCGGAGAGAATAAACGATTTTGTTTTCCCATGTTCAGTGATTTACAAGCAACATTGCTTTTTTATCGCGCAATCTAATAATTTTATATCTACAAAAATGTATTTAGATTGGTTTTACTACACATTCGTATGTAGCTGTTTTAATAAGAGTGTTCATATTTTAGTTATATATGAAATACAGTTTTAATCTCCTTGGACTTTAATTGCGTTTTCACTTTCCTTTTGCTTTAATTATTTTATCTATTTTTATACATTTCCTTTACAACATCTACTCATTATCTACTCTACTATACACTGTTTTATACTAGGGTCGTTTGAAAAATCCTCAACTTGTTAAAGAAAACACAAGCTATTTGCGTACAACACCCCCAGTACAATACAATGTAACCAACTCAGCAAAATAAGAAGTTGCTTCAGCTATGACATCATTTAAAAGGATTTTTCGTCGAGCCAGCTATTTTTTCAAGCCTGAGAATAGGCACTAATCACTGGAGCCAATTTTAGCGAGCACATGCATGTGAAAGCATTTCGAAATGTAGGTCATGGAGTTTTGCATGGAGTTTTGCAGCAACAATCTGAGACGTGTGTCAATTATCGTGTTGAAGGAACACTTTCTTTTTGGCTAGATATGGGCGTTTAGCCCGAATAGTACCCTTGAATTGGTCCGTTAGGAAAGCATCATATTTCCTGTGATGATCCTGCCATTTGTCAGATAGTCCACGAGTACCACCTAACAGAAATTCGAGAAAACCGTAACTCTGACTTTTCCTGCAAATTGAACCTTTGGAATTGGTTTCTTTCAACTGCGAATCTGCTATAAAACGTCGGAACAACTCAGTAGAATTGCATTTAAATAAGTCCAAGCATTTGAGAAGTGTTGGGATGTGGTTTTGGTCAACTGTTAACAAAGACGACACCCATCGAACGAAAAGATTTTTTATACCCAAAACATCGTGTAAAATACAGTGGACACCGTTCTTTCGAATTGTATAGAATGTTAGTAAGCTCGCATACCTTCAGTTGGAGATCATTTAAATGAGAAATGTGGATTTTGTGACGATACTGTAGGTCATGGCGGTTTTTGGACACCCAAGCGTTCACCACCTTCAGTAGATAGTACAGCCACATTTAATTTATTGTTTTACTATCGAAACCGAAGGAGAATGATCTTTGGAAATGAAATCTCTTTTTATAGAGCGGTTTGTGTTGAAACCCCCAAAACAGTGTATTTTACATCAGCTGGAACTTTAGTTTTAATTATTTTTCCGAAAATATTATAACTTGTTTGGTTTTAATACATCGCCACAACAAACAACTGAATGCACTTGTCTGAAAATTTGTAGCTTGGCATATAACGAATCGTAATTGACAAACATTATATTCGTTTGGTCATACTTGCGTCATATCTGTGTCAAACTGAAAAAAATATTGAATATTAAAATATTAGATTTTAAATCAAAATAACTTAATTGTACAACGACAGCAATCGATAAAATATGATTAGAACAAATAATACCGATAACAATAATCAGAAGAACGTATTAAAATTCTATTAAAAGAAATTTTATTATTTTAGGCAGAATTTATGATCCAGCAGACAAAATCGTCAAAGATAATGAGGTATCAGGATTTCTCACTAGATGTTGTCGCATGACTCCGATATAATAAACGGTCACCTGACTTCGATATAATAAATCGTTACTTAAGAATGTATTGTACATACACATATACATACATACATATATATATATATATATATATATATATATATATATATATATATATATATATATATATATATATATATATATATATATATTATATAAGATCCGTTTTTAGTAAGAAGAAATATTTATATATTTCTATATCTGCTATATTTATCATACCCCTCAACAAGTTTTTGAATTTCGACGAATTTCGAATTCGAATATTCATGACTGCAATTTTAACGTCTTCGTCGTCTAATGGTCGTTGACCAACAAGGAACTCCTTTAAGTACCGAAACAAGTGAAAATCACTAATGCAAGGTCTAGACTGTAAGGTGGATGATACTGTTTTTCCCTTCCAAAAGACCTGATTAGACCTTGTTTTGTGCAGAAACATGTTGTGCTGTATTGTCATAGAGCAACATCACACTACCAGCTTGTTTTGTATGGCATGCCGAAGTTTTCTCAAGGTGACACAATACGCATCAAAATTGATTGTTGTGGCTCTCGGCATAAAATCCACTAAAAAAATCATTTTTCTGTCGCAAAAGACAGTTGCCATGATCTTTCGTGCTGAAATTGTCTGTGTGGCTTTCACTCTGGTTGGCGACCATGTGATTCCATTCACTGTACCAGACACCCAAGTCTCATCTCCTGTAACGATGGGGTCTAACAAATAATCTCCTTCCTGATTGTATCGAGTTAAAAACGATAAAGCGCAAGTCAATCTCTTTGTTTTGTGATCTTCAGAAAGCAGGCTTGGAATGCATCGAGTACACAATTTTCGATAATTCAGTTTATCCGAAACAATGGTGTACAAAACTAACCTTGAAACTTGTAGAAATTCACTTGATAATTTTGAAATTGTGAATCTTTCGAATTTTGTTGTCCACATCACGACCTAAATCTTCAGAAATCAGAGAAGGTAGGCCAGAGCGTGGCTCATCATGCACATTAACCCGCCCGTCCTTGAACATTCTCACCCATTTTCAAACTTTACTCATAGCATTATCATCATATACCTCACAAATCTGACGGTGAACTTCGGCAGCTGCCAAGTTTCTTGCACTCAATTTTTATAAATATTATAAGCTTCAACAGCTCAGCACATAAACATGTGTGTGTGTGTATACATGTATTACAGTTACCACTAAATGTTCAATCGCTTTTTTTTTTAATTTCTTGACGCGTGTTTCGCTAGTCATGTTAGCATCATCAACCATAAGAAACTCGCTTCGAAAATAAAAATTGGGATTTAGTGTTTAGTGGAAAATTTCTTAGGACTTAGTGTTTCAGATCAAAGGTTCGAAACGATTAGAAGGTCCATATTGAAAACTATAATATAAAGATAAGCTTCCAACTTTGCAACGTTCTAATAAAATATTCCCTCTATGCTCTTTGAGGAGCAAAAGGTGGTGTAATATATCGTATATATTTTTTTTGTAGCTTTTTTATCACGATTTAAAACTCAAAAAATATCACAAATATCTGTTCTTATGTAAATCAAGAATTACTGGGTAAATAACAAGAAACCAAATGAAGCCAAATTTCTCAGTGATACTTTTTCTGTAATAAATTTACCTAACGAACAAAATTTTAAAAAATATATCATTTTTTTATAAAATATATAATTTTTAAAAATAATAATATCAAAATATAATTATAATATAATATATCGTATAGTATTCCGGCTACACACTTACTTTCTCTTTCCTAGATTTCTCATTTTCTTTACTCTGTTTCCCATATTTATTTCACGATATTCGTGATCCTTGTTTTATTGAATATTGAAAACATCTTAGTTATTCTTTCCTTTTCCCATCACTATTTAAGCACATATATCGTCCTTGTTTTATTGTTATATATGTCAGATATTGTCAAATATTGTGCTCGTTCTATTTTCTCCAGAATTCTAGTGATTACTATATAAATAAATTTTTATATCATTATACAAATTGAAATGAACATTATATGATAAATCTTAATATCAGTGATGTTGGTAAATGTGCGTTACATCCCTCTTATTAAACTTTAGCAATGCTTGATATATATTTGTCTATTAACTGTATTCTATATAAAAGTAGTTTAAAAATCAGACATTTACTCTAGAAGTAATTCCAGGCGGACAATCTGTTTGTAAGGAGGCAAAAAAAGTATATAACTCTTATCCTTCCCCCTTATTCGCCTAATTTAGCTGCCACATGAGTATTTTCTCGCTTAGGCAACATGGCAAGACTTTCCATTTCTGATAGCGACATTATAAGGAAAATGTCTATTTGGTATAGAAAGACGTATTTATTTAATTATTTCTTATAACTTTTTCTTCCAAATGTTAAATTAATTTAAATAACCTGTTGTGGCTATTACTTTTTTTACATGTAAGAACTCTTAACCACTCTTTGCAACTGGCGTCAAATTTAGTTATGCTACAATATGCTACATGCTACATGCAGATTTTGAAATTTAATAAAACGAATACGTTGTTTTCTATTGCAGAAAGCAAAAATCATGATCTGGTGTATAACAAATTAGTTTTAAAATTCCATGTAGTTTTTTTTAACTAAAGCAGGACGATACATTTAATGAACAGCAAACCAGTCTTTAACATTACTAATGAACTAGATACTTCCATTTCTAAAGGTAAATTTTTTGAACGGTGTATAATCCATCATTAATGACTAACTAAATCGGCGAGACAAGATAAATGCGTTCAGTCAAGCGATAGTCGACTGACCTTGGCAACCATATTATTATCACAATATGGAGAAATTGGTTCAAAAAGCGTAGAACTGGGTGCTAATGAAACATACCAGGCTGTGACTGTAAGATGTTTTTTATTGTTGGTTTATTTATGGACATTAGTATGTATCACAATGAATTTTGTTATATTCCAATTTTATTAATTTTCATATTTATTATAATTTTATTAGTATTATTTAATTTATTCAAAAATGTCAAAAATTTAAATGAGAACTCTGTAATGTATCCGAACTTGGGGTATCTCAACAAAAAAGGAAAATCAGCACATAAAATTCATAAATATATCCTCAATATATTAGGTGATTGAGGTCCTTAATATTTAAGTATTAAAAAGCTGATGTCGAGATCTCTCTTTTAAACTCCGGAGAGGGGTATACTCAACATATATAAAAGAAAAATGTATAAATGAAACATGTGGTTTTTCATAAGGCGCTCACTGAAGCTCAGAATATTAACAGCTGATCAAATCACATTGTGCAAACGACAGTTGAAGATGAAGGATGAAAAGAAGATGTGGATAAAACCTGTATTCAGTACTTTGATTCAGAATTAAAGGAATAAAATATGGACTGGCGGCTTTACACTTTAGTCATTTTTATCACTGGCAACTTCATACCAACAATTTTTTGTAAGCAACACAGTCACTAAAGTAATAAATTAAATAAAAAAATGTAGAACAGAACATTGCTTTCAAGATTTTTTAAGAGTCTCTCTATATTCCAGATGTGGTTCCCATTGACTAAATTTTGTTTCATAAGCTGAAGGAACCTTTATACGGAACTAGTTTTTCTAACGGTGAAAATTGAATTGCTGTATTAATCGTTTGGGAGATTAAGGCAAATATTGATGTAGGAAGTGTCTAAATAAAGTAATGAGGCGAGATAACGTTCGATCTTGCAACACCAATACCATCTTGGTGATCTGTAGTGATTATATTCGTAAATTGGATTTTTCTATTGCGTTCTGAAAATGAATGACAAAAATTTCAAGCAACTTGACTTATTAAGTTTTGTTTCAGAATTTTACACAATTTCTACAGACGTATAGAAACAGTGTTTTGCTAGGATTCAGATTTTCAGGTCATTTACAGAAGGCTGAGACTCGACTGAATATGAATCTCGCGGCGGCAGGCCTTCAACTATAAGATGTGATGAAAATGTGAATAGGATAGGGGATCTTGTACGTTCTGATTAGTGGTTGACGGTCATAATGATCGGGGAAGAGTTGAGTTTGACTCACACAATCGTCCATCAGATTTTGGCCAATAAATTGGAGATGAAGAAAATCGCCTGGAAACTGAAGCTCTGTACAAGTTTCCGTCGGACTGTGTCCAAATCTGAAACAAACTTAACATACATCTAAAAAAACTCATACTCCTCTCCAAAGGGAAACCCAGCGGTGTTGCCAGATCGAACGCTATACCACCAATCTCACTACTTTAGTCACACATCTTGTACATCTAATATTAGACAACGGATGTGAATATGAAAGCTCTAACTGATAAAAGATCATTGTTTTGCATTAGTAAGCTTTTGAGAGATCGAAACATTTGAACAATTTTCTGTTTCTATATCCTGGTAATATGTATTTGTATAATTTGATCCACGGTGTTACTTGCAGAACTGAGGTTTATGGTTAGTTATTCCCCGAATAGGAAATACCAATAAACTTCCTGTTTTATTTTCTTTAATGAATATTAATTATCACACGACGTGTGAAGACTGTACTGAGAAGGAAGTAAAGGATGACTAATGGACTTTTGTATAAAATACCACCGCAAAAAACCGAACTCACAAGGGTGGATATACAAACTGCGAACAAATGTTAAATTAACCTCCCGGTTAAGTCAACGCTCGCTTGACAGGGAATTCGAGTGGCTCTCTGCCGTGACTTGCAGATACCCGAAGGAAATGAGGATTAAGGAAACATTCGGTTTTACGAAAAAGCTGACACTTTAATGGGCACGTTTAGGAGTTAAAACATATGGTTTTAAAGTAGCGAAATCCTTTTGGGCCCCTCTTGCAGACCTCCGCATCGGCATTTTCGGACCTTTTCGGTTTTAGTTTTTAGGGCAAATATTAAAGATACTTTAGAATAGATAACGGTTATAGTTGAATGGTGGGACTTAACTTCTCAGATATATAATTGATTTAAAGTGCTCCTTCGCATTTTATGTACCTGTCAGATATTGGCCTTTGATATATAACATACTAGTTTAAGTTTTTCTGTCGATAATGCTTATTTATTTCTTTATGATAAAAGTTAAAAAAGAAGGAATACAGATATTTCAATAAGAAAAGTACAGCACGGTCAAAAGATAATATATTACTTTATTAACATTGATTTTTATAAATGTTATAGAGTGATCTACAACTCATTACATTATTCATCCTTATTTTTTTGGAGATGTTCATGAAAATGGAACTACTGTTACATCAGCCCACTATGTTCACATGATCGAAATATTTTGAGACGTCTGTTCACACCGCTGGGATATTGCTAAACGCAGTTAGATAATTGTCTTTCAGTCATGCCATCTGCAAATATGGGTACATTCGTATCGCCGTGAGATTTTAATTTCTGGAATTATTATTTATAGGAATGTGGCGCTATGAAGGTCACCTTTTAGGCGATAACTTCACCAAAATAGAAAGAATGCTTTTAAATAAGTCATCTCTATTAGTTACTCGGATTTTATAACCACCCGTTTCTCTTCCACACCCTGTATGTGAATAATACATTTGAAATATTGTGTTTTTAAAAAGTTAAACATATTTATAATATTTATCTATAAACCTACCTATATTAAAACCATTTTCTAATATTTACCTGAATAATTCGAATGATCCGAAAAGAAGGATTTTAGAAACTAAAAAAAATATCTTCGATTTTAGAAAAAAAACTTTCCACGCCAATAAAACATCATGGTAACATTCTTTCGTCTTCATTTTTTAATTAACAAAACAATGAGATAAAATGTTTAGAAAGGTGGATAAAAATATAGTCTACAAATGTAACAATAAGTTAATGATAATCTTGAGTACATCAATAGCCGGGTATTTATGAAATCATTTATCAAAATTGTAATTGAAATCATATTTAATAAAGTAGGAAACTCAAATTGGAGGAAAATTCAAAATATAAAAATGTTTTTTGGTTCAATATGTGATCAAACCACGAGGGTTGTATGATAAGTACCTGGCCTTGGCAAGAAAAAAAAAATTATGTGTAAAATTTATTTTATTTTTCGACGTAATCACCTTTCAGTTGGATATACTAACTCCAACATTTTTCTAGTGGATTCAAACCCTCTAAAGCATACGATCTTCTTTGGCGCAGATTCGCCTCGGAAAACCCACTGTTTGGACTATTCTTTGATTTCTAGTGTGCTGTGATCAATCCATGTTTCGTCAACATTCCGAAGTTGACACACGTGTGTTTATTGTCAATTGTGAACGATCGCGGCACCCATCTTGCGGAAAATTTTTCATATACAAATGAGTTGTTAAAATATCCTGCACCCATTCAATTGAGATGCTCATAGTCTCAGCAATCTCACGCACTTTCCCTCTCCGATCGTTTATCACGAATTCGTCCCCATAAACTTCGCTGAACTCCGTTTGAATGTCATCATTAGTTTTCTTTTTCAAAAACCAGTATTTTATCACTGCTCGTTATTCAGTTTTGTCCATTGTTTTAGAATCACAAAAGTTGTTTAAATTTAATGGCTGTCATTTACAAAGTAAACGACGCAGCGACTTGACAGTTTATAGTATTGTTGTGAAAGTTTATATATATATATATATATATATATATATATATATATATATATATATATATATATATATATATATATATATATATAATATATATATATATATATATATATATATATATATATATATATATATATATATATATATATACGAAAAATATCACTTTTTAAATACTAGCAGCGCCATCAGGTACTTATCATACAGCTCTCGTATTATAAAGAGTTTTCGAATAAGAATGTTAGAACTTTGAAACGTAATAGCTGCAACACTGTTTGACATGTAAATGTCACTTATAGACTATTGTGTTCAGTACATTTTGTCAATTCACTATGAAAAGATATAAGATACAACAGCTCGTATAAACTGTTGGAAGGCGACCCCCACTTTGGGGAAAAAAATAATATTTTCCGACGAAGCGCACTTCTGGCTTGTGTTGTGAACAAACACAATTTAGAACAGAAGTTCATCCCCAGACAGTTAGTGTTTGGAGCTTTTTTTGAGCCTTATAAGACCTTAAATTTTTGAGGGTAATAATAGAAATCATTTTACTGTTAATTATGAACGCAATAGGAATATGTTAAGAGAATATCTTTGGTATGACCTGATAAATGTCGATATAAACAATGTTTTCTTCAAAATCAAAATATTTCTAGATGCGTTATTTCGCGAAATAGTATTGCGAACTGGCTATCAAGGTCATGCGATCTCATTCCCTTGGATTATTTTTTTGTGGAGTTGTCTTAAATCTCTGGTTTACAAAAATAAACCCCGAGCAATTCTTAACCTTAAACGAAACATTGGGACGACGACTGAAAATATTCTACGCGATATGGGTGAAAGAGTAATTGAAAATTGGGATCTCCAGAGGGACATTTGAACCATATTATTTCATAATATCATAAAAACATAATGCTATTATTTGTTCTTTAAGATAAAATCCGGATTACTGGATTTTCACCACATATGTTAAAGTTAAACCACATATGTTATTACAATATCTGAAAAAAATATATTTTGCCGAACTATTTGCGAAATGAAATAAAGTATTTAGGATATTTAAGTAGTTAAAAAAAAAAACGACTCTACAAATTCATCAAAACTTAAACGGAAAAAAAATTTAAACAAAATCCATATAAAATACGGTCAGTAGCTTAAATATTTAATAAATCATAAATCATATAGAATTTATATTATCTGAATTCTGTGGTAGTAGATATTACAATACTCTGTTTTATTATTACTATTGTATGCCACTGGAAGCGGACCGTTTAGAAATTATATAGCGTGAGGTTTCCATACACGGTATTTTCCATTTTAAAAAGTAGCTTACATTGCCTCGATATTGCCCTATTTATCGATTGTGTCGAAATATTCAAATTACATGTTATTACGTAGTTGAAAAGTTTTACCAATTTTAATGGCGTGTTTTTATTTACAGAATGACACAATGCGCATTGTTTGGGCGTTCCATCGTGACGAGCCGGTAGGTGGGGCTGTTGGTCCTAAATCACTTCCACGACACGATTTAGGAAACAGAGGTGCTCAGTCACTGTATTTGGTTCAACGAGCAGACCAAGAAGCACCGCGGCCAGAAGAAACAGCCCGAATATGGGAACTGAGAAATCCGGCTGTTGAACCACCATCCATACCAGGGGATACCTTGTATTGGTGCAGGGTATTCAGGATACCATCTAGTATTAGCAGGAAACATCATTTAATTAGGGTAAGTTCTCAGCATTGACCATTAATTCCAAAACAGCAATATTGATCTTTTCTTTACTTTTTGTAGCTTCTTACGAAAAGTATTACACATGCTTCATCTACCAATTTATACATCAGATCATTAGCATTTGTCTTTCCATGCCTTCGATTTTTACAACAAAGGGTGTTACAAAATTATTTGCGTTTTACTGCTTTGTTTATAAATAAAAAAATACATTTCACTCCTCAGAGGATTAATCCGATTTCAGGTTTTTGCTCCGACATATAAGCATTCATTTTTTAGTATTAACGTGATTCCACTGGGAAATATTCAGTTGATGGTTTTTAACATAAACGTTAAAATGAGTGAAATAAGTCCGAAAATTAAAGCAATTTTAAGACATCATTTTAAAAAAAATTCAAAAAGACTGACGCCGCTCGCGAGATTTGAGAAGTAGTGGTGGAAGCTGCCGTATTAATCCGCACCGCTTAACTCTGGTTCAAAAAGTATCGGGAGGAAGACTTGAGTCTTGAAGATAGCAGGTCCATTTTCTCTCGGTGCCGACATTTTAAGAGCAGCCATGGCTACAGATCCTAAAACAAGCACTAGGAAACTTTTAGGAGAATTAGGAGTGTCCCACACTAGTATTAACCGGCATAGGAATAATGCTAGGCATATGAATAGTGGCAAAGAGCTGTAATCGTGATTGTTGGCGACGTAGGCCACCACCTACGGCCTCGCGCCTCGGAGGTTTATGAATCTTTCTCATGAAATTCTCATGAATTTAACTCATGAAAAATATATAGCTAGGACCATTAAAAGTTATGATCGCCGATAAAGATTTTATTCATCATAAAACGATAAATCTCACCGGCCTGCAAACATTTGGCAATACTAATCTACCACATACTTTTTTAAAAATCTGTTCTACATAATAGCCGCACTTGCTCAGCAAAAACTTGCGGTGAAGTGATTTTTCGACAAACTTGACGCCTAGTTTATAGCAACTTCTCGATGAATAATTGTTAGCGTGCAAGTTGATGTGAATCTACAGCCGTAGATTAGAAGTAACTTAACAGCAAGATTTGCAGTTAATTAGAAGTAAAACATTCGATCAACTTAACGTCAATAACTGACAAGCAATTTTTGAAGTCAAGTTGAACTAAAGTGACTAAACAACCTGATGCCAACTTAAACGCAACTTCTTACTCCCCAACTCTTTCTGTTAAGTTCGCTTCAGATTCCGGGCATAGATTAACTTACGGTCAGAGTGGCTATTGCGGTTAAAAACCAGCGTTGCCAAATTACGGGTAATTAAATTGATATCTAAATATGATTGATATCCAATGATAAACAACTTGCACACCATTATCTAAGCTACGATATTCAAAATGAATTGATTACATTGATGCCAAAAACAATTACCGATGAAGTAATTTGTAGGATAAAAGACACAAAATAGTATTCTATTTTGCTCGACTGCACTAAAGAAGTGTAGTGTCCTGTGTCCAGTTGAACAAATGTCAGTTGTCTTAAGTTTTTATAATACATCGACCGGAACAATAGAAGAAAACTTTATCGGATTTCTTGATGTCGCTGAGACGACTGGAGAATATTTAACAAATGTAATACTGGAAGAGCCAGAAAAAAATGAATTAGCTATTCAAAACTGTCGTTTTTAGGCATAAATAGTAGAGTTAAAACTCGAATATTAAATATTAATCCGAGGGCATTTTTTACACATTGCGGGTGTAATACTTGTAATCTACGGTTGGTAGATGCATCTGATTCTTTTGCGGCAGCAAAAACATGTTTTGGTTTTATTCAGAAAATTTATTTGCGATTTTTAAGATTCAGCAAACGCAGGGAAATAATCAAAGGCAAATTCAAGCTTACTGTAAAGTCTTTATCAGACACTAGGTGGGAAAGCAGAATCGGGACAGTGAAGGCCATATTATTACAATTTAAGAATCAGATACAGTCAGTGCGTTCGGTTTTGAATAAAATAGTCAGCTTAGAATTTATTATATTATTACATTTGTATATGTATCACATACATATCACGTGTTAATATCATAAGCATATTATGAAAATCTGTACAAGTTCATTTAAGTATTGCTCTTCAACATTTGCGTGCATTTTGTGCATGGATCAAAGATTATCGGCAAACTGCGTTCGAACGAATTTACTGAGAAAAGCAGTTATGATAGCCAAAAGACTTTAAAAATAAAAGGGAAGTTAAAAAGAAAACGATGTTGGATTATGAAAGCGGCGATGTACCTACGCATTCTGCTGAAAGCCGGTATGAAACTCATTTTTTTAATACCATAATTAATTCCATAGTGAACAATATGGATTCAAGAGTTATTTCTTTGAATCAACATTTTAATAATTTCGGTTTTCTTTATGTTCTAAGTAAGTTAAAAAGTATTCTAAATAGCATATATTAAAAAAACTATCAAGATTTACACGCGGTCCTGCGAGTGTTTTATTGACACAGCATTTAAGCTGGATTACAATCCTGTTAATAAGGAGTACAGAAAGGCTCAAAGCAGGAAAATTTTGTTTTTTTTTAATTCTATACTATTAGTTATTACTTAATAATTGTAATTAAAGTAAATATGTTTGCATGTTTATCAATAAAAATTTGATATTTTCTTTTCATTGTTTTTTTTTGTTTCATTTTTTTAAATATAAAATCCGTCCTCTTGTGCTACCAGAGGGTCTCCCAAAATTTATCTTGCCCACACCAAATTTAGGTCTTGCCCCACCACTGACTGCACCCTAGTATATTCGATCAGTTCTTCAGTCAGTCTTCCCACCACTAGGTAATTACCAGACTATCTATTGCTTCAGAGCCACAATTTCATCTCTTCCTCTTGATATCCCTAATTTTGCTTTTTCTGCATACTTTAAAAGCTTTCAAAAATCATTACAATAAAATATTCATCAAAATTGGTATCCTGATGGTTTCATTCGATGGATTAATTTTAATTAATTTTCCTGTTTGGTCATAAATATCAAAATTCCAATTATAAATGCGATATAATTAGTTATGAAAAATATATTGGAACGTGCAATTTATCAGTGACATGGCGGTTTTAGTTACATTTAGAATATGTATCTTATATTTTGGTAAAACGAATAGGCGGCAAAACAAACATAAAAGTTTTTTTCAAGGAATTGCTTTGTTAAAATAGCAAAACATAATAATGGTTAACTCCCGAGAAACTGTAAACAAATGATTTTATGTTTTTGATTGCTAAACTGAAAATTAAAACAGAAAATTTCTTAATTTTTTCCCTTCTAAATTAATTGTCTCAGACTTGTGCGCATAATTGTCGAGTAAAGCCTAAAAGTTTTGACATTGCAGATTTTTTTGAATGTTTCATTTCAATCATTATATGAAATAAAACAGGAGTCCAGAAAGCGAACATGATTTGGTCTGCAGGAAAAGTTATGGCTGCGATGTTCTGGGCGCAATCTGGATTCAACCGCGTCATAGGGCCAAAACTGGCCACATTGGCGCGATGCTTATGGCGATGGCCAGAGAGCATTGTAGTTACCGTGGTACTAGGTTCGATTCGCTCTTTGCATGTATATATTCGTAACTTTGTTTAATGTTTGTTAATATCCAAGGCAGTCGGTGCACTAGATTTTCAGAGATTCTCATTGTGTTGTGCCCATCAACTGCCTGGTAAAATGTAGTAGCATTATCGGGGAGTATTACGCTTAACTACTGGACCAGCTGAAAGATGCTATTCAGGGCAAAAATCCACAGTTGGCCAAAAAGAAAGCGCTCTTTCATTACGATATGCTTACACACATCTCTGTTTGTTGCTACAAATCTCCAGAACTTCGAAGTGATACTTCAGCCGCATTGGAGTACTTCCACATGCACGGTATTTGCCCGATTTGGCAAATTACAATTACTTCCGCTTTCCGAACTTGGAAAAATTGCTCGCTTGCTAGACGAAGATTCACTTCAATTGATGAGCTTAAAGCTGAGATAACCGCATATTTTTCAGAGTTGGCAAATCGCATTATTCTGACCGTATTAAAAAGTTGGAACGTCATTGGTTAAACATCTTAAATTGTAAGGTCACTTCATTAAAAAATATTTAAAAAATCTCATAAATCTTTTGCTTCCTTGGTTAGTCCGAGAACGTTTCGAGCGATTCCCGTGAAAATTTGATTTAAAAAGAAATACAGAAGCACCAATTAATGTCTAACAAAAATAATAAAACTTGAATAATACTAGTAGAGCGTCCGAGAAGCATTTATAAATTTTGCAACCTGATCTACCACAATTTAAACGGCTCCAGTTAGTCGAGTTGCCGTTAATATTGATTGATTAATTTTTAATGATTGATCAATTTTCCCATCGAATATAATATCTAGTTTATGAATGTATTTTTTTTATTCCTGAATAACAAGAAGTGACTAAGTTAACCCTGATATTAACTTCATAGTCATTTTACATAAATCCTTTTTCTTAAAACCACGTTGAGTTTTAGAATATCACTCGACAGTGGGGCTATCACAATTGTATTATAAGGGGTCCGGCAAGTGTCACTCTACCATTATAATTCTTTATAACTTCTAAAAGCAACAGGAGCGAATATTTTCTTTATATGCTTAGTACGTCTTAAACTTTTGCGCTGATTCATTTTTGAAAATATGTCAATCAAATGTGAGCCATTAGCAACAATTAGCAACAATGTACCAAATTTGTGCCCTTTTTGACACATTTCCATAAGTTTTGTCAACATATCTAGTGTTAATACAGCGAGTTTAACTGCATGGACTTGAGCTGGTGTATGGTTGGGCTTTATTTATAAGTCTTTTCCTTTAAAAATCCCTCTAAACTAATGTTAATCATCGCTAATTATTAATTTTTGAATGAAATGTCAATTTAATAGAAGTGGTTTATGTCGTTACAGTATTCTGATCGCTTATTAGTATCTGTAGGCCATAGTTTTTGAATCATTTAAATTTTATAGGGAAACACGTGCAAATCACTTCTCAAAATTCGGCATAAACTGCGTGGGGAAATTCCCGATTGTGCACCACGTCGTCGAATCGATGTTCTTGAAGACTTGTCCACGCATGCAATACTTCCAGCCCTGCGCACTGTTCTTGGATGCGGGGCCTATTCCCAACTGATCCGAATTCTCGAAGTTACTAAATAAACGATAAATTGTCGTGAGGTGTTGGATAATTAGGATAAAATAAAACGTACATGCTTGCAGTAGACGACGGCCAAATCCAAAATATCAGGAAAATCATAAAATCATATTAGATAACAAAATGGTAGCGAAATATTTGCACCACCCTTTGTATACCAATTTTCTAAGTACGTTTCGAATAATCAGTATTATGTTCAAATAAATATTGTAAATTGGAGATTTGTGGGATTTTTGTTAAACATGCCCTTATATCAATTTTAATGGTTCAACTGACAAATTTAATATAATTTTAACGCAAAAACGGTACGATATAATTAGTTCAAATATATGCGAACAAGCAAATAACCACAGGTCCAACAACTTTCGACGTAATTAGTATAAATTATAAATTAAAACTTGAATATAATACTAAATTTTGATTTTAAAATAATTCTAATATGATATATAATGGAAAATTTAGTTATTTATGTCGATTTAACTGAAACAAAAAGATAAAGGCACTGACATTTTTGAGTTTTCATATATTTGTTTGGATAAAACGTCCGCAATTTTGTTTTCAGTAGAGTTATTACAGAGTTGTTCATTACACCAGTTAGTTAGCATGAGAAAGTTATAATTCCTAAATTTCAATAGCATTTTGTGTTAATTTTTTTGTTAATTTGTACTGCGACAGAAATACAGTCATTTAAAAAATAATTAGAAAAGGACATTTGTTAACAGTTTATACATTTTTATCTCCGTATCTAGAATACCTAAATATTACATTGGCCCGAATTAATTAAAAAAAAAAATTTCAGCAATCGTTTAGCACAAGGACTGGATCTGCCTTCAGCCTGCTATTTCATCCTAGGCGGTTAAAATTGCATTTTTAAGCTCTTCCTTTGTTTGGAACTACTTATAATTGCTGAAAATATTTCTTAATCGAAGAACCTAAATAATTTCTACGAGGGTTGCTATTTATGTATCCGGAATTGGCAACAATGGAGTGGCTAGACTTAACAAGTATGACATTGACGACTGTATACATACTCAGAACGTTGTGTCATACAAACGCTATTTGTATTGTTTAGTGACTTGAAAATTTTATCTCAGTGGAAAAATGGAATTCACTCATGAGAATTTTCGTGCGATGATTTATTACGACTTTCGACGTGAATTATCTCAACAACTGCGGATCGAATAACTCACTTCGACTTTTATCGATGAAGCATCATCAGTGCCACTAGGCAATCATAGAAGGGTTCGAAGAAAAAAGAAATTCGAGAATTAATAATTATAGGCAGCAATAACAGGTTATTCCTAAAAAAATATATTTAGTTTACACGGATTAAAACTTGGCGCAGATTTCATTTAAGGTTTAGAATGAGAATAATAAGTATATATAATTTAATTTAAAGGTTTGTAGAACATATAACACGTATTAATTTACTGCCTTTTTCTATTTGTTGGAGAGTAGTCTGTTGAAAGCATAAACAAATTTAAAACAATTTTTAAATATTGAAATTTTTTAAAAATCGTATTAGAAACGTACATATAAAATCATTTCCGAACAAAATCAAAACACAAAAAAATGCTTTCTTAAAAACTCTTGAATAGAAACTCGACACGAGGCGATGAAAACATATTCGAAATAAATTTAGCATACTTTACAGAAATAGCTTATATTTTACATTCAGTAGGTGTCAGACGGAAACCTTAAAGTACAGATTTTCCTTCCATATACGCTTATTCAATTTCCCAATCCCCTCGGAGAAATACAAAGATTTTCTCCCGTCATACCTTTTTGAAGTTCTCGAGGGAACGATCCAGAGTTTCAACTGCCTTTCTCTCCGATCTAATGTTTTAGTGTAAGCGCGAACTGGTAACTTAGTTAAAACTGAAATATATATTTTCTGAAGAAAAACAAGTTGCAAATTATATTCCAAAAAAATGCTAACTCAAATTTTATTTTCAGTTCAAGGCACTATATTAAGGGACTAGATTATACAATTTTTATCAAAAAAAATTCAATTTATTACTATAAAAAAAAGGATACTTCAATTAAAATACAAAGTATTTATTGACCATATTCAATCAAATTTACTCTGTGCCGTTCTAAGTCCTCCCCTCTGACTGCAATAAATTTATTCCGTTTTTTCCATTTTTTCTAACCGTTCGAAACATACTCGGCTTGTGCTAAATCGGTCGGCTAAATGGTCGTCCAAAATCGGTTGTTGTGCCAGAGAGCATCAATCGTGTGCGCGAACTGATAAAGCAAGATCATCATGTGACATACCGTGAGATTGAGGCATCCTGGGCATTAGTATGACAAGCATACACAAGATTTTACATGAACATTTATCCATGAAAAAGATTTGTGTGCGTTGCATTCCACATAATTTGACAATTTCGAACATACGACATAATTCGAAAAAAAGCTCGCATCGATTGGTGTAAAGAAACGCCCAAAAAATGCAATGGTGGCGTATCAAAAGCATCATAACATCTACTTAGGTGACGAATCTTGGATCTGTGCGTACGAGCCCGAGAGTACGCAGCAGTCGATTGTATGGGTCTTTCAAAATGAGCCAAACCCAACAAAACTTGTTCGCGCAGGAGGTACTTCAAAGCAAATGATCGCCTGTTTCTTTGGAATAAATGAGAATGTGGCTACGGTGCTAGTAGAGGATCATCGTCGATCGAACAGTCAATTCTGAATGGTACATAACCATTTGTTTGCCAGAAATTTTTGAAGAACGGACCGAACTCAAAATTTGACCGATTAAAACATCTAATTGATGAGTTATTCGCCGTACAGTCCTGATTTTACACCTAATGATTTCTTTTTGTTCTCGTTAGTGAAGAATAAACAACGTGGTCAACGATTTTCGACGCCAGAAAAAGCCGTTGATGCGTTCAAAATGCATATTATGGAGATACCTCAATCGGAATGGAATGAAAATTGGTACAAACGTATGTAAAAGTGTATCGATCATCGCGGAGAATATTTTGAAAAACAATAAAACCATTTTTAACGATAAATATTTGTTTTTATTTATCATTCCGGGTACATAAATAGGAACCCTCGTATATATTTATAATATGCATATGCGATATTTTCTTTTTATAGTTTTTATTTTATATTGATAAACAAATAATAGCATTATACTATTGAAAATAATATCGTTCAAATGTTCTCCTCGGCTTCATTTGGGCATTATTCTTTCTTATTTCGTGCTATATTTTCAATGGAGTCCTGAATGTTTCCTTTAAGGTCAAAAATTGTTCGAGCCATATTTGTGTAAACCACAGATTTAATATAATCCCATCAAAAATAATCTAAGGGCGTGAAATCACATCATGTGGGTGGCCAGTTGACATTACCATTGCGCAACATAACGCGTCTAGGAAACTTTTCTTCCAATAAATCCATTGTGTGGCACGATGTGTGATAAATTGCGCCATTATGTTGAAAGAAAACTTTGATCAGGTCAAAAATATTCTGTTAGCATATTCATATAGTGTTCAACATTAACACTAACACGATTTTCATCATCGTCTTCAAGAAAATAAAGTCCTATCACACCTTCAGCCCAAAAACGGTACCAAACTGTGACCTTCTGAACATGAAGAGGGAACTCCTGAATCATTCGAGGATCTTCATCGGCCTAAACCCAGTAGATATGTTTTTTTTCGCAAACTAATTAAGCCAGAAGCGGGCTTCGTCTTAAAAAATAACTTTTTTGTAAAGTGGGCGTCGCCTTCCAACTCCTCATTTCCACGAATATTCTGGAAATTATATCTGATCTGTTGCACAAAGTTATAGGAAATTGAGTTTATCGAATTCGCTGTAGACGAAAACGGGGGCTCATTTTAATGCCATCTTCAGAACACAGAACGAAATGTAATCATCTTACTTCAAAATAAGTAATAACAAAATTAACCTCAAATGGTATTTCTTTATTGTAACCTTAACATCGAATCGTTACTGTTATTAAGCTCCACACATTTTTATTATTATTATAATAAATAGCAGAAAATATATGTAGTATATGTCAAATAATCTATATTTAATTATAGTGGAAAAATACCTCGTCTATTGGAAACAACTACAATCTTCTAATTAAATGCTGGTTTCCTTTTTGAATTTTCCATTGTGCATTAAATGAATGAATATTTTTTCAAAAGAATAGAAATACATTAAAGCTTTCTTATTATTAAATTTTCTTTGCAAATACAAACGTGAATATAGTGTTTTTCATGTGGGTAAAATGGAGAAATTGGAATTCCATTTGATCATCACAACAAATGGATTTAACCTCAATATTCTTATTTATTTAAATACAAAATTGATTTTTATTTCACTACTCCGTCCTTACTTAAGATATATTTTTCATTGTACAGTATATGACAGGCATATTTTTCTTTTATCATATAAAGAAAATTATTAAATTATATATTTATTTAAATCTTGTTACAATAATATCTTATTTCATATAGCAAAGAGAAAAAATTAGATAAATTAATCATTTTTTTTTTTATTTCATAACCTGATAGTAATTGGATTTGGTTTCATTTTCAATTTAAAATATAATTAAGCTTTGTCTAACCAGTGTTAGGCAATGCAAATCAATATCTATAGCTATTAGTAATGTTATAGTAAAAAATAAATCAATTTTTGAAATTGAATTCGGTTGCCCAATGTTAGGGTGAGTTTTTTTCGTATATATGTACTACCCAGAACCAGATTCCACATGTGCAGCTATGGAACTATACAATAATTGATTAATTATAGATTAATATTTATAGGGAATGCTGTAGTATATTGTACTGTATATCGATGGTTTGATATCGATGATTTTGCCTCGTTTTATTCAAATTTAGAATCATTTTAAACTTCAGAAAAATGTATGTTTCAAGAAAGAAAAGTTCTAGTCTTTAAGAAAACACAATTTCCGTTGGTTCATTTATTATAAAGCATTTTAAACGACAAAAATAACAGAAAAAGTAGGTAGAGTAGAAGATTGCAAACGCTGTGAGTTAAAAACAAACCATAAACACTAAAAAATACACGGTTCGTTCGATCCACTACGTTATTGCATCAAGAGGCAATAGTTTTTATATTAATAATGGAATATATCCAACAATATGAAGGTTAAGCGTACTAATGAATTGCAAACAATGTTGGATCAAAATATATTTTAGCTAAAACAAAATACTTCTAAAATACATTAGAATTGATTAGATATTCATAGATAAATGAATGCTTTGATTTTGTAGGCGAATATACATGTAGGGCAGTTAGGATATCATATTATCGAACAACTTATTACCTTGCCTTATCAGTTTACCTTCTAGATATAACTGCCTAACATAATGTCCAGCGGAACTGCTATACATTTTTTTAAAAAAATGCGCTTACTACGATGGTCAGTATTAAGGATATATCCAGTTTTCTACCGTTAATTTTGTGATATCTATAATATATAAATCGGTTGTTTTTCAGGCTTCTTGTAACTTTCTCTAATGTTCTTTGATAGAAATTTTGAAACCAATAGTAAAAGTATTTTTCATTTATAATAAATGGATGATGCTAACATGGTTAACGAAATGCGCGTACACTGAAAACCCTAACATGATAATAAATAACAAAAAAATACAAAATGTAAAAGAATACATATGTTTGGGCTAAAGGATAATTCAATGCATGGAAAATAAGGACACTGAAATTGAAAGAAAAATTAGGCTAGGATGGGCAGCATTTACGACATTAAATAATATACTAACAAAAAAGAAACCCTTACATCTACGTTCAAGAGGGTATATTTACCTATGGTTTAAAAACCTCGTCCTTTTCGTGGTAAATGTTGGGCAAACTTAGAGTATCTCAAAGAGCTATGGAAAGAAAGTTGATGGGTCTATCCCTGAGTAATAGGAAAATAAACGAGTATATCAGGAATGAAATTAAAATAACAGACTTAATAGACCAGGCAACAAAGTAGGCATGGGAATTCGTGAGACATATCACCCGAATAAACGATAATACCGTGGAGACCGTGGATGGGTAGCAGATCAAGAGCACGACCAGTTGCACGGTGGTATGATAGCATTAAAAAGCGACTCATCTGGATGTAAAAAACGCTCAAAATAGAATAAGTTGAAAGGAATTAAGGGAGGCCTATGATTAATTCGTGCCACATGCTAAATCGACCACTTTTGTACCCGGCCCTTTTAATTTGGCTGATTTTTTAAAATATTTTAATAGCCCACTAAATACTTTTTTGTGATTTTTTTATTTTTTTTTACTCAACCGAAAAAAGTAACGAACTTTTAAAAAAATGTTTTTTTTAAATAATCATAACTTCCAAAAATTGACCAAATAAAACGTTTTTAATAATCTCTTTTAATAACCTTCAAAAAAATTACAAACAAAAATATTCAATTCATCTATAAATTTTTTTATTTTTTATGAAAAAATCATTAATTTTTCTACTTCACCATTATTATTTTTGTCTTTTTTTTCCAAAAAAAGAACATTCATTCTTTCTACGTTTGACGTCGCAAGTCCTATAGTGGGCCAACTTTTCTGTCTATTTTTTTATATTATTTTATTACAAAAACCCAGTTAAATTACGAAAAAATTGAAAATCAAATTTCAATAAAAAAAAATTGAAAGAAACGTTGGCCCACGAATAGACTTTAAAAAAGATTTTTTTCCAAAAAAACTCAAAAATTTTATAGAAGATGAACTAAAATATTTTTATTATTTTTTTTTTAAGTTCATTCCAAAACGAATAATTAAAAAACTGTAAATTATAACAGTTTCAGTCGAATCGAAAGGGTTCAAAAGTGGTCGATTTGACATGGAATGCCCCATATATATATATATATATATATATATATATATATATATATATATATATATATATATATATATATATATATATATATATATTCATTTACGTAATAATCATTTTATTACAACTCTTACTGGTACCAAATAAAACTCGGGACCAAATGGTCAATGTTCTTAAAATTGCGTTATTATTTTGGAGTTAAAAACTAACAATATACCCAATTGCCTTCAAAAACAATTTTAATATAAAAAGAACAATTTTCAGTAAAACTAATAAGCTGCAGATCCTCCACTTGCCAGTCTGTATGCATGCTTGTGGGCGATTTGGCATGCTGTCGATTAAATTATCAATTTGGACTTGTGGAATACTCTCTCATTCTTCACAAGCAGTATATTTTAGTTTTCGTAGGGTAAGAAGAGGATTATTTCGTTTCTTGATATGTGTTTTCAGAATGTCCCAAGCAAGTTCAATGATATTCTTGTCAGGGAAATATGCTGGCCACCCTAACTTAGTTATGCCCTCCTCTTCAAGAAAATTTTGTACTGCTGCTGTCCGATGAAGAGGTGCATTGTCATCCATGAAAAAATCCGTCTCCCATTGCGCCTCGAAACAAACGCACAAGAGGATTTAAAACTTCCTCGATGTACCCAGCACCAGTAACTCTTCTTTCCAGGACCACTAGAGATGTTCGTGTACCCCTCACAATACCACCACAAAACATCACGCTCGCTCCTTCAAATGATATCCGTTTTTGAGCTTTTTCTAGTCGGACACGCCGATCTGGGACTCTCCAAACTAATGCTTTTCGTGAATCAGAAACCAATCAAATTCTAGTCTCGTTGGAGAACATCACATTATTCCAGTTAGAACTATGATCCACCATTTCTCGATCCCATTGCTATCTTACATTTTTGAAGTTGCTGGTTGAAGGGCTACTTTGGAAACACGTAAAGGTCTTCTACGATGCAAATATACTGCTTTAAGTCTGCGTGTTATTGTTTGTCGTAAAACATTTACTCCTTCAAGCCTAACAAGCTCCCTTTATATATCACTTGTAGATTTCAGACAATTTCTTCGAGCTATCATGGATATCTACTAGTCTTGTGCAGCTGTCCGAGGCAATCATTTACGGCATTTGTCTCTTGGAATTTGTCATTAATCTTGATACAGCACTTTGAGAAACACCTATAATTTCCGCGATATCACTTTGATCAAAGACCTGTTGTAACAAAGCAATTACTCTTGATCTGTTAAAATGAGATATGTTCATAGACATTTTTGAACGGTTTGATTGAAGATTGCAAAAGAACTGAAATAACGTGTAAATACCAGTATCAATGGAATGTGCAAAAATCGAAAAACCTGTATTATCAGAAAAACAAAACTTTTGTTATTTTCATTTAAAAACGATCTAAAATAATTATCCATCACAATTTTTAGAATACAATAGGCATATAACCTATTTCTAAATATTCCAAACTTTTGAACCAATATATATATATATATATATATATATATATATATATATATATATATATATATATATATATATATATATATATATATATATGCATTTTTGTTGCTTGCTTGACTGGCTTGACTGGAGACGAGCCCCACCCATCCCTTCAACTGGAGAGCATATGTTTCGTCTCTTGCTGTTTAGACTCTTCAGGGTACCTACACATGCACCCCATCAAGAACAGGGAGACGCTATCTACAGCCAACAACCAATGTTTTCGCCGACTTCCCGTCGGATGGCGTATATATGCAGTGTCAGATTTCCTTGGACTGCGTCCAATGAGACAACAGTGGTTGAGTGTCATCATACACCCAACCGTTGGGTTCCACAATCTCATGTGGAACACACAACAACCTGCATCTCCGCCTTAATGAGCATATAATATATATATATATATATATATATATATATATATATATATATATATATATATATATATATATATATATACTCCTGGGCAAAATTAACGCAACAACATAATAAATCATACAAATCACTATATTTAATTAATTTTAATAGCTTCTTATAGACATTGATTACAATAAAAGTTAAAAAATATTTTCGGATTTGAAAGTGAATTAGATATAATATGTCTTAATAAGATTGAAATTAAAATTATTCTTAAGACCTAATAACAAAATCGTTCAAAATTATGAAATGATGAAAGAAAGACATTAATGGTTGGAAACTGGAACCCTAGTAGCGTGTGTTGCTTCCTCTACTTCGGATTACAGCATTTATGCGTCTAGGTATTCTTCTAATTAAATTTTGGATAAATTCTTGAGGAATTTGTTTCCATTCTGTGATAACTGAACCGTTGGGTTCCACAATCTCACGTGGAACACATAACAACCTGCGTCTCCGCCTTAATGAGCATATAATATATATATATATATATATATATATATATATATATATATATATATATATATATATATATATATATACTCCTGGACAAAATTAACGCAACAACATAATAAATCATACAAATCACTATATTTAATTAATTTTAATAGCTTCTTATAGACATTGATTACAATAAAAGTGAAAAAACATTTTCGGATTTGAAAGTGAATTAGATATAATGTGTCTTTATAAGATTGAAATTAAAATTATTCTTAAGACCTAATAACAAAATCGTTCAAAATTATGAAATGATGAAAGAAAGACATTAATGGTTGGAAACTGGAACCCTAGTAGCGTGTGTTGCTTCCTCTACTTCGGATTACAGCATTTATGCGTCTAGGTATTCTTCTAATTAAATTTTGGATAAATTCTTGAGGAATTTGTTTCCATTCTGTGATAACTGAACCGTTGGGTTCCACAATCTCACGTGGAACACATAACAACCTGCGTCTCCGCCTTAATGAGCATATAATATATATATATATATATATATATATATATATATATATATATATATATATATATATATATATATATATATATATATATATATATATATACTCCTGGACAAAATTAACGCAACAACATAATAAATCATACAAATCACTATATTTAATTAATTTTAATAGCTTCTTATAGACATTGATTACAATAAAAGTGAAAAAACATTTTCGGATTTGAAAGTGAATTAGATATAATGTGTCTTTATAAGATTGAAATTAAAATTATTCTTAAGACCTAATAACAAAATCGTTCAAAATTATGAAATGATGAAAGAAAGACATTAATGGTTGGAAACTGGAACCCTAGTAGCGTGTGTTACTTCCTCTACTTCGGATTACAGCATTTATGCGTCTAGGTATTCTTCTAATTAAATTTTGGATAAATTCTTGAGGAATTTGTTTCCATTCTGTGATAACTGAACCGTTGGGTTCCACAATCTCACGTGGAACACATAACAACCTGCGTCTCCGCCTTAATGAGCATATATATATATATATATATATATATATATATATATATATATATATATATATATATATATATATATATATATATATATATATATATATATATATATACTCCTGGACAAAATTAACGTATTTAATTAATTTTAATAGCTTCTTATAGACATTGATTACAATAAAAGTTAAAAAACATTTTCGGATTTGAAAGTGAATTAGATATAATGTGTCTTTATAAGATTGAAATTGAAATTATTCTTAAGACCTAATAACAAAATCGTTCAAAATTATGAAATGATGAAAGAAAGACATTAATGGTTGGAAACTGGAACCCTAGTAGCGTGTGTTGCTTCCTCTACTTCGGATTACAGCATTTATGCGTCTAGGTATTCTTCTAATTAAATTTTGGATAAATTCTTGAGGAATTTGTTTCCATTCTGTGATAACTGCATTTTCAAGTTCCCTCAGGTTTTTAGGTGCAGGAATATGACGTTTCACATTTCTTTTAAGGTAATCCCATACATGTTCAGATCCGGACTTTTTGGTGGCCAATGCATAATTGTATATATGTATTATACCAATTTGATTAAGACAATCGAGTATCTCCCTAACCATGTGAGGTCGAACGTTGTCTTGCATAAACAAGAAACTGGGTCCCAAAAAATGGCCGAAAGACATCACATGTTTTACTGCAATATTTTCAAGATAGTAATCAGCATTCATAGATCTCATATGCACAGGAACTAATTCTGTACGAGCAGATGCCACCCCAGAACTTAACAGAGCCACCACCAAATGGAATCCTTACAGAGATATTGCAAGTAGCAAACCTCTCTCTTGGTCTTCGCCATACTCGCTCACGATCATCTGGATGTTTTAGGCTAACTCTAGTTTCGTCTGTGAAGAAAACTTGTTTCTAATCATCCACAGACCAATTTTGATGATTCAATCCAGCTTCATTTAACCGTCTTCTAACTATTCTAGAAGAAATTGCGATATTGTGGGTAGCTTCGAGTTCGTTTCTCGTCATAGAACACTAGTGCTATGACGACGAATCGAAGAAACAGGACTGGCACTAGGCAGTCTTGTTTCTTAAAGCATATTGTCCGAGAAAACGTTCATCTCGGCCGTTAGTACATCGTTTTCGCCCCTTACCCCGGCCTTCTAGAGTAAGTCCCTACTTCAGTCAAACGTCTTACCATACGACTTATTGTGGAACGGTGTTTGACTAACAAATTAGCAATACAACTCTAACAATATCCCTCGTCCAATAAAATTGATACTCCCACTACATCCTATTCAGTTAAATTCCTTGTTCGATTCATTTTTTCAATTTTCAGAGTCACAAATAAAACAGTCTACCATAAAAACGTAATACTTTCAAAAAAGTAACAAATTATAAGTTTAATTTTAAAGAAAATCTATTGCAAGTATTGCATAAAACTGTTTATCTTCTAAAAAAAATCTTTAAAACTGTAAATCTAAACGAATTGTTTTGAGTGCTGTCATCAACAACGCAACAATATATTCATAGCCTTCTATTCATACAATTGATAATCTTTAAAAGTTGGATAGGAAAAAGAAAAATTCATTTTTTGAAAAATTTCATATTGTTGCTTTAATTTTGTCCAGGAGTTTATGTGTATATATATATATATATATATATATATATATATATATATATATATATATATATATATATATATATATACATACACCAAAGTGAACTAGTGAACACTCGAATACTTAATGCTTTCAATTTCCATACAAGTGACTCGAAATTGTGCACGATGTTTTTTGTATCAACCTTGTAATAATAATTTTATAGACTAATAACAGTTTTAATAATTTAATATAATTTAATTTTATTATTATTTAAAATTATTTTACTATAATTAAAAAAAAAATTAAATGTGTCTAACAACAAGAAAACATCTAATGAACAAAAATCAAAATTATCTTATTCAGTTCTCTCTTAGTTATTTCTTGGCGAATGAGGATAATAAAAATATGTTCTATGAAAATACTGTTCTTAATGACTACTGTAATTTTATTGTCTTCAAAGAAATGAACTGGAAGTATAATAATTATAGTCAAAGTAACAAAACGTGGTTATAAATTATACATTCATTTATTGCACCTGTATATCCGAGTACAATGTTTATTTTTTAAACAATTATAAAAGTTATTTTCGCATTACCGAATTTTCCGTAACAATCCAATTCAATGACTTTTTCCATTTTCGTTTATTGGTTAATTTGTTCTTCCTATTTGTATCGAAAACTACGAAATGCAAATAAAATGTTCCCATCGAGATAATTCATTCAGTTTATGGCGTAATAATTCAGGAGTAAAAGATAATGATAACGTATCGTAATTTTGCATTCATATCAAACCCTGTTTCAGGTCAGAATTGGTTCTATAATAATTTTCAAAGCTAATTGAATTAGCCGACTATGTTCAAAACAACCAGTGAGAATTTCTAATTAAATCCTGGTGCAAATACTGATTTGATCCTATGCGGTTAACGTTCATAACAATATCAAAGTGTTTACGTAATATTATGATTTATTGAGATATAATAAACTGCTAGGGCAGTAGTCTAAATACACCAACTGAAACGATGTTTTTTTATTAGGTATGTTTATTTATAGGTATTATATCAATTATAATAAAAAACATCAGTTTTTTAAGAGAGAGAAAAGCGCAAATAGTTTTTGTAAATATTGTTTAATCTATTTTGTAATTACAACTATTATTTGCAAACGTAGTGGTAGATCCATAATGCAGTTTTGCTAAAAAATTGCATCTATTTTGCATCTGTATTATAAAATTTGCATCTATATTGCATCTATATTCCATTTTGCGAAAACGACGTTGGTGAGGCCATCACCGTCAACGGCGAGCGCTACAGAACGATGATAACCAATTTCTTTCGAACCAAATTGAACGATATGGACACGGAAGATATTTAGTTCCAGCAGGACGGCGCTACGTGCCCCACAGCAGACGCCACGATGGACATTCTGCATGAACGACTTTAGGGTATGGTTGTCTCTCGCAGAGGTGACAAATTGGCTTTAAAGATGGTGCGATTTGACACAGCTAGATTTTTTCTTGTGGGGTTTTTTGAAGTCGCAGTTCTATACCAATAAGCCACAATCGACCGCTGCTCTTAAATACAACATAACCCATGCCATTCTCAAATTCAGCCGGATCTATGCGGCAGAGCCTTTGAAAATTGGACCACTCGGATCCGTGCCATCGGATGAAGCCGCGGCGGACATTTGAACAATGTTATATTCCACACGTAATAGCATACATGGGTCTTTTAAATAAAAAATAATTTCGTTAATACCTCACACACAACGTGTTTTATTCCATTTCAACATCGACCCGCCCTTATTGAAAAACCCTATAAAGCACCAAACATTGGCTTTTGGAAGATGAATAGGTAAATCTAGAGGATGAAGAGGTAACAATCACTTGAGAATGTTTGTCTACAAACCCATTAAGCTAGAAGTACGCTTCCTCGGAAAATATTTTTTTTCTCGAAAGTGGGGGGTCGCCTTCTAACTGCTGCAGAGGCCAATTCGCGAATGTTCTACATAGATGTTGAATAATTAATACAATGTAGTGAACACTTCGAAATGAACAGTTTTCAAAGCTCTGGACTCTACTCCACTCTTATTGGAAAACTTTTTATACTTATCTACTATTTATTTGTAGAAGATATTGTCATACTACAAAATATTAATGATGTGCGCAAAATGAAACTTTAAAAAATTTCAACATATTTTTTTTAGACTTGATACAGATTATATCCGAAGATTGTAAACGGGAAAAAGGGGAAAATAATATACAAAATAGATCAAGCATAAATAAATATTACCCATATTTTCTTAGGCTTAAACTCACTCAACTCAAAGCTTTCAATTTTGTTGAATTTTATATTTCCGCAAAACAAGAAAATATAAAATGTTCGGTAAACATCAAACATCGAATATTTAAAAGATGCATTCAGAAATGTTCAGGCTCACTTTGAACTGAAGCCGATATTATTTTAAGAGGTTTTTATTAAAAAAAAGAGGAACTTTAAAGCTTCGAGAAGGACGTCAAAATAGAAAAAGCTCCATCGAAGCCAAAGTATAACCGTTATTTGAAATGCCTCAAATCCGAGCACTGAAATAAAGCCAATAAAATAATAAAACTGCATCTATTCCAGCTAGTTCGTCGAAAGTTTTATATTTTGTTTCGTCGGTCGTCATCTCGGGGGAACAGAGCGGTCGTTTTATGCGACTTCCATAGGACAATACCTTGATTGAATATAAAATTGGTTTTCGGAAAGCCGCTTGGTCATGATTCTCTTCAACAAATTGTTGGAGAAAGGGGAACCTTCTCGTTTTCTTTTTATTCTATTTAAATTTTTCGGATACCTTTTTTTTATTCAACAAATCGATAGTTTAATCTGTTTCACATCTATCACTTATTGGATAAATAAAAATTGATATGTTTTCAATCCACAATCCACTACTATGATCAAAAAGTAAGGTGAATTGTGTTTTAAAAATTCGCGTGCTTGACATAGTGTTACAATAATTTGTTTTTTACATTGGTATGACTGTTCTTGACATCTGACAGAAATTTTATATCATTTACCTTGTTACGTCACAAATTATAGCGGCTTTTTAACGAAGATTTTAAAATGAAATATTAATAATTTTAAGATGATTTTAACGACTAATTTAAAATGAATAACTTTATGGGGCATAGAATTTGCATTAAATGTTTGAATTTTATAAATAACAGAAAAAAATAAACGAATTATCTTGTGCTGATGTATTAAAAATGTCAAAAAGTGTTTCGTTAAACAAAATGTTTACAAGTGGTGCAAGGCGTTTAGTGACGGGAGAGAAGCAGTTGAAGGTGAACCGCGTTCAGAAAAATCAATCACGCAATTAATGAAGAAAGTATTACCAAAATCTAGGATTTTTTACCGAGTAATTTCTAATTAAGTATTAGAGTCTAGCTTTTGTATGTAATAGATTGTGGCTGTGTTTTAAGGTCTGGCTTTGTGGTAAAATGTAAATAACATAAAACATAAATAAATAAACATACATTCATAGTTTTCGCATCACGATAACATACTATAACATACCGCAATACCTTATACACCATTACCTTATTTTTTGATTATAGTAGTATATGTAATTTTATTTTGAAATTGTTTTATATAAAGAAATTTAATTGCACAAAAGATCCATTTAATCCAAAATAATATCATTAATTTTAACTCGAACTTCTCCCATTTTACAAAAATAATAATGGGCGACTATTAAAAGCATTATATTTTGTTCCGCCAAAAGTTCCTCCAGGGATTTCTCGCTTTAAGTGAGCTTTAGCACGTTGTTGTGTTCCCGTTCTGAGACATTAGCTTGATTAAATGTAAAACTACTTGTTCCGGATACCTTTCCCGGTTTATTAAAAGATATTTTCTTGTTATAGGACAAACGATGTACAGAAATATTTTAATTTTATTTCTTTAATGTGAATATATACACTGTATGTCGGAAAAATAACGGAACTTTCTAAATTTAAAGAAAACTACTATTATTATCTCCATATCGATTGAAACAATATATAATCTGAAAGCTGTTTATCTCCTCTATAAAACGAGACCGCCATAATTAGAATCCATCAACGAGTGACAGTACTTTTTGTCATTTCATCATAAAAGCACAATGGAACCAAACGCTAATGAAAAATTTTGTTTCAAGCTTGGTAAAACGTTTACAGCAACATTTAAAGTCAGCGGCAGTTCGTGGGGGTGAAAAACAGGTGGGGTACGTATAACCAAATATTGGAATGCGGATTGGGACCAAAAAGTTTACATTTCTTAGATCATACACACACTTTGATGTGTAGAAATAGAGTGTAACTGTCAGACATCAAATTTTCAAATAGGTACCTAAATAATAAAATTTTGCTAAACTCACCATATGATCATGACCATTAAATCTGTTTGTAGTTGAAGTATATTCTCCTAAATTACTGAGCAGTAAAGTGGTCGATGATTTGATCATTAAAATTTGAAATTGACTTCACAAGTTTTTTTTCAATAGCTAACGCGCACAGCCGTTCGTGGCCATTAATGTTTCTTAAAAATGTTTTGATTCGTTTGAGGGTACGGTACACAAAACAGTCAGCAATTCCACAGATTCACTAAATGTTGAAGTTAAATTGTTTTGGATAAACATTTATAACAGCGGCACAGTCCCACTGTGTATTATAAAATATTCCCGTGCGTATATTCCCGTGCGTATATTACCGAGTGTTCATTTTATAATTTTAAGTAATTTACGTTTGTAAACAGGTTATACACAAATTTAATGTCTTTATTTGGAATTATTCACCAAATTCACCAAATTCACCAAATTCACCAAATTGCTTATTCACCAAATTTTTCAGTTCCAAATAAATTTACAACTAAAACGTCCATGAATCTATATGGTTAAGGTAGAACAGATTTCCTTGCATATCCTGACATTCCTATTGGGGTTCTCCTTGTCAGTAAATTTCCGTTTCTTTCTGCGATTCTCTATGATCGCTGTACATTCTTCACCAGTTAAGTTACCAAATTCTTGATTAATTTGTATTTCTATATTGTCTCTAATATTTTCAATAGCTGATGAAAAAATTACCAAATTTTTCTTAACTTTAAGTGCATCTAGTTGCCTGCCTTTAAGTGTCTGGCTTGCTAATAATAATTTTCACTAGAAAAAATTAAATTCCACTATAATAGACGCTTTCGTTGATGTGGATAACTGCCATGCGATAACAGGTATGCCTACCGACCAGAAGATTATGGCACATATTGGTGGCGCTGAACAGCTTGACAGTGATGAAGAAGATGAAGAAGTACCGTTAGAAGAAATGCTTCCAACTTTTTATGATGCCATAACAGGGATAAAAAACGTAAACCGATTTTTAGAAAGTAATAGCTCTAGAGAAGGTGGCATTTTGAGCGCAGCGCTTGAAATAGAAATGTATTTACAACAAAATATTCTTGTAAATCGCCAAAAGCAAACTCAGACGCCAAAAGTATATTACAGACTTTTTTATAAATCGTTTTAAGGGGTTTTCCTTGTCAGTAAATTTCCGTTTCTTTCTGCGATTCTCTATGATCGTTATAAATTCTTCATCAGTTAAGTTACCAAATTCTTGATTAATTTGTATTTTTATATTGTATCTAATATTTTGAATGGCTATTGAAAAAGTTACCTAATTCTTCTTAACTTTAAGTGCATCTAGTTGCCTACTTTGCAGTTGATTCAGTTCGCATTTCGACATCGTCTTTGCAGTTCTCTTTGCAAAGAGAATGTCTCAATGAGGCATTTTATTGAATAAAAACAGCCAAAATTAAAAATTATCATCCACCAAATAATTTATTAACCCCTGAGCTTGATTAATAGAATTTTTATCCGACTCGGCGTCCATAATTTTTTCAAGGTATGTTTGCAATTCCTCTTTGTAAATGTAAACAGTACTCACACATTTAGACGTAAAGTTCCATCTGGTAGGGGCCGCACAGGGTAGACACTTTTTCACGACGCTGTCCAGAACAGTTGTCCTTTTGGATTATCGAGAAAAGAAAGCGGGAAATGCAGACAGATTGCAAAAACACCTTTACACCTTTTTCTCTTGAACACCTTTCAATTATTAGATTTAATTAGTAATTTTTTATTACAATTCAGTTCTCAAATATTAATGTGACATTATTTCTATTCATATATTGCAATTAATTCATCTTCTCTATTGTGACGGTTCAAAACATTCACTTTGCAACCACTCAAAAAGTCGAAAAGCGCGATGGCGAAAAACACCTGACTATTGTGAATGGGGTGGCACCCAAGATATGACGTTATAAATGCGTTTAATCTCCGGGTTACTAGCAAAGCGATGCATTGCTGTCTTTGTTTTTCGCACACGAGAGTGAAGAAAACAAACTGCGTAGCGGCACAAACTTTTCTGTGGCCAAAGCACGTCTTTTTTATTCGGTACGCTTCGGCAACCTACGACCTATTTTGTTACCGCGAATGACATTATGGATGTTAGACTATAGAAGTCGCTAGAAGCGTGATCATAGACAGAACAGAGAATGAATTAATATAAAATCTAAAATTATTTTTTGTGTGGTAGGGCTTATGTTTTTATGTGCTCACGTACCCTACCTATATATATATATATATATATATATATATATATATATATATATATATATATATATATATATATATATATATATATATCATCATCATCATCATCATCAGCCCGCATCGATCCACTACAGGATGAAGGCCTCTTCAGCATGCTTCCAACCTTCACGGTCCTGGGCTTTCCTCTGCTCTGCCACTCGGGTCCAATATACTTAACGATGTCATCAATCCATCGTGCTTTCGGTCTTCTTCGCGGATGTTTGCGATCAAGCGGTATCCACTCCAGGATTGCCTTGGTCCATGTGTCGTCCCATCGCCTCGCTATATGGCCTGCCCATCTCCATTTCAACTGTTTTACTCTTCCAATGATGTCACAGACTTTTGTTTGTTCCCTGATCCATGCGCAGGACTTTCTGTCTCGTCTTGTAATGCCAAGCATACATCTCTCCATTCCCCTCTGTGCCACCCGAAGTTTTTGAATTGATTGCGATGTGAGTGTCCAGGTTTCACTTCCGTATGTCATAACGGGTAGAACGCACTGATCGAATACTTTTCTTTTCAGGCAAAGTGGGAGTCTGCTCTTAAACACTATGTTGAGCCTACCAAATGCCTGCCAGCCACATTTAACACGCCGTTCCACCTCCCGGGCGGTATTCCCCTCCATGGAAATCCTCTGCCCAAGATATATAAAGCTGTCCACAATCTCTAAATCCCTTCCTAAAACTGAAATTCTTCTGTCCTGAGCGAAGTTATTGAACATAACCTGACTCTTTTTCAGGTTTATTTTCAAGCCAAATAGTTCGCCAGCCCTTTGCAGTTCTTGTATGCGTCTTTGCAGCTCCTCTGGGTCTTGTGAAATGAGAATAATATCATCTGCAAATCTAAGATGGTTTAAGTTTGCACCATTGATCTTTACACCATCCTGTTCCCAATCCAGTTTACGGAATACTTCTTCAAGGCCAGCCGAGAAAAGAATAGGCGATATTGCGTCACCCTGCCGTACACCTCGTTCTATATTAATTCCCACTTCAAGATCATCAAGGTGAATTGTGGCTGTAGCTCCACCATATATCGATTCTAATAGGTTTACATAGGCTCTCTCTACACCTTGGCTAAGCAGTGCATCCATTATCGCATGCTTTAAGATGGAATCAAATGCTTTTTCGTAGTCGATAAAAGCCAAGCACAGTGGCGTGGTGTATTCGTTGTGCCTTTCTATGACCTGCTGTACAACCTGGATGTGATCCATTGTACTGAATCCACTTCTGAATCCTGCTTGTTCTCTTGGTTGTGCGTCATTCAGTTTTTTTAATATTCTTTTAGAAATTATCTTAGTGAAAACTTTGTACATCACTGATAGGAGGCTTATTGGACGGTAGTTCTTTAAATCTTCCTGTGCTCCTTTTTTATGTAAAAGGATCACTTCTGCATTTTTCCATAAGTCCGGTACTTTTTGTTCTTTGAGGCATTTTGAGTATAATTTTGCCAGTGTTTTATGTAACGTCCGACCACCAGCTTTTAGCATTTCGACAGTTACACTATCCTTTCCTGGAGCCTTGCCGTTCTTCATCAATTCTATAGCATTTGTTACTTCCTCCGCTAGGATATCTGGCATTATATATTGTTCTTCCCTGGGTATTGCTGTCCCTGACTGGCTCTGATCTTCATATAACTGGGAATAAAACCTTCTGACAATCTCTAACATTTGGGTACTCGTCCTGCACACTGTGCCATCCTCACGCTTTAAAGCATATATTTGCGTTCTTTTGTTTCTCAGCTTCTGTTTAGCTTTGTTAATTCCTTTGTTTTCTTCCAGGGTTTTTTGCACTAGCTGCATATTGAATCGGCGCGTGTCCTCTCTGATACGTTTTCTTATAGTTTTGCAGAGCTCAGTGTACTCGACCCTGCCAAAAGGACTACCTGCATTTCTCATTGCTCGCCGTTTCTTCATTAAATCAATGGTCTCACTGGGGATTTTTGTTTGTTTGAGACATTTTTCCTCTGGTGCTATTGAAGCAGCCGTTTGAAGTACATTGTTGGCGATTTCTTCTTATTGAACTGATAATTCCACGTCCTCTGGATCTTGTAACGCAGCAAACCGGTTTGACAAAGCAATCTCAAAATCGCTTCCTCTCTCCAGCAGTTTTCCAGAATCCACCTTGCCCTTCTTTGATCTTACCATTGACTCTTACCATCTTGACATTGACATTGACCATGACTTTTCCATGTCCATTTTCTGCTGATATTTTTCTTATAGAATGAATTCATAATATATAGTTCTTGTCCTTCAACAAAATCAACTAATCTGTCACCTCTATTGTCTCGCTCACCAGTTCCATATGGGCCAGTTGCATTTTCGTCTGTTCTTGTTGTTCCAATTCTGGCATTAAAATCACCCATCAGGATTTTGTACCTACATTTCTCCTTGTATAAAAGCTGGGTCACATCATCACAAAATTCCTCAATTTCCTCATCTTTATGGCTTATAGTTGGTGCATAAGCTTGGACGATTTGAAGCCTAAACTTTTTATTCAGCTGAATGACGCATTGGGCTAATCGGTCGGATGTACTTTCAAATTTTACCACACTGTCCTTCAGCTTTCGATTGATGAGGAATCTAATTCCGCCACATCGGCCATTTTCCGTACCTCGAGTGTAGAGTACGTGTCCAGTTGGTTCCAGTTTGATTAACTCTTCACCCTTCCTTCGTGTTTCACAGAGCCCAATAATATCCCAATGTATGTTGTCAAGTTCGATTAACAGTTCTTGCAATCGGGCCTCTGTTTTCATAGTCCGTATATTTAACGTTGCAATATCAAAAGTCCAATGGCAGCCTGATCTAACCCGGTGATTCTTAGCACCCTCTGCCTTGGGGCAGGTCTTCCCGCTGCCGTAGGTAGTTGCCCCTTGGCCTCCGGGGAATGAGGGCCGTGTTTGAGGTTGTACTGTCATATTTCAACATATTGAAATACCATGTTGAAGGTATGGACCGTAATCTGCCACGCTGGTCCAATGCGGGTTGCGTCCAATGCGGGGTTATATATATATATATATATATATATATATATATATATATATATATATATATTATATATTTATATATATATAGATATATATATATATATATATATATATATATATATATATATATATATATATATATATATATATATATATATATATATATATGAGGCTCGTTTCTTACCTTATATCCATAATCGGTAGGACTCGTACCACTCTCTGAAAGCAGTTTAACAACCCAGATTCCGACCATTTTAGGAAGACGAGGCGAATCGCACCGCCTAGCGCCATCCAACGGCGGTTTACAGATCATATTGTGAACTTTCGTCAGAACAGCTTGAAAATGGCTTAATGGAGATAAAAGTATATTAACTATTGTACATTCGACTTTATGTTTCATATAAAATTAGTTGAACAATAATTTAATCATCTCTACCATCGAGCTTTCTGTTATCGTCTTTTTGTTTGGTTAGTACTCGATGGGCCCTCTCTAACAGTCTGGTATTTATATGTGGCACACGAACGCTATATATCCTGCCTGCCAACAGGTATTTATAATACTGCCAAATACTAATTAGGAACGTAGTACAACCAGACTTAACTGGATTTACATAAAACTAACTTCCGGCATGTATATATAAATCCCCTTTTTTAATTATCTCTTTTTTTTATTTTTAAGCTTCTCATCTCTCATGTCTATCTTACTCTGTAGAGTTCTTTAATTTTCTCTTTTTATTTAATTCTTTTTACACGTTTTTCAATATCGGTAGTAAAATTTATGGTAGCTACAGAGTATTTCTTCTTTGCCGTTCATACATTTATTCTCTTATTTTGTATAAAAGATTAGAACTGGAAAAATACCTTACCTTGTTTTTTCAAATTGTTTATATTTTCCTGTTGCTGATGCCATTGAGTGAGTATCACTTACCCCACATAAATGAAGCTGTTTGCCACTGGACTCCAGTTTTTTATTTCGATAAATTATTTTCATTTGTGTTTCCTTAAGTCTGTATATTGTCACATCTATCTTTTGTTTTCAAATATGTTTTATGTTGTTAGTGTATCTGTTAGAAATGTCACGCGTTTTTACCATTACTAAGAAACAATGTAACGATTGATTTGTGATTACTAGTAGCGGGTTCTCGTAGTAAACCGTGAACTGTTTTAAAAGTGTTAAGTGTAGATTGCAGGTTAGGATCGAAGATTTTGATATATAAATTGATATTATTCGAATTTTAAGCTAATGTATCCATGTTACCCCATAATTATGTCCTTTTGTGTTACGTTTCAATATTTTTTTTATTAACCATTCAACGTCATTTTTGCCTGATACTAATCCTTTCGAGTGTGTTCTATTTCTTTGGAAGAAACTACCGCTAGAGAAATACGTTTTGCTATGTGCAATGGATGATAATTTATTATGAACATGAAAATGTTTGTATGTACTGTATTTGGGAAAGTTATTTTGAAGAGAACAAAATTCATTTCGGTATACGTTTCTAAATAGTATATTTAGTATGCGTTTTATTACATCAGTCCCTATAATTATTGATTTTTGTAATATATTATATTGTATAATTGATTTAAATGGTAGAAATCTAAACATTGGAAAAATCAGCTACTAGATAGAAACCCGTTTTAATACCATATCACCGTTATATCATATTCCGCCACCATAAATATTTGATACGCGGTAGCTGAATTACATTTCCGACTTTCCTAGACTCGTTCCTCATATGGTTTCCTTCAAAGTATTAAACTTTGCAGGTTCGATAAAAAATAAATACTATTTTTAAAAGTTTAAGTCTTGGTGCTGCTAAACTTTCAGGTTAAACTGTGGAAGTTCTATAAACGAATTTGCTCCAAAACAAGAATAATAATTATCTCATGATCGTGTGATTGAACAGAAATCTTAAAAGTTATATTTTTTCTTACTGACACTTAACTCACAAGATTCCGATAATACAATAATTTTATAAGGTGTGTAGCTATACTAGATTGTTGGGAGATCTTGACCCATACTTTTATTGTCAAAAGCAATATATCTAAGTCATTACAGTTCGATAGGTTACTTAAATGGTGCCCTTAAATCTGACAACCTCTATGTGAGGACACATTATACTCAGATCACTATATATCTTAATATGTAAAACCAGAAAATAAATTGATCCATCAAACTCGATTGACAACAGCTGTATTTTTAAGTTGTATAATATGAATCTCAACTTTCCAAGCCCCCTTCGCAACAATTCCCAACATATACTGCATGTGGTTCTTAAAGTACCGTGGTTCGTTAAAAACAAATAGACACCGAGAATTCGGTTTCGGCCCTCAGTCCCTCAATTTTTCGAAATAACCTTTGCGAATTTTTACCTGAGCTTCTTCGCTGCACGAGTAAAGAATATATCGGTCAGCGTATCCTCCGCTCAAAGAAAAAACCAACTTGACGCACCCAACCCCTTCAATACTCAGCCCAGGGCCAATTACATTTACTAAGACGTAACAAAAGTATTTGCGGTTTTCCATTGTTTTTAATACACGATTTTTTACTTACGACTTTTGATATGCATTTAATTGGATTTCAGTAAACATTCCTTCTTTAATATTAAAATGATTCCACTGCGAAATATTTAATCGACGGTTTTTAACAAAAATATTAAAATGAATGTATGAATGAAGTCGAGAAATTAAGGCAATTTTAGGATAATATTTTAAAATAGGCTTGAAAGCCACTGATGTTACTCGTGAAATTTGTGGTGTAGAGGAGGAAGGTCCCATTATCAATCCGCACCTCTCAGCTCTGGTTCAAAAAGTTCTGGGACGGAGACATGGGTCTTGAAGATAGGGGAGGAGTAAATTGTGCATGGACTCTCGATGCCAACATTTTAAGAGCAGACTCATAATGATACTGAAGGGGACCAGAGTTAATAGCTCAAATATGAATTGAGGTCATCCAAAACAACGGCATATATTTTGACCAGGAATACATTTTTTTAGTGAATTGTTACCTCAAAACGCAAATATTTTTGTTGCAGCATAATATTATAAATAAGAGCTTAAGCGACAACTTAAAAAACTTATGTCTACTATATTTTTCTATGCAGAATAAATTAGTTACTGAAACTGCTTTTTCGAACTTACTTTAAATAGTGTTCTTCAGAATGTCAACTTTAAAACTCGATAAAAAATTAAACACTATTTTTAAATGTTGGCAACTCTTGGCATGGCGATATATCCAGGTCAAACTGAGAAAGTTTCTTAAGAGAACTCGCTGGTGAAATAAGAATAACGGCTTGTAATCAGACCATAAAACGACTGAAAACAACTACGAGAGGGTCTCTGCAAAACATTAATTATAAAAATTCTTAGTCGCTTTTCAAGTGGAGTAAATGCGGAAAGTTTATTTTCATCTTTCTTTTATCTTTGTTTCAGTACGAACCGCTACAGGGTGTAACTGGGACTAATGGACTTCAGCACGTTGTTTTGTACGAGTGTCAGGACAATCCACGTATCGAGAAGCTAGCAGATAGTCCAGGAAGGCAGTGTCATGAGTCACATTCCCAGCCGTTTATGTGCAATACAGTTGTAGCTAGTTGGGCTAAAGGTTCGGAAGGGTTCAGTTTTCCTCCAGAAGCTGGATATCCTTTAGATACAAGTAATAAGTAAGTGAATTCAGTATTTTTAAAAATATAGCTGGAAATATTAAGCAAAGATTAATAAACAAGTAAATTCAAATGACAACATTAATTTAGAACCAGGATATATATTTTGGGATACAAACTTCAATAACTATATCTTGAAAACTCTTGTTTATTTCTTGAAGTAGTTTTAGCCTGACAGTACGAAGAATAAGGTATTTTGAGAATAAGTTATTATAAAATAAGTTATTATACAAGTTACATATATAACATTATCTTCTTCAATAACCACGGTTACTCTCACCAAAACCATAGGGAAAGAACACACTCTCCGCTCGATACACTATACTTTTCTTTATAGATATTCAATTAGCATCGTTAGTATTGGCTCTTATTTGATCAGCAGGAGTCTCGATGAGTATAAACAAGACAAGAACACATGTGTAATATACTTTTTTTGAATAATACGATGATCATAATTTTCTTAATAAATTCTATCGTTATATATTCTAACATGCTCTGCTATTAAGAAGTTTAAATGGGAACCATTTTGAAACATTTTTAATTTTTTAAATTATGGTTATCATGCATCATTTCATATACTATTTCCAGTTATTAACCATCTACCACTTTACTTTTTTTATTGTGATGTACTTTTCTTTTATGTAGCTCTTTAACTCCAGGCTGAACATAGCAGTGAACCAAGGATAACTTTATTCGTTTCATCGATGTATAAACTATATTTTAAATCATCGCAGCTACTTTTAGCAAGGCGCATTCTGCCAATCCAATTTCCGACCACTTTTTCAAGCAATTAGGGTCTTACGTCCGCAATTGTCCGAGTTATGTCATAGACCAAAGATTTAACATAACCCCAAATAAAATAATCTAAATACTTTAAATCACATGACCTTGGTGGGCAATTGACAGGTCCGTTCCTGGAAATAATTTTCTCTTGTTGCATTGGCTGTATGACATGTGGAGCCGTCCTGTTGGAACCACATCTGCAGATCAATACCATTCAAATTCAGAATAAAATAATCCACGTTTCAATAACAAAGCCCAACTTCGTGCTAACGGCGACGAATTGATAAATTTGGATCTTCATTAACACACACATTGCCTGCAACAGCGGCCAAATTTTCTTCGGAACGCACACTTTTTGTCTTGTTTCTGTTTTAATATCGAGCAGTGTGAAATGCGTTTGGAATTTGTCGGTAATTTGGCGAATATATCACTCGATTGGGCGAGTGATTTATGTGCACCATAAAATTCACGAAGTGATCTGTAAGTTAAACGTTGCTCTGATGTTAAACATTCTATGATGATTTGCCAGACTATTGAGGCACAGGTTTACAGATTTGCGCCCAAACTAACAGTTCGTTTCACAGCGACTCCTATCGGAAGTTCGGACACACCAAAAAATCACCGTTTAGATGTATTATTGAACTTCTACAAATGAATTAAATATGCATATTTACTTATATACATTATATTTCTGCTTATCAGCTTCCTTTTGGAAAGTGAAATCTCTCAAGTCAAATTAAAGAAGTCGCGGTCTATCCCCCTTAACTGATATTCCGAGGCGCCGTGGCGTTAAATTGTTCGCAAAAACAATTCATTCAAAAGCACCATAATAAACTCCATCGGCATGATAATGCCGCATTAAAAAGGTTTAAATCCTCGGGCCTATAAGTCAATCTCAGGAAGACCTATTCAAGTTCTTCTTCAGAAATCGCAATACATGCAAAGATAGAATGCTGGTCAACAATGTTCTAATTTTATAGTTACAAAAAGTAACCTACCGTGGGTTGCAATTTGATAGGTAATTAAAATGGTCACCTCAAATTCAGAAATCAATTTTAAGGATATGATATCATCAAATTACTGGGTCGTTATATTAGGGAACGAGTAAATTATCTCCTAGAACAAAAATTCTGACGTATCAGGCTCTAGTGAGATCCGTTGTATTATATGCAACTCAAAAAACGTGAGATTTTTCACAAGAACCATTTTACATAAGAACCAGACGTTTAAAAGCAAATTTTTAGACCTACCGCACTTACTCTTAATGTACCCTTGATCATTAGAAAAAAACGGATTTACTGAGAAACTGTAATCGCTCCTATTTTCATCTGAATTCTTTGCTGCACAAAAATTCCCTTGTTCAGAATACACCGGCCCTTCTGGGGTAAAAAACCGGTAATCTCCTGAGCGAACTAGGTGGCCTCAGCCCTTCAACCTTAGGCCCCGTTTCGATATCAGCTTTAACATAATTAACATAAAGTCCCATGGAGAAACATAAATAAAAGCTAAGCTAAAGTTACAGTAACAGTATTTTATTTATATAGTAGAAACAATATCTAAAAATATTATTGTGAAAATAAGTTCTACTTAAATAAACGATCTAATATTGTAAATATATTGACTGACTAATTTAATATTGATAATCTTGCCAAATTAAATTATTATGCTTCGTATTAGGATTAAAATCCTTCCCAAGTATTTTTTCGTTTAATTTTATTATAAATACAAAACTAATATCATATTTTCTATTTAAGGTACTATCTTATGGAAACCCATTACGTCAGTCCAGCTGACGGAAACATCGGATCTATCGATGGCTCTGGATTACGATTGTACTACACTCCCGAACTACGTCGACATGACGCTGGCGTCATCTCCATAGGCATGGATCCCAACTGGCGACACATCATTCCACCGGGTCAAAATCGTGTAGTGTCATCCGGACATTGTGTGTCCGAGTGTACGCGACAAGCGTTCCCGAAAACCGGCATCAATATGTTCGCGGTTGTGATGAAAACCCATCGCATCGGGAAACAGGTGGCCCTGAAGCATATTCGGGGTAATATCGAATTACCGCCGATCGCTAACGACGACAATGTCGATTCCGATTATCAGGAATATCGTAAGCTTGAAACGCCCGTCCGTATTTTACCAAGTGATCATTTGATAACCGAGTGTACGTACAATAGTTCGGAACGTAGTGCGATAACTCTAGGCGGATTAACCAGCAGGGAGGAGACGTGCTTGGTGATGGGACTCTATTATCCCAGGCAAAAATCGCTGGCTGCCTGTCACAGTCTTCCCAGCCTACCGACTGTACTCCATTCTCTCGGAATTCAGGAGCTTAGCCCGTAAGTGAGCTTATATTCTAATTGATGTAACGAGATCATTTTGTATTGGGAATACTATTTATTTTGGGTTAAGGAGGGAGCTTTTCTTCTTTCCCATTTAATGAGTCTATAACACCAATTAAATGGAATACATACATACATATATATATATATATATATATATATATATATATATATATATATATATATATATATATATATATATATATATATATATTAATCTACGAAATAATCTAAATCGTTCTCGATAATCTTATCGTAAATGTTGGTGATTGAGCTTAAACCAGGTCGTTAATACTACTATTCTTTCATTTCCAGGGGTTCGAATCCCGTCAGGATAGCGGCACCTCCGGAATTAGCTGGAATGACGCTGGAATCGAGGCTAGTATCCTACGACTGGGATAATCAGTTTCAAAGTTTCCAAGATGCGACAATGAGGGGATCATTTAAGCCTATTTGTTGGACTTCTCAGCTGACGTTGCTTCCGGTAAGTATCTTGAAAGGGTCATTTGTGATTATCCGCGAAATGCGAGGTTTTAACTTTGGGATTTACACTGATATTCGAAACAATAAACTTGACTGAAAATTTTCTTGGCTAAAATTGTCCGATGTTATGACTCAATAAACTATATATATATATATATATATATATATATATATATATATATATATATATATATATATATATATATATATATATATATATACATATTTGTATTTGGAAAATTGATTTGTAAATGTTTCTATTATTTTTTGCATCGACTCCGAGGTAGTGACAACAACAACTTGACTTATATCAAGACGGTACCGTTTGAGAATGGTTTCTAGCATCAACTGTACGTTTTTGGGTTTTATTTCGGAAATGGCCCTATTATTATTGTTTTAGTAAGTTGTAATAGATTTTACTAAGTTGTTTCGTGTCAGCTTTCGAATTGATGTTATTTTTGCTTTTTCTGAATTTCAATCATTTCGAGAAATTCTCTTTTTTTTGTGTGACGTTTTCAAAGTCAATGGTGTGAGTTGAATATAAATATATATCTATATATATATATATATATATATATATATATATATATATATATATATATATATATATATATATATATATGAATATGTGTTAATTTGTTAATTAATCTTCAATTGTTTTATCTTTTTCTAATTTACTTATTTAAAAGGGCATCCAAAAGACAGTTATTTTCCACTTCAATGTTCTGCGCCTGACTAAAACAATACCATTCAGAGATAGATCAGCAGAATACGTACGAAATGATACCGGATAAATATTTTCTCAAAGATTTTGACATATATCATACGATACTTGAACATAACGCGAAGGAGAATCGCTGGTTAAATTTTGTATGACAGAAAACAAAATGTGACATGAGGCGGGTATGTCCAATACAGGACATTGTCAAATGGGTACAAAGACGCAGAATGAATAATACCTAACACATTGGCAAACATTTCACGTGATGGCAAACCACATTCACGAGGGCCCATAGGAAGGCCGCCAAAGCGATAGATGGACTCATGGGTATCAACATATAATGAAGAATAGGTTGGCAAGGACGACCGTTGGCCTATAACAAGAAGAAGACATGTTGCCAATTATTTCACAGCAAATTCCAATCATAGTCCATGAATAGTAGAACATATATAGAAAGAGAGAGAAAGAGAGAAACATTTTAAGAGCATGACTGATAACTCTTTTATTGGCCCCTTAATCCAATTAATTTTTCCATATTTTTATTTTGATCGCTACCGCCATATCTTTTGTTATCCGGCGACTCGGAGGTCGAAATGAAATGTTATGGTTAGTGCATGGATTGGTAATCCTACAAGGATATCTTTTCGGAGGTCTTCTACGTTGATGACGTTGGTAAGCTTTTGACAAAACTAAAAGTACAAAACTAGACTTGTTGATACCCCTGGGAGGGTATTGATCGGGATTAAACTATAGCTGACGGCTGAGGTTCAGAATCTACTTTGTAGACCCATTGAAGAAATAGCTAGTCTGGAAATAGCCATAGATTTAGCCACAAGTGCTTAAAAGATTGAAAATTAAATAAATCAATAATCAAATGTTTTCTTTGAACTAATAGTGACGTCGATCAAATTTATTTATTTATTTTATTACCGCTTTATTTTATATAAATTGTTCATTAAGTGACATGCGGCTATTATATTAACACCTGTCGGGATAATGCAATTAATCGTATTTATTGAAACGAATAGAATATTTTAAGCCATGACTCGTTTTAAATAAATTTTGCCTCACAAATAATTTTGGACGCACTGAAAAAAGAACGAATCTGAAAAAGCAAATAGAAATTCCATGAAATGTGGTCATTTTTTAATTTTGAATGAAGTACTTACAAATTTTAAATATTTAAGAGTTTGTAAGTTTAAATATTTGGCAATCTTAGGGTAGTTTAACATGAAGGTCATTATCGGCATCATATGAACTACTAAGGTGTGGATTGATACGACTCTTTCCCCCTCTACTTCGTAAATCTCACGAACGTAGTCGATCCCTTTGAATACTTTTTTAAAATAATGGCTTAAAAGTGCTCTAATTTCGCAACTTATTCCACTCATTTTAACGCTTTTATTACCATAAACCATCGAATTTATATTTCGCAGTGAAATCAATTTTATACTGAAGAAGGAATGTATATCTGTCGGAGCAAAAACATTAATTCGGGTTAAACCTCTGAAGAGTGAAATATAATATTTTATTTATAAACAAGGGAAAAAATGCAAATAGTAAATAATAGCTTCATCATTGTTTTGAGAACTACCAGTTCTTTGTGATATGAATATATTAAGTGATCTATATAAACGTGTGGGTTTTGAATACTTGAGGAATTGAATATTAAAGGAAAAAAGCGTATGGTAAAGTACAGATTCTTTAGAAGTTTTATTAATGAAAATATTCACAAATACTGTATATTTATTATTCACAAATATATTATTATTCACAAATACAATATCTCTTTCCCAACGTAATGAAGGTTTAAAAATATCGTTCCTATAAAACGTCCTGTCCTCGAAATAAAATAACTTCAGAGTTCTATTTATATTTCCCTTTTTTCTACAAAATATTTTATATTTTTCCAAAAGGTTATAGGTTATAGTAAACAGGATGAATGTCTGGAGAAACTAGTGAAAAGTAGAATTTCGAAAGCGGTGTTTTACAAGTATTAGATAATACATTTCGGGTGAAATTTGCAGATGCAGTTCGTTTTGTTTTAAATAAATTCATATTTGCTTCACATTCAAGAATTTATATAACTGTGTACCAATGACATAACCAGCTTTCTTTCTGAACTTATATCCCATCCATAGTGATCATAGTGGTCATAGTCATTCTCAGAGTGGTCATACTGAAGTCATCTGAGCCACCTTCTCATCTACAATCTCACCTTTCTTCCCTCTCATGGGGGTACATCATAAAATGAACTGCGTCTATATGTATATTTATATAGGTACACATTACAAAGGCAAATAATTTTTACTAACCGTACGTATAATAGATTGTTATAATTTTTCAGAAGTATTAAGAAAAATACCAAAAACTACATAAATGTTTTTATTTTGTATAGAATTTTTTATTTTTAGTTTGTATTTGAATTGGTACTTTCACTTTTAATTTTCGTTTAAATTTAATTAGAATTTTAGTTGATATGTTCTAAATCCATCTATAATGAGCAGTTGCATATTTCTCAAATAAATATATGTTGTCCCAACATGTTTGTGCTCATGTTCGTTTATTATTGAAACTTCTTACCCGGATTTTATGACGAAAACGAAAAAAGGTTATTTTTCAAAATAAACATTATTAGTTCTATATCTAATAGAGGTTATTTTGAATTTGATAGTAGGTTTTATTTATCGAATGACGGTTTGATAATGGGAAACCGTTTAAGTCCTTCACTGGCTGATTTGTTCATTGACCTATATGTTGAAATCACTTCCTAACTTACATAAGAGCATCAAATTCACAATTGAAGAACACAATAATAGTAGCATTACGTTTTTAGATTTAACAATGACTAAAAAAGACAATAGACATGATTTTTCAATTCCTCATAAACCATCTCATATAGATTTAGTTATACATATCAAATCTTGTCATCCTTATTCACAACAGATTGGAGCATTTAATTCATTTATACACAGATTATTAAATGTCCTATTGTTAGTAGATAATTATAACAAAGCATTGGGAGTCATCAAATAGATCGCAGTAAATATCGGATACGACCCAAATATTATAAATAAAATAATTAACGAAAAATGCTTTAATTTAATAATCCTATGAATAACATATATCGCATACGAGACAATTATATATACAGGAACACTTACCAAATTAGTTTCTAAACATCTATCAAAAAGAAATAATATAAATATTGCTTTGAAAGCAAATAATAGTCTAGGGTGCCTCATTACAATAAAAGTGAAACGAATACACTTTATAAATCAGGATTTTATTTAATTGAACGCAGTTAGTCTCCAAAATTATATGTTGAACAAACCGGAATTTTTTTTCCACTAAGTTCAATGAGCATAAAATAAGTTATATCGAGAAACAATATAATTCACATTATGCTAACATAGTTACATAGTGAAAAGAACTCTAAAAAAATAAATCTATTAGAACATAAAAAATATTAAAAGAAATAATTTGGGTATTTTGCTAAATGACCAGGTAGACTTGAATGATTTATGCAGGTTAAATTTATAATGCGCATCTAGGCATTAAAAAAATGCAATTCTCCAACACCACTATTTATGGTATTCTTAGGTTGATATACAGTTTAGGTCGTAACTATTTTTCTTACTGTTAGTTTAATATAGTTCGTATTTGGCACATTAAAAAGGCACTGTGTCTCGAAGCAATTGTAATACATGCAAGTTGTGGAAATATGGATATAAATATTTGTTTATTATTTAATTCTGCCACACACCTCTTCGTAAGATAAGTTAGTTGATCATGTCACTGTAGTACTACATATTTTGCTATACAAAAACTTAAGACACTACATTTCGATCTCTTTTACATGTTTCAAGCTCGGTCCACTCAAAAAGTACACCAGCTGTAAGTTTTCAGCTATAAACTCGATATAATAGAAGTTAGTATATGCTAGAAATAACTGAATATAATAGAATTAATGGGATAATACGACATTAATCAACAACCTTGTTTTAGCTTTATCAACAGCATGAAGACATCATATGATTAATGATAAGTAATGCCTGAATGATTGTGGCGTGTTCATATATTTTTTTTCTTTATTTGGGTTTTTAGCAACGATCGAAAACTCAAAAAATATCAAATATATCTGTTCTTATGTAAATAAAGAATCACTGGGTAAAAACAAAAAACCAATTGGAGGCAAATTTCTCAGTGATTCTTTTTTGTAATAAATTTGCCTAACGAACAACATTTTAAAAATATAAAAATGTTCTAAAAAAATATACAAACTTTTGATGTTAACGTTTTGTTTTTACCCAGTGATTCTTTATTTACACAAGAACAGATATTTTTGATATTATTTGAGTCGCGAAAAACCCAAATAAAGAATAAAATATATGATTAAAGATGTATGATGACTGACTTTACTGCGCTCAGTAAGTTATCTGCAACTGTTTATAGATGGACTAAGTTCACACGAAAGGGGTGAAGGATCAGACTGTCCTCTTTTAATCATTTTAAATTAATTTTGCTTTGTACTTAATTAGGACTGTTAACTGATTTTTTACTTCTCATATTATTTTTGCTTCTTGACTTACTTTGAACAACTGTTTCCAGTGATGACTTAAAAGCATTCCTAATTCACAATTACTCCCCAATTTTTCCACAATCGGAAAAATATAAGCCATATTTTTCTGTTCTTTTTTATTTTTAATCTAATATATCCCCCCTGTTATTATCCTTCTAATGTTGTGACTACTTTGATGACGATCCTCATTTTCCCTCTAGGTTGTAAATTTTAAAGGCGATAGAAGTTAATATAACTACGAGGGAGGAGGTCTTTTAATGAAGCAAATTAATTTCAATTAGAAACCGAGTTTGATTAAGGCGTTCTTTTATCGTATAAATTACTACAAAAACGTTGGATTAACCAACAGATTTACATGATTACCTATTATTTTACTGGACTAATAAAAATATCAATTCGTAGCCAAAACCTAACAAGATCCACCAGTTAAAATAATTTGTTTTCCGTTTGACGTGTTCCCCGAGAAGGGAAATAAAGACGAACAATAATAATTGATATTTCTCGCTTGACGCCATTTCCTTAAATTTTCTCTTCGCCGTATCAGTTTTCTCATCTCCTTAGTTAAATCTGAGTAGTTTCTCTACAATTTCTGCTTATTTTAATCAAGCACATTGCTTGTTTTCCGTTCTCCATATTTAGCTTTAGATTTACGGGTTTGCTTAACACGTTAATAATTTTAATAAAGTAAACAAACGCCCGTTTTAATGTTCTCTAATCGTTCCTTCCTCTAAACTTTCCACTCATCGCAAACAATGATCATGGAAAATATCTGTATTTCTTAAACAAAGAGAAAGAAAAAGCTTGGTAACGAGTTTTCTAAGTTTGTAACAAGTTTAGCGGTAGTTTCGAAAATTTATTCGGAGCGTGAGGGAATTGTGGTCCTGGGAAACAGACAATTGGTTGATTTACAGTAATGGGTCGGTCTTGACCTTATTAAATTAACTCAAACATGTTCTATTTATAGACATTTTCAACAACGTAATGAGTTGAATGAAAGAAGTTTACGTATTTGTCAATATTAATCATTTAAATGTATTTGTGATGAAAATTTCATATTCATGATAGGGCGAGATTGGGTGAATATTATGTATTATGGAAGCTGTGATTATTAGTATCGGATTGTCCGGGAAACTCTTAGGGATTTCCCATTAGTTAATCTTTTAACGTTTAAATAAAAATCTTTGTTGGATTAGTAATATTGATTTTGATACTATTAATTCCTGTATATTTACAATATTTACGTTCAGATTTGCTTTGATTTTCCTTCAGTTAGTCAAGTTGTTTTACTCCACTTTACTACTTGTTTGCTTTTTCGCCACATTGTACTTTTTTATTTCAAAAAGAATGCTGTCCTAACGAAAAACAAGATGTGTGCCGTTTAGGGTTCTGTTGGGAAGTCGACGGCGCAAAAATGAGTTAGTCGTTTCAGGGACGGAGATTTTAACTAGGAAGACCGGTATAACTCTCGGTCCGTAAAATAGTAGATTAGATATTTCTGGTGTTGATTTTAGCTGCGGTATTCTCCAGATGTTTTTTATACGAAAGTGTTCGACCCATTATTACCTTTAGGTATTTTAGATGGGGATTGTAACGTATCGAGTTATTATTGAAGCATACTTAGGGGTATACTTTAGTATTATTGAAGTATATTATACTCCAAACGCGCTTGTTTGTTATTGAGGTGGAAGCACGTTTTATTCATGTTTGGGATTAGTCTCTAGTCAGCGAAATATTTTCCTAATACAGAGAGGGATTCTGATAGTATGTTATTTCTTCTATGGTTTTACTGTGGGTAGCAAGAGCCAGATTGTCGGCATACCCAAATTTTGTGGACGTTGTGTGTGGCAGATCTGAGATGTACAGATTAAACAAGACAGGTGCGAGTACTGAGCCTTAAGGAAGCAAGTTTTTAAGGTGTCCGATATTATTACTTGGAAGGTCCTTATGTTTACTAAAGTTCTTACCTGGCTGCATGGTACCACGTTGAGAAAATTGTAAAGAATGCCTTCTCCCCAGACCGTGACACATGCTGCAGTCAAGTAAACATACACCGGTACCAGTCTTCAACCTTTCTTGAAACCTTGCCTCAATATGTGTCAATATGAAAACAAGATTAATACGATGGGGCCTGAATGCAGCCTATTCAACAGGAATATGTTCCAGTATTAATGGGCCTAGTCGATTCAGCATCGCACGGTAAGTCTCAGGCAGGTTCTTGGGTATGTTTGATTTCGAAACTGCGATTATTTTGGATTAATTGAGCTCCACTGGGATATGTCTTATTAGTAGAACATCGAAGTAAAATTTACTCAACCATATTCTTGTGTGTTTCCTTCAGTTTTGGAGAAACTCAAAGTGAATTTCATCCATTTGGTGTCTAGTGCTTTATCTAACTCTTTCGCGTTGAATCGTCTGAAGTAGTCAGGGTGGGCTGCTGTTGTTTGGCAGCGGATTGTCAGTTGTTTCTTAATGATTGCATTCTGTCAAATACTAGAAATAAAATAATTCACAAACTTTGTGGTACCACACCCATCGGCCCTTTAAATATCAGCTCTTAGCCTGATCTACTCGGTTGCTGAATATTGCGCTCTAGTCTGGTTAAACAGCTGCCACATAAATATAACTGTCTCAAAACAGACCATGAGAATTAGCAATGGCTGTTTAAAAAGCGCACCGCTACCTTGGCTTATCACTCAGAGCAATATTACTCCTCCCTCTATCCACAGACAGGAAATAGTAGTCAGGGAATACGAACGTTGCTATTTATGTACCCAGAATTGGCAACAATGGTGTGGCTAGGCACCATCTGAGATATACATTGTTGACTATATACGTACTCAGAACTTTTTGTCAAACGGACGCTATTTGTGTTGCTTAGTGACTTGAACATTTCATCTCAGTCAAAATATGGAATTAACTCATGAGAATTTTCATGTCATGATTTACTACGACTTTCAACGTGGATTATCTCAACAACAGTGCATCGATTAACTCACTTCGACATTTGGCGATAAAGCACCATCTAAAACCCACTGTAAATCACTAGTTTAGTGAATTTAATCGTGACCGTCATTCGTTCATGGATGAATTCAAAGAAGATTATCCAAAATCGATTGTTGTGCCAGAAAACATCGACACTGTGCGCGAACTGATAAGCAAGATCGCCGTGTGACATACCGTGAGATTCAGGCATCCCTGGGAATTAGTACGACAAGCATACACATATTACATGAAACACATTTTAAATGAACATTTAGCCATGAAAAAGATTTCTGCGCATTCGATTGTTGCAAAGAAATGCCGAAGAAAAAAAGAAAAAATACAATGAAGGTACGCCAAAAACCGTGTATAACATCTACACAGGTGACGAATCTTGGATTTATGCGTATGAGACCGAAAGTAAACAGCAGTCGACTGTATAGGTCTGTCAAAATGAGCAAAGCAAACAAAAGTTGTTCGGGCAAGAAGTACTTCGAAGCAAATGGTCTCCTGTTTTTTGGGTTAAATGGGCATGTGGCTACAGTGCCACTCGCGGCACTTTTGACCGGTCAAAACATCGAACCTAGAGTCCTAATTTCGTACCCAATGATTTCTTTTTGTCCTAGTCCGTAAAGAATAAACTATATGGTTTACGATTTTTGCCTCCAGAAGAAGCGGCTGATACATTTAAAATGCATGTTTTGGAGAGATCTCAATCGGAATAGAAAAAGTGCTATGAATAGTATGGAAAAGTGTATCGATCATCGCGAAGAATATTTTGAACAATAATGAAACTATTTTCAATGATAAATATTTGTTTTTATTTATAATTCCGGATAGATAATTAGCAACCCTCATGCAATAAAATAGTATCAAATCCCCACCTCCCAGTACACGAGCATTAATTCGGATTTTGAATACAAAATAATTATCGATTTTTTTACTTTATTTCAAAACGTTATCATAAATAATATTGATAATCGATGCGAAAAAAAAATGCAACTAATTATAAATGAATTAAAATTTAGAAAATTTAAGATAAAATCACCTGACTACGAAAGCGCCGCGATTGGCTGCCATGTTTGTGACGTCATTATGTTAATGTTTTTATGTAAGTACTGTCAACGGCTTTTACCCGTGTATATACTGTCAAAATTATTGAAGTTTAGTGGGAAAAAATATTGTTGGTTATTAATTTAATTCAGTAATGTGTAATAAAGCGTTCATAAATAGCAATTCTGATAATATACTTAATGTGGATATTTTTATGGTCACAGATTTTCGCAGAAATTACATTCGGTTCAATTTAGCTGAAGTTCGAGGTGCTTAAGCATCAATTTGATTTTTTTACAAAGTAATAATGTAAATGTAAATAAGAAACATAATATTTATAGGGTGTCACGCGAAAGTTGACAATGTTCAATTTAACTGCAAAAATTGTATTTGAGCCATGAAACGACGCGTATGTCGAGATCATAAAGTTCTGAGTAAAGCTTATACAGTTACTTTAATTATTAATGGAAAACTAAGAAAAGTTCAAGACACTCAATGTCACGATAGCTTCATCAGGTAATAAGTACTTTTCTTCTGAATCTTTTTTATAAATTTGGTGATAAGTTGTGATAAGATAAGTGAATATTTTCTAAGGAGTTGTTTTTGTATGAAATGGTACGAAACAGACACGATAACTAATTAGATTTGACATTTTCAATAAATTTATCTATACTCTGATGATAATAACAAGAATAAGTTAAAAACTAAAACTCTAGTATCAGCTATCTAAAATGTTAAGTAAACATTGTGAGGTCACACACGCTCGTTTTTTTTCAGGAACTGTCGGCGCGTCATAGTTACTAGGTTTAAAATGTATTTTCAATTTGATATAACTTTTTGTAAAAGTAGTATCAAAGTTGTATGTAAGTAAAGTTGAAATATAACCCGATATTTAAGACCAAATCTTTACGGAATTGGGATGATTACTGGATTATTTTACAAGCACCTTGAATCTTTACGTATTCGTCACAAATTATCGTTTCGACGTACTGAAACGTCCTATTTCGATGTATTTTAAGCTTAGTATCTGACCCATGATTCCTTGTATTCAATATTTAATCAATAACGAAGTGGTTTTCTGTGTAATCCAAACATTAAGTTCTTAGCGGAGCTTTATTTTTTAATGCGCTCAAAAATACGCATCCATAAATGCCTTTACCTTGTCTTTAGCTGAATCTGTTGGTTATCAGACATGCTATGCATATTTCGGGGTAATCTTGTAATATATTTCCAGATATTTTATTTACGCGCAATTAATGATTAATTAAATTCCATAGATATATTATTATCACAATGTATAAGCTGTTCTAAGGATGATTAAAAAATATTACATCAATAAATAAAATATTTAGCTTATTTTTATTCCACCTCTGTATATAGGCCTGCCATTCCGTTTTATAACTTTCTCTTCCTTGGGTAATTTGTATCCTCTTGTTCCTGCTTGTTTCTTAATATGTGGGATACGATTTAGTCCAAAGAGTTCTGATTTCCTACTAATCCAAATTTGAATCCATTGGACTATTAGGTACGGAGGACAGTTCAAAGGACCAACAAGTTGAGATATCCCATCGCGATATCTCTAAAGATAGTCTTTAAAACAACATGTGCTAATTTTAATATCTATATCTATATAGACTTTTTTGAATTTTCGCTCTCCTTTGTCCGTTGCAATATTCCTCTACTTACATCCGGCCATCTCATTTGAGGTCTTCCTCTTTTTCTTTTGTATTCCTACGGTCTCCAGCGCAAGATCGTTTTATTCAATCTGTCATCTTTCTGCCTTCCCGTACGATCAACAAATTTCCATTTAAGTTTCGCTATCTGTGCTGAAACGTCCTTCACTTTTGGTATGTTTTCTATTAATTCGTCCTTTTTTCTGTCTGCCAGTCTGACGTTTAACATTTGCCCTTCCATTGATCTTTCGATTTCCGTTATTGAAGTGAAAATTTCTTTAGCCGCGTTGAGCGATTTTTGGTAGGGGCAAAACTTAGGGGTTCGCCTCACCGACATGGTACACATACAAGTATACGCATATATAAACTAATACATTTTATATACTCGACTGTATCATGTGCGGGTTGGACTCTTTCTGGATGGGTAAAATCTTGCGAGTTCCCGTCACCGACATGCTGTAGTATCAGTGAAGTTAAATTAACCACGTGAAAAGTTTAATTTGTGTATACTGTGCATTGTTTAAATTGTGTTTTAGATAAGCATTATTTTAATTGTTTAATTGTAGAATCACTGTGCAGTACAAGAGTGACTACTTAATATGCAAATATTTTATGTAGAAAAATTAATAACAAAAACAAAGCATTTATTTTCGATAAGGTCTTGAAGCAGCATTGTTCGAAAGTTTAAGAGTTTCGTATAGCATATATATATATATATATATATATATATATATATATATATATATATATATATATATATATATATATATATATATATATATAGATTTTTCTTGGACTGCGTCCAATGAGACAACAGTAGCTGAGTGTCATCACACATCCAACCGTTGGGTTCCACAATCTCATGTGGAACACACAACAACCTGCGTCTCCGCCTAAATGAACATTTTTGTTGGTTGCTTGACCGGGAAGGAGCCCCACCTATTCCTTCAGCTGGATGACATATGTTTCGTCTCTCGAGGTTCAGACTCAACTGGAACCCAACGGTTGGGTGTGTGATGACACTCAGCTACTGTTGTCTCATTGGACGCAGTCCAAGAAAATCTAATACTACATATATACGCCATCCGACGGGAAGTTGGCGAAAACATGAGTTGTTGGCTGTGGATAGGGTCTCCCTATTCTTGATGGTATGGTGTATGTCGGCGCCCTGATGAGTCTGAACCTCGAGAGACGAAACATATGTCATCCAGCTGAAGGGATAGGTGGGGCTCCTTCCCGGTCAAGCAACCAACAAAAATGTTCATTTAGGCGGAGACGCAGGTTGTTGTGTGTTCCACATGAGATTGTGGAACCCAACGGTTGGGTGTGTGATGACACTCAGCTACTGTTGTCTCATTGGACGCAGTCCAAGAAAATCTAATACTACATATATACGCCATCCGACGGGAAGTCGGCGAAAACATGGGTTGTTGGCTGTGGATAGGGTCTCCCTATTCTTGATGGTATGGTGTATGTCGGCGCCCTGATGAGTCTGAACCTCGAGAGACGAAACATATGTCATCCAGCTGAAGGGATAGGTGGGGCTCCTTCCCGGTCAAGCAACCAACAAAAATGTTCATATATATATATATATATATATATATATATATATATATATATATATATATATATATATATATGTATATATATATATATATATATATATATATATATATATATATATATATATATATATATATATATATATATATATATATATATATATATATATTGACATGATATCACGTCCATGAGTCCATCGCATACGGTATTAATATTTATAATAATATTACATATCAATATCACATTCACATAGTGTTTGGTTTCCATTTTTTTTATTAAAAAAAGTTGTGACAGATATTTCGTGGAGAGTAATATAACTTATATAAGCTTTTAGGTTTAGTATGTTATTGTGAATACATAATGATTACATAGAGATGTTAACGGGAAATCTTATTTTAAATACCAGTGAATGCTATTAAATAACGTAAAATAAATCTTGTACCCGTACAATTAGCTGACATATGATTCCGCTTTGACCTTCCATATAGTCTTACTACATCAGCAATGTATTTAACATCATCCTATTAATAATATCTAATATAATACGTGATGTATAATTTACAACAACGAACAGTTCGTCGACCGGCCTACAGTAGATATGCATATAAATGCAAAAACGCATTGTTTAAGTAGATTTTATCTTTGTAATAATGCTATTTTAATCGCGATGTCAGAGCGGTTCAATAAAATGGACATTCCTATTAACTGAAGTTGTCGGATTATAAGAATTACTTTCAATGTTTAGTTTTACCCTCATTATATGCACAGATTAAATTTTTAAATGTATTCTTTATCTTGTAAGTTAGAATTGACTATTCTATTTCTGCGATATTATGAGATGTGTAAATGTAGTAATGGTACTGGGGGTCTAGTGGTCGATCTGGCAACACTGTTGACTTCCTCTTTGGAGGTTGGACAGGCCAATATGTGGTGCACCATTGGTATGGGTTTGTACTCCCTAGAATCACTTGGTGGTCCGTACCGAGATAAACCTCGCAGCGGAGGACGTTCAAGTGCAAGAAGTTATAAAAATGTCCACAGAATCCAAGATCTTGTTCGCTCTGATCGTCGGTTGACGATTAGAATGATCGGAAAAAGTTAAATTTGACTCGCACACAAGTTCATCATAATTTGTTCATCTTCAATCGACTCTCGGCCTTTGGAGAATCGCTTAAACCGCCTGAAATCCTGACAAAACACTCTTTATATAAGCCTGTACAAGTTTTGCAAAAAACAAAGTTTGTTTTGTTTTGCTTGTTTCCGTCGCACTGTGCCCAAGTTTGAATCAAAGTTGATAGCGCACTTTTGCTCGAAGTTATAGTCATTCATTTTCAGAACGCACTAGTAAAAAAACAGTCCACGAAAAAATTGTTATAGGCTATCAAGTGATTATAGGGATTCAAACTTATTTTGAAGACACATCAGATATTGGCTTGTCTGCGCTGCAAAAGGGAAGCGAACAGTGTTGTCAAATGGAACGCTACTCAATCAGTCTTATTTCTTTAAATGACTTACTTATTAAAAGAGCATAACCTCAGGATTACCGAGCTGTTAAGATCGATTGCGTAATATAACCGAACACGCTGGTAAGTGCATCCTTGGCGCGGACATTTGGCAATGGAAATAATGCGGTTCTTTGGGTATCTGAGATCGACTGCTGTGAAATATATGGCATCGGGGAAGTCTAACAAAGGCTTCGCTATCCTGGACCCCGACAGTTCGACTCGAAATAGCCCATGAGCTCATTTCACAAGATCCGGGAAGTTATTTGCGAAAATTGGCGACAAAATTGGTGTGAGCTAGTCAACTATAATATCGAGTTGTAGGAAAGGAACTACACTACAAGTTGATTAAGGTACGACAACCGCTTTCCGATGCCACCAAGACAAAGCGAATTTCTTACTGCTGTTGTGTTCAATGAAAAAAATGACGCTAGACCAAAATGAGTTGTTTATGATTAAAAAAAATACAATTGATACAAGATGTTTTGACCCAAAATACCACATTGCTCTTATTGTTGCAGGGATGAACTAAGGTGTTTACGTCCTAGGTATTTTGTCAGGTGTATGTGACACCGGTAAAAGAGGTGAATATATCCGTTTTGATGAATGTAGTAAAACGTCGGATAGAAATTGTGGCCTCTAAGTAGGCATACATCTTTCAGTAAGGCAATGCCCGGGCACATACGATCCATTTGTGCACATATATTTGCCAATTTCACATACATTTGCCATTGGTCGACATACTTCGGACCTCCTAATAATCCAAATTGGAATCGGTTGGACAATTACGTATAGGACGTAGTTGAGAAGTTGAGATATCCCAACATGACATCTCTGCAGATCGGCATTGAGGCAGCATGTGCAAATTTACACATTTATCTATATGTATATAACATTATTCTATTCGATTTTGGATGTAAGCCTCTCCTTTCAATTTCAGTTCTTGTTTGTCAATTGCAATATTCCTCTATATAAATCAAATTATTCTTTTCAGGTCCTTCTTAGTCCTCTCCTGTGTTTCCACGATTTCCGCTTTGTAAATGTCTAAACTTGTTATTGTTATTTATAAATTCGAATGCCTTGGTCTTAAATTATTGAGGATATTTTTATGTTTTAGGATTTAATGAATGGGGTTTGCCAAACGATGCTGTTTGGGTTTGTTTGCCCAATTGTTCTAGATATACACTCTGTCTCAAAATATTAAACACACCATCGATATTATATATATATATATATATATATATATATATATATATATATATATATATATATATGTATATATATATATATATATATATGTATATATATATATATATATATATATATATATATATATATATATATATATATATATATATATATATATATAATACATCTATGACAATATTTTATCATAGATATATAATTAATCATAAATAATACAAATTATGTAAGTTATGTAAATGCCGCAGTTGTAAAACAACATAACAGAAATCTCTTGATCAACTAAATAAGATTATATATTATATAGTTATTAAAAATTATATATTAGTAGATAATAAATATTATAAATATCACAGTTATTGTCGTAAAGCAAGGTCAAGTTAGTTACATGACAAAATTCTCTGATTCCTGATGAATACCATAATCAAATAAGTTTTGAGAAAAGCAATCATACAAATACGACGGTAGAGTGCATAGTTAGGTCCTTTTAAAATGAAATATTGTTTTTTTATCGAAAATTGACTTAAAACAAACCATTTGAACAGAAGCCATTTGTAAGTAGCAAGATGTGGATATATCAGTAATATTATTTTCTAAACATAAATGTCAACTGCTGCATTTTCGACTATGCTCATATCTAATAAACATTTTAATTAATTCAATATTAAAAATACACTTGTTGAACAATCCTGTATTTTATAGATTGGAGTAGGAAGTGTCATTAATGTTTATTGTTTTGTTACAGGGTACAGACATCGAATCCCATTACCCAAACATATCAAAACCCTATATTCGTAATAATATAGACCAATGCAACTACAGAAGGTACAGCACGGAAGGATGGCCTGGTGGTACACCACTTCTTGAACTCGAGGGCAATCACATCGAGGGAGTTACACGAAGCAAAGTTTCGCGTAGCAGTAGTCCCGCGCAGAAAGAAAGCCTGGGACTGAGCAGGTTTAATACGTCGAGCAGGACCATAAGTAATGCGTTTCTGCCCACTATTTCACTTATATTAATCTTGTTCAATCGCTGAGTTAGTTGTCGTGATGTAGAAACGAGCTAAGTGACGTTTATTTTTCGTGTTTTGGGTCTTCGAGACATTTGAGGACAACTCGTCAGTGAATAAGCTGCTGTGGTGTGAACTTTCCTATTATTATTATAATTATTATTCAAATAATTTTAATTATTATTTTTAGTTTTCGTAAGTTCGTAATCGAGTCATGTCTGTACTAGTCTGTTTGGCCAGCAGGTATGTAATGTGGTGAAACAGTTGTCTGATTACTGTGCGGTACGACTGGTAAAGAATTCATGATTGATGTTATTTATAAAAATACATGCTAACATATACATACATATATATATATATATATATATATATATATATATATATATATATATATATATATATATATATATATATATATATATATATATACATATATATATATACATATATATATATATATATATATATATATATATATATATATATATATATATATATATATATATATATATATATATATACATATATATATATATATATATATATATATATATATATATATATATATATATATATATATATATATATGGTGTAAGGGAAATAACTATCGTAAATATTCGCAGAAACCCTTTGGTCTTTGATCTTTGCACTAAGGATCATTTTACTTTCAAGTGATGTGAAGAACCATTCGTTAAGTTTACGAAAATTATTTCTAGTCACTACATATATATATATATATATATATATATATATATATATATATATATATATATATATATATATATATATATATATATATATATACATATATGTTAAGAAAAAATATTAACCATCATCATTAAGTAAAGCTGACAAGGAATTGCCGAATGCCACCTGGAAATATCCATCTCCAGAATATATATTGGAAAAAAGAAATATATTGAAGATTAAGGCATAGTAGTGATAATATTTGCTTTGGCAAGAAAGCATATATTTTTATATTATTTGACATTATATAATGCGTAAATTACAAAAACAAAAGCAATGTAGGAAATATGTTTAGTAACAAGTTAGAAACACCTGTTTTATTTTCATCTGATAACAATTGAAATTAAACAACATATTTCCGAGCTTATTTTCCTTGAGTTCTCGTCAAAAGAGACAATATTTTCGTTAAAGTTTTGCTTGTTTTTAATTAAAATTCAGCACTTTCAAAGCGACCATCGTTTTGATCAAATTTCAATTTAAAATTAATTAAAATAATGAATAAGGAGAGGAAAACGACACGAAATTACTTTATTTTGACGCATCAAAAATATTGGGACCCCGAGGGTGTTCGCCCGTTCTTAACCCACTTTATGGCAGTAAATAATAGATTCAGGCTTAACCTGCGCGTTTCACGGTAATTAATGGAAAAATATTTAAATTTTATCTTAATTAATTTTCTGGAAAAGGCACAGTTTAGGTGCATTTCATTTGCGATTCTGCTGAAATATTATTCTAAATCCTGCAATTTTTCGCCGGATTTTTAGTGGAATATCTTAAGCAAATGATAAAATATAAAGCGTTAGTTATATTCTTAGACGTTACTAGATACATTTTCTAATAGTGGCAAATATTCATGAAGAAAAATATGTGTGAATTTTAGCTTTGAATATATAATTTGAATTATTCTGTGACTATTCGTTTTGCTTCATTCGGGGTTGCCCAATAAGAGGTAACTAAAATAGGCACAATGATAACTACAAGTGATAATCCGGTATTGTTTATTTTATTTTGAACAAATAGTAGCTTAAATGCGCATACTAGCAATAACGCGGTCAGGAAACTTTTCTTGCAATAAATCGATTGTCTCGCGACAAGTTACACTAGTTTAATGAAAGAAAATATTGTTCACATCCACATTTATCAGTTCATGTCAAATATATTGTGTTAGCATATTCCTAGAGCGTTCACCATTAACAGAAACACGATTTCCACCATCGTCTTTTCTCAAATATGTCTCATATATCTCATATATGCCTCATATAAGTATGTATATGTTTCTCGTCGTGTAAAAATAAGGTCATATCACCAATGAGGTCATATCACCATAAGTAATTTCACGGTGAATTGACACAAGATACTGAACACAACAGTTTATGGATGACATTTACATTTCAAGCAGTGTTGCCACTATTACGTTTCAAGATTTTGACACTCTTATAGGAAAGACATTTTTGGACTCAGCATTGATATATATATCAATGCTGAGTCATTTATTTTTACAGGGTGTAGAACTCGTAAAAATATGTAACTTTACCAAAAATCATTTATATAAAAGTTGCAAAATAAAGTAGTAATGGATAGTTACAAAATTTGAACTTTGAACTTTGAAATTAAAAATAAAATCCCGGTGTCCACGAATAACACCACAAGCGTTTTCAAAGCGCTATTGTAGTTCTTCCACAGTATTTACTTCTCCTTCGATAAACTAACTTTTTTAAATAGCTCCACAGAAAATAATCGCAGGGCGTTAAATTCGGGGAGCGTACAGGCCAAGAAATAGGTCCATTGCGCCATAACCATCAGTTCTGGAAATTCTTTGTTTAAATAAGTGAACTTCTCGTCTAAAATATGCAGCAAAAATAAATTTGGTCAAATTTTCATTTTTGTTGTACTGATGTAAAAACCACTGACAACATTCAACTCTTCTAGGATAATCTTCGGGTTGTCACGCTGATAATGATAGAAATAAAAATGTTCTTGTCATATAGTCTTCCATACTTTATCATGACCAACTTCAACTTGACCTGCTATAGACCTAGTACTCATTGTTGGCTCATTTTCGACAAATTCTAAAATTTCGTCCTCAATAACTACCATTTCGTATGCAACAGGTCTTCCAGCGTAACCTCCTCGTTGTCTTTTAAATACCCAGTGTCGAAATGTTATAACTAAATTTACAAGCATCTTTGGAAGGAACCTTTTTGCGTACAAACGACATGCTGGGGCTGCATTTTGTTGGCACGTCCCGTAAGTTGATGTCCACTAATTTGTAATCATAATATGATGCCCACTAATGTATTATTTTTATAGACTTGTGGCAATTTAATCAAAAATTAAGTACCGAAAGTAGTCAAAAATTAAATACGCCCTATTAAGGAATTATTATCACTGATCGAACATCGCACTCAAAAGGAATATCGTCCAAGAATACCAAAACTAGTCATACCCAGTATTAGCAGTAAACAAATACTTTATGTGTTTACAACGCAGTGGTCGAGAATATCAAAAGTCAGGTCTTTTTTCAAATTTTGTAACTGTTAACAACTTCTTTATTTCGCAACTTGTACATATATGAGTTTTGGTAAAATTACTTATTTTTACGAGTTCTACAACCTGTTAAAATAAATATATCAACTTTTAAAACACCCTGTGTGCGTGTATGTGTCTATATATATATATATATATATATATATATATATATATATATATATATATAATTTTTTTATATTGGATTCTTATAACATCTTAGTGTATTCTTATCTTAAATATTTAAGTGATTTTATGGTATACGAGGAAACATTTTAATAGACTATATAAAAATATGTACCATATTTCTTAAATTATCTGATGTTAAGGTCAAAAATAAATGCCCATTCTCTGGCGCACTTTACATTACTCATAAAAATTATCAAATTAATTATCGAGTAGAATGACTTTTTTTAGACAAAGTAACAATTAGGCATGTTGTTTTTAATTAGTTTGCCTCGACAATCAACTTTAAAGTATTATATATGATGTAGTTTTACGAGATGGAAAAAAAGATGCCAAATATATATTTTTATAATTGGGAGGGGACAAAATTATGCTGCTAGTTGGATGATTTATTAATTATTTTTGTAATAAGAATACGAGAAATAGTGCTGTATAAGTTTTTGGTTGAAAAGGTTCAGATAATGCAGAAATTAATAAAAATGCGGAGTAGTTTTCTTTTTTCTATCAAGCTTTAGAGTTAGACCTGTAAAAGATCAGTGTCCATATCAATTCTTAAAAAAAAGCCCATTGGAAAGTTGTTCTTATAATTGTAATATTTCTCTTTTCTGGGTAATAAAGTTTTCGTCGCTCCTCCAATCAACATATGCCTCGAAAAAGTTTACAGTGGGTTGTTGAAAGTAACACAGGATTAATTATGGTTAATTAAGTAATAATTATAATTAATTAAATATAACGCCTTTTTACGCCTCTTTCTAGAATAAACAGTTACACATATATTTATCTGTTTTAATTTAAAAGTTTGATTTAGAAACTTTCGAATGTTAGATTTCGCTATCTATAATAAACAATCTAATAAAATTTTCTGATAGAACGTTTATTTCACGAAGAAAACAGTAAATACTTATCTAAGTCGGAAAACATAGGTAAAGTTAGTTTTGTTAATACTATTGATTATATAAGGTGGTTCACGGAAAACGGAAGTTTTTTATATTTTTGTAAAAAAAATATTTATTAAATTAATTATATTTATTGAAAACATAAAAATAATGAATGTACCATGCCATTTTTAATACTTAAGTGAGGAAAATAATGTAATTGAAATGTTGGCCATTTTCACGAAAACTTGTTTGGAGCCGTTCTTGAAAATTTGTTTGATTTTGAACTGTGTTGTGGCCTCTGGTGCACTTCACGAGACTTTTCTGATGCCCACAATTGACGGTTTTGTTTATTAACTACCCCATTTAAATGGAAATGAAATAGACATTAGCTTCATGGCTCGTAATAGTTGTTAAATCTTCATTTTCTTCAAACATGCCAAGTCATCATGTCGTGCTTGTTAAAAACTGGAAAAATATCTAACTCAGTCCACCATTCTCAAGTCCACAGCGGTATGATGGGCTCTAAATATCATAGGAAAAGTCTATAGATACCTGCCGCAGGCCTCCTTTCCCTCTAGTAGCTCAGTACTACCAATTCCAAATGTGGGATTTCCGTGGACCGCCCTATATAATTACATGATTTGCACTCAATTTTATATGTCTGTGTACAACAATTCAGTATTATTAATTACAATAAATTTAGGCCATGATTATGCCAAGTCAACTTGATAGTTTGCAAATAAACAGTTAACGAATTTACTGAGAAATATTATTTATAATTAATAGATATTTCTAAGGTGTAACAAACGTATTTACGTTTTATGCCTTTTTTGGAGATACTTAGTTAATGACTACTTAAAAAATGTATACCTGGAAGTTATTCATCGAAATATAGGCCATTGCTTTCGATGACCTCAACCCATTTTTGGACTTGTAACTCTATTCCTCTTCGACACGACAATGACTTTTTGGAGTGAATAACTCAACGCAGCCAATTAATATCTCAAAAAAATCAGCCATGATTCGTTAATTCTTAAGGTGGTCAGATATCAAGTGTATGTTCTTGCGTTATCTTGCTGCAGAAGGACTTTTTACTGTTGACCAAAGCCGAATATTTTTCGGCCAGAACCGCATATACTCGTTCAAGTTAAGCTGAATATAGTTTTGAATTTATCGCCCTCCCAGCAGGAACTAACTCTAACTAACAAGATTATCTTCAAGAATGACGACTTCCTTCCCGAAGTTTTGAACCTGAGCTGAGCGGTGCTTCATTAATACGGTACCTCCCCCCTCTACTTCGCAAATCTCACGAGCTCCATCAGTCATTTTGAAGCCTTTCATAAATTTGCCCCAATTTCGCGCCTTACTTCACTAATTTTAACGTTTTTATTAAAAACCTTCGACTGAATATTTCGCAGTGGAATCACTCTAATACTGAAGATGGAATGTTTAATTTATAAACAAAGCAAAAAATGCATATAATTTTGTTACATCCTAGTATTTTATATTTTAGTGGCAAATTTAACATATTTGTCCACTAACCTTACACGAAGGATTTATACATATTAATTTATATAATTTACGAAATATGTTATTCATATAATTCATTTATTGAATTTACTTTCTGTCTTTTTTGTAAACGCTCAGCTACATATGCTAAACACATCATATTACAGAACAATATATAATCCGATCGAAATGTCGCACGTTTCCGTACAATTTCAAACTACATTCAACCAAAAAATACAAGAAACATTTCCCGTTGTAAATTAAAACTACCCTTTGACAGTCTTGATTATTATTCGCGTTGCGATGCGCCGCAAAAATAATTTGCGACGTTATTAAAAACGCAACGCCAGGCTGCGTCACTTTGCTTTTAATTTCTTTCTTTTTTTAGCCTTCCTACCATCACGAAAATTTTATTTAATAAGCGCCCTGGTCATCATGTCGCCCCCGTTTGTCATCCCTCTCGAACAGTTTCGCTCCCCCTTTTTTTTTGAAGCCACATAATTCGGTTAAAAAAAGGGTGAACAAAATCGATACGATTACGTAACGGATTATTCCCGAAATAAAATCGACAACTTGTTAAGTTAATAATTTATTCCTACTTAAACGATAATGAAAAAAAGGCGATCTAAAATCATCGTCATATTCTTAAGGTACATTAAAATATAGCTAACGAAACTGAAGGAAGTTTGTTCCTCTTGTAACTGATGTTTATCAGCCCTTTGGAACAGTTTCCATTCCCCTTTCTCAAGCCGCATAATTGGATTTGAAGTAAACGGTTTAAAACAACAAAATCGATAACGGATTATTCGAAAAATTAAATTGACAATTTCCTAAACCAATAAGTAATGCCTGATGATATATAAAAATAAAAGTTTGAGAAAGGTGACAAATCTCACTTGCCTCCCAAATTTCCAGCAAAATGATGAATGGTAAAAATAATGTAAATTGAAAGGTGATTTTGACATCGAATCACGTTTGCTTTACCTAGTCGAATTTATTCTGCAGCAGTCTGCCGAATAAAACAGAAAATGTGCCGCGTAAGGTCTGTGATGAAAGTAGTAATAAGCATATTTTTATTGTATTTAGTTCTTTTCTATTTCAATTTAAAATAAATTCCACTTCAAATGGGTCAAAATTGTATATAAAACATTAATATAAATGCTTCTAAAGTTATTACGTATTTTTTTTATATTTAGTTCTGATTTTTCTATCTTGTTTTGATCAATTAAAGTGGAATTAAAAATTTCCCTTTGTAGTTGCTATTGTTGTTAAAAAAACTAGATATTTAGCCTTTGACCAATGATGTGTGTCAGTTTAAGGTATTTTTAATTTTGTATTCTATCCAAAGTGAATTTAAACAAATATTAGATTTATTTTTGTATAAACTAAAACTGCTTGCACTATATTTTATTAATAGATACATAGATATTTTATATATGGTAATAAATTATTGTATAATCCCTATAATAAACTTATAGTATATAATTTTTTAAGCGTTGGTTAAAGGCTACACCAGGAAACCTCAAAGAATTAATAAAATAAATTAACAATACAAATACGGTTCCTTTTGTATATTCTTCTGTATATTGTTTGTCTATTTTTTATTGTATATTTGTAGTCTGACTGGTGCTATACATAGTTTATCCTTTGTAAATGTATTGTATCTATTTATTTTTTGTTGTTAATCGACAATGAGCCCTTGTACAGTGTAGATATCTTGTGTAAAATATTTTATAAATAAATTGCAGTAACTTCTAGCAATCACATACGATATTTTATTTAATATAACCACTTCTTTAAGTAAAATTGCAGATTTACAAATTACGGAATTATGAAATGATTAGAAGAGAATAATTTCCAAGTGATGTATATATACTACAAGAAATATTTATAGCAGTAACAATACTATGTTCAAAATAAATTAAAGTCAAGAAACAGTGAGATCATTTTAGTAAGGTTGATGTTCTAGGACCACAGAATCTCCTATTATGCAAGCAATCTAAATAAATGGTAGTCGAACGGTGCAAGGTCAGGAGAGTACGGTGAATGGACCAAAACATAAACATGTCTAAAAACTTTCAGGTGTAAACTGGCCTTTGTGCTGGTTGAAGAAGCATCTTCGCTCTTACACCATAATTGCCCTTTTAACCTTTAGCTTATGCGGCACCTATACATCGGCCTAGCTAACCATTCCAAGTTCACGTAGTCGCCTTGACACTGTGGATTAGTTGCATCCATGCATTTCTTCGATCTCTCGAATATTTGTATGCTGATCAATTAGCGCTAGTATTTCGTTGCTATGAGCCGGTGCCAGCGCATCGATAAAATTTTAATGGTTTCCATGAAACTTGTTGAACCACTTATGGGAGATGGAATCGTCAACTGGACCCTCACCGTTCACAATACTTCTTTTGTGTCCGTTAGGCGTTCTTGCCTTTTCGGAAAAAAATGCATAGTATGTCAAAAATGATCTATTATTTCTTCTTGATCTATGATTCTTCCATTTTTAATACTTCGATTTGGCGATGCAGTGTCATCTTAGAGCCAAAAGCGGGACGACTTTTGCATCAAATCAACAAATCAGAAATAATAAGCCTTATAAAAAATCTTATATTTTGCTAGATCGCTGAAAAATATGTTTATATAAATTCATAAAATTAATTAGGCCGTATTTTATTAGTTGTTTATATATTTCTATAGCAAATTGATTAAATTTTAATAGAATAAAATATATTTCTATTTTACTGAGTCGACCGCGGTGGTCTGGTTAGTCGCCCCCCCGGGCAATCCAATGGTAGCTGGTTCGATTCCAGCGCTCGGATGATTGTTTTCTTTTAATCTTTTAATTCTTCTGTTCGTCTTACTTCCTACCCCACACACACACGCACACACCCACACACACACACATATATATATATATATATATATATATATATATATATATATATATATATATATATATATATATATATATATATATATATATATATAGATATATACACTTACATATACGCACACACGCACATACATATCCACACCTAAATGTCTGTGATTGTTTCTAGGCAAGAGTGTAAAATCTGACAACGAATTACCCCTCAGTCACGCCAATTAAAAGTTGGGTAAGGCCGGATGCCGTCTGAGAAGTGTTATACGTTGGTCACTCGCCAGTCGGTAGGCTTCCTGATAGACTTATGGGTAGGCACATAACCAAGGATTGATAGCCTGACGGGAGTGCTGGCCTCGGTTTGTCGGTAGCTGATGACCGTGGTTCGGAACCGACGTTAAGCTGTAGGTCCAGTCGCTAAATAGCCTTAGATGCTAATGCGCCTCTAACCGTAAATCATTTCCTTTCTATTGTACTGAATTATATATCATCAATTTATATGTCCTTGTTATTTCCATCTTTGGTATATTCTACTGTAAAATTCGCAATAAATATTAATAAAACGTTTTATTTCAATTAATGGATAAAAAGTGCAACGGTCCCAATGATCTCTGATGCTTAAATGTTTTATAAAGCTATTTATTCATTGACATCAATATCTTTTATCGATCAATTTATAAATTTATAAATCAAATAAAGCCAACTGTGCCATTCATTAAATCAATTGTCAGGTTGTCACCATTTTATTAATGTATTTGATTGTTTTAATAAGCGATTTACATACATATTGGCTCTAAAAAATATCTTCATAATTTAGTTGAAAATACTGTTTAGTCAAAGCTCCTTTTTCGCGGGAGGATATGTTTCGTAAATATGCCGCGAATACAGAAACCGTGAATACAGAATGGTAACTTGTACAGGATTATAGTATATGGATATTATTATATAGGATTATACTGGATGTATATTATATAATATATAATAAAAGCAATTTAATGTGAGATTTTTTAACAATATTAATCATTATCAGGTTTAGGTAATGGTTTAAAGAATTTAGTAATTTTTTTGTCCTTACCGACAGTTAGATCAGGCCAGTTTTTTCCAGCATAATTTCAATAAGTGTGGTTTCAGCTCTTGCAATGATTCTTTTACCTGGACACAGTGGACCTTAATATGTCAAAATTTTTTCAGCATCGCATAACATTCATATGAGGATTACATTCTATGATGTTCAGTATGATTTTGAAGGTTTCTCTAATGTAATAGAGCTTAAAAGCCTGGATTATTCCTAGATCCATAGGTTGGAGTAAGGCCGTCGGGTTAGGAGGCAAAAATATCCTCTTTATATTTAGATGCATAGCTTCAAGCTGACAAGGATAACTTGGCATATTGTCCAAAATTAGAACTGCCTTGAAATCTAAATTATTTTTCTTTAAATAAGTTTCAACTTCAGGAACAAAACAATCTCGGAACCACTGATGGAAAATGACACTTGTAACCCACGGTTTCTTGTTTGAACGCCAAAACACTAGTAGGTTGTCCTTATGATTTTTCAAAGGGTGATGATTTAGCGATGGCAAAGCATAAATGGCTTAATAAAAAATCTCCTGATGCATTAGAACAGACCAGCAGTGTAACTCTATCTCTTGCTACTTTAAAACCAGAGACGGACTTTTCACTTTTGAATGGAAAAGTTTTATTTGGTATTATTTTCCAAGACGTTTCGTCTGCATTAAACACTTGTTCAGATTTGTATCCACCATCAGCAATTAATTTTGAAAATTCTTCTCCAAAAATTTTAATGTTATGCAGTGATTATGGCCCTTAAATTTATTGAACTAATCTACCGATGTTTGAAATCCTCCATCTGTGTGTTCATCACTAGGTTCTTTAAAATGCGCGTAAAAAAGCTTAGCTTTCTCACGGCTCATAGCACCACTTAGAGACACACTCTTTTGGATCACGAACAATTTTTGCTGATAGTGAGGTTGCAGCTGTGGAATTTCTTATTTTGTGATACGATTTCTTATTACGTGATAACAGTGATACGGATGCAAACGACTCGCTAAGGCGTAAACGGTCAAGCATTTCCATTTTTACCTTAAGGGGCAACCGACTTTTTTCTATGTAGGAATTAATTTTCCTTTGCTTTTACTCGATATTATACTACACACCCGTGCTATTCACTCGAAATTGTTGCAACGAATGACAAGTTGAAGCGATAAAATAAAACATTCGGCACCGGTTGTGTTTATCAAAAGCCATAGCACCACGCGTTACCCGGCGGCGCGTATGGCAGCGACGACTTATTTGACAAAAACTTTCGGGCAAGCGGCAATAAAACATGTTTGTTTTGAAAAGTAGCTGGCAAATAAGTAGATAGTATTCTAAAAATACAATAAATATCATTAGTTTTGGACCCGCGAATAAAGAAACTTTCAGCCGCGAATACAAGAAGTGGCTACAATTTTTTAATCAGCGAATACAAAAAATGCGAATAACGGTACAGTGGATAAGGAACTTTGACTGTATATCTGGTATATATCAATCATTTCAATACAATACCTGCTAAAATATAGAACTGTTTTCTAATTTTTGCTTTGTTTAATTATTTTTTTATATTGAGTTTTTAAATAATTTCAAGGTGAGCTAAAAATAGATTAACAAGTCCACCCCAGAAATTCCGCTATAACTAACTCATGCAATAACTTTTTACAAGACTGGCTAATTTGTAAGTTCTAATAATAACAATTATCATAATTTATGTAGAATAACAATCGCTTCCTTAATTTTTTAATGACGAATAGACTGTTACCAAAACACATACCTAATGCATGTAGATGTAGATGCCACCAATAGATGTAGATGCATCCAATAGAATTATCAGAACATTGAAAAGTAATATCAGCAAATCCATTTTAGAGATGATGATGGAAATCATGTTATTGCTAATGGTGAACATTATAGGAATATATCGATATATTTATATGTGGATATAAACAATGTCTTCTTTCAACTAGACCGTGCGATTTCGCCCCATAATCGATTTTTCCTTGACCCGTTATTTTACGAAGTGGTAATGTCAACTGACCACTAAGGTCATGAGATCTCATGCCCTTGTATAATTTTGGTTTGTTACGTTAAATCTCTGGTTTACAGAAATAAACCCCGAATAACTCTTGGCCTTAGACGAAACATTCAGGCCACCGTTGAAAATATACCATGTGTTATATGTGAAAGAGCAATCAAAAATTGGGTCTCCAGAATGCAGTCCACAAGATGAAGGCGAGGGAGACATTTGAACGACAATACTTTCAAAACATAATGCCATTATTTGTTCTTTAAGATAAAGTATAAATTACAGGATTATCACTTGCAGTTATCATTGAGCCTCATTTTAAACGTTTGTCATTCTTATTGGTCAGCCATTTATAATCTGAAACTTATGTTTTGCTAATTTTCTTTTTTTTTAACAGCCATGGTGGGAATGGCCGGAATTGTTTCATGTTCTCAATTTTAAAAATTGATATTTAAATTAAGATTCGACAATGTTTAATCCATCATTCATGATGACGTCGGTTGTCAGACATTATTTGCCAGATGGGTTTCTTGACTCGCTCACTCATAGTTAATTTTATTTGTGAAACCCATATATTTTTGAGATACAATTACATATTACATGAAATTATCTATGATTATAATACTGAATCAAGGAAATCAAGTACCGAGTGTCGGAATAATAAGGAATTTGAGTTGTGAAATCCTAAATACTGGAAGTCGTGTTCAAGGTTAATGACAGATTCAAAAATGTTATCGAATTTGAAGGGGTTTACGAGAGAATGTGCAGGATATGAATCGCAGATCTGAAGAAAAAGACCCGGACAAATAAAGTTCTACGAAGGTTTGGATAGAATTATGGAGAAAGTCCCGAAGCTTGATATAAAATGTATAATAAGTGATATGAATGCTAAAATAAGGAGGGGAGAAGAATACAGGGGTAGAATAATACACGAGAATAAGAAGAATACAAGGAAAGAAGAATAGAAGGAGGTAACAGGAGATGAAAGCAGACACACCACCGGTATTGATAGTGGAAAGAGAGTGATAGAATTTGCGTTCAAGAACAATATGAAATTTTTTAGCACTGTTTTTGATAGCAAGAACATACATAATAGCCCCAATGAATAGCTCCAAATGGTGAGATAAATAACCAAACTGAACAATTCCTCATAGACAGAAAGCATGCAAGGGACATTAATGATGAGAGAAGTTACAAGGGAGCAAATAGTGATAGCGATCACATATTAGTTATAGCAGAAATAAAACAGAAAAGATCACCCACATAAAAGATACAAAGGGAAGAAGACGGAAGAGATATGACGTAGCAAAACTAAAGGATAGAATAACAGCAATACATGTCGAGCAGGAAATTAAATACAAACTAATAATAAAACCCCATAAAAAACAATTAGAGGAAGAATGGGCATAGGTTGAGGCAGTTATGGAGAACGTAGCAGAAAAAATATTGGGGGGACCCAAAAAATTAAACCAAATAGGTGGTCTGACGAAGAATATAAACACATTTTGCAGCAAAGAAATGTCTGAGATTACTGGATTACTGGAAAGGAGTGAAAACAAAAAGAAAAATATGATCGCATCCGAAGGGAAGCCAAGACGGTATATAGCAGGAAAAAAGAAAGAGCGTGAAGGAGTTATCAAGAAGTTAAAAAAAAGTAAAGGCAGTAGCACCGGGAGACCCCAATATTTGACCCAATACACAAGGAAAACTAAAACGTTTTGCTCAGTATTTCTCAGAGACACTAAGTGAGACATGGGAGGAAGGAAACTGGGGCGAACATGAAATAGAATATGAGACTGTAGATCATAACGAAATTATAAATGCGCCTATACAAGAAGTAGAAGTTTATATAAATCAATTAAAAAATAACAAGAGTCTGGAAAAAACAATTAAACAGCAGAATTCTTAAAATATGGAGATGATATATTGGAGACAAGAGAATGGGAGAAATGAATTAAAGCACTTATATTAATCCTTGACAAAAAAGGAGCTAAGGGGAAGTGTATAACTATCGAGCAATTACACTGCAAGACCTGGTTTACACAGCAGTGGTAGTAACGATGATAAAAAATCGATTTGAGAAATACCATAATAATTAAGTAGGGAAATACCAACGAGGGTTCAGGGTAGGAAGGTCAACAATCGACCATATATTCATAATGAAACAGATCTAACAGAATACTTATGAACACAATTTAAGCTTACATTTGCTGTTCATATATTATCGACAAACACATGACTCCATTAGCAGGAAAAATTTGTTCCAGGCAAATTAGTAGTTACAGAATAGTTAAGGAAGTTGGATGAGATGTCAGATGAACACAAAATAGAGTTATAATCGATACAGTAATGTCTGAGGGGTTTACTGTAAAGAAAGGACTGAGACAAGACGATCCACTGTCTGCAGTTCTGTTCAACCTAGTGCAGGAAATGATTCTGAGGGAGAGTGGCATCAATTTATGGTTGATATATAGAATCAGACACCAATGCATAGCCTTTGGCGTAGACATTGTATTGATGGCGAGATCTAAAAGGAAATAGTAAGGGCATTCAAGTCGTTGGAAAGAAAAGCAAGACATTATGGCCTAACAATTAACAAAAACAAAACCAAATATATGATAATGAAAGACAGTAGCGAAAGCCTGTCCTCTAATTTATAGTCATTACTTGTGCAGAAAATAAGAAATATACTATGGAGAATATAAAGGAAACTGAATATTTAGGGGTAACACTATCATGTAAAGGGAATGAAGAGAAATAAATAGAGAAACGGCTAGCGAAAGGAAGTAAGTCCGCAGGAATGTTTTCAAAAATCTTAATAACAAATAATATAACAAGCAGTAGCAAAAGTAAGAGTGTACCAAACCATACTAGACCCACGGTTACCTATGCGTCCGAGACAAGGACAGTGAAGAACTGGAAGTCTGCGAACGTAAAATATTAAGAAGGATTTTTGGAAGAATTAAAATTCAGAACTAATTTAGAAGAATAACAAGGAAGAATAGAAGAAGTGTACAAAAAATAAACATTATTCAGATGGTGGGAATGAAAAGGGCTACATGGCTGGGGCAGTTAGCGAAAATGCCCAGCAAAAGATGGGTTAAAAGAATACTGATGGGCAGAAAAGATAAAGTAAAAGGTAAAGTGTTAGGGTTAGAGGCGCATCAGCAACTAGGCTATTTAGCGACTGGACCTACAGCTTAACGTGGGTTCCGAACCACGGTCATCAGCTTCCGACACACCCAGGCCAGCACCCTCCTCGGGCTATAAACCCTTGGTTATGTGCCTACCCATAAGTCTATCAGGAAACCTACCGACTGGCAAGTGACCAACGTAGAACACTTCTCAGAAGGCATCCGGCCTTACCAGCCTTTAACTGGCGTGACTGAGGGGTAATTCGTATTCGGATTTTACTCTCTTGCCTAGAAACAATCACAAACATTTAGGAGAGATAAACGGACAGAAGAAAGAAAAATAACCATCCGAGCGCTGGAATCGAACCAGCTACCGATCCAGCGCTGATTCGGCACAGCAGTGGCAGGCCGCTGCTCTTACCGCCGCACCAATGCGACCGGCGGCAGAAAAGAGGAAACGAGAAAGATACTGCGACCAAGGAAGAATTAGCTGGGTGAAATGATGAAATATCTGATGGAAGTACGAGTCAGGGACAGGAATAATGAGGCTTTTGACCGAAAAAGGTGGAAAAGAAGATTGAAAGATCTCGAAACCAAGGGCTACTAGGCACGTAAAACTGACTATTTTTTGTCCAACAACTGAACCTAAATACAGTCAAAAATTATTATTAAAGACAGCTTCATGTCATTACATATTCTAATGTTGTCGCCCTCCACACCACTGGAATTGTTTGAATTGGTGCTAAAAATACCTAAATCAATTTTTTAATAGTGCAAAATAGTTCCGTTTACACAACTACCCCATTCATTTTTATCAAAATAGTTTAGACATAGTTTTAATCTTTGTTTAGACCTAGATTTTTTCAACGAAATGGTTAAAATGGAGGACTCCCGTTGTTACTCTTTCTATGTCAGTTAATATATTAAAAAGAGGAAATACTAATGCAGGGTTTAGGCTGCAGCAATTTGAATCGTTTAAACATAGTTTTGACCATTGTTTAAACCAATGTTTTTTCTACAAAATTATTCAAACGTTGGACTCGTTCTTGTTACTATTTCTATGTTGGTTAATATATTAAAAAAAAAGAAAATAGTAATGCAAGGTTTCCAGCTGTAGCAAAGCTTAATGATAGTCTAAAACTCATCGTGAAATGTTTCTTCTAACATAAAAACGTATTTCATATGCGAAATTAAGTTTTACTGTTATATCCGAGCTTTTCAGAACTGATGAGATGAACAGCATTAAGAATATAGTGAATAAGAAAACTCTATGAAACTTTTCACCCACTATATTACTCTAATGGCAAAAACAATGGCAACGGAAAGTTTTAACAGCACGTACTATGTCTTTTGTTTAGAAAATTGTATATTTTTTCCAAACAATTATACGATTCTACATGTTTGCTAGTAAATATTTAAAAACCGCTTGATAACAATATCACATTTTGATATATTCTTTAAAGTAATAAAAATTGTTATTACAAAATAGCAATTCTTGCTTTATCTTATTTATCTTGCTTTATCTTATCGATTGGGACAAGGTCAGGCTACCATTTTGTTTTGGTGACATCTTCTTTTCATGTTACTTATGACACTTTAGGTTTGGCTGTTGTGTAGTGCAGATGTGCAAGTATTTCTATGGATAAATACACGCTAAAAGAATGCACAATGAAGTCTGACAGGTCGTGACCCATTTACCTTGCAGTTTTAGGTCGTGTCTCTGCCAAATATCTAGTTCACGCAAAAACGGCCACCCTTACGAGTCCTACACCAATGGAATAATACTAGTGATAATTAGTGGGGTACACTGCTTTCCGGTGGTATTTATGTTAGATGAGCTTCCTCTTAGAAGTCACCGTCGAAACTGCTGTAGCGAACTGTATTTTATCACTTTCTGATATCAATGCCTATTGCCTACAGGGGTCTGGGATAAAGTGGGTAGGAAACACCAATTCTACGGGGGAACATCGTAAAGTAGGTCGCGCACCCAAGTTAAAAAAAATGGTGAAATTATTGATTAAAGTTATGATTAAAATTAAATTTAAAAAATTTAAAACATTTTTTAATTATTGAAACTCAATGTGAATTTAGGAGAAAATATCCTAATGGCCCGGGGCTTTATAATCCGGCTTTTTGTCGTTTATTCCAGCAGTTTGGGGAATAAAACTCAGATCTCGGAACAGAAACCACGCATCAGAGGTCCACGAATAGCGCTAAAAATATTGCACATGTGGAGCAAAATAGGGAATAGTCACCAGAAACGTCGATTCGATGACGTGGTGTACTATGTGGAATTTCTCTACGTAGTTTACGCCGAATTTTGAGAAGTGACTTGCACATGATTTCCTCTAACATCCAAATTGTTCAAGACCTGTTACCTACAGACAATAATAAGCGATTAGAATACTCTATGGGCACCATAAACCCCTTTAATCAAACTGACAATTTTCAAGCAAAATTATTAATAATTTTATATGGATTTCTAAAGAGAAAATTTATTTAAATAAACTCCAAACCACACATCAACTCAAGGACAATATCCGTGCTGAAATCGCCGCATTAACACTAAGGTATGTTGACAAAAGTTATAGAAACTGAGTTAAAACGGACACAAAGTTGCACTGCTGCTAATATTTGAAAATGAAATAAACATATTGTAGAAAAACAGCATTCTGAATTTCTTTTTTCTATTTTCTATTTTCAAAAAGTTATAAATATTTAAAATAATAACATAAATAATAAATAATAACATAACAAATAGTAACACACTCGTTATTAGAAATTCTGCACATGTGATATGTTCATCCTACTATATACTAGTATTATATATGTGAAAGTATTTGAATGTTTGTCCTTCAATCACGCTCGAACGGATGGAAGGATTCTAATGGAATTTGGCATAGAAGTCGATTATGTCGTGGAATAGGATATATGATACATTTTATAACGCTATGAAATTCCGTAGAAGGTTTATGGTAAATGGTTGCTAAAGAGAAGGGTTCATAAAAATCAACTCCTAATAGGAGCTGTAGGTGCGTAAAACATAATTACACTCCCGTTCTTGAACTTTAAAGCCTATAGACTTTAATTTTTTTTTTAAATATAGCATGAATGTTATTATTGCGTCACAAATGTTCGCTAAGGAGGAGAGTCCTAAGGCGATTTGCAGAGGCGTAAAAGAAAAATGTACTCCCGTTTTTAAACTTCAAGTCCTACAGACGTCACATTTACCAGGGATCTTCCTCAGGCATCGCAGATGTTCGCCAAGGAGGAGGGTTCATAAAAATGAACTTCCAAAGAGGGTTGCGAGGGTGTAAAAGGTAAATATATATTTTTTAAGATTTAATAAACTAACTTCATATTATATAAACAAAACAAATCAATTAATACATATAACCGCTATTATTTATTTGCTGTGAGTCGAATATTTTGATTACTTTCGCCTAAAACATAAAAATATTGGTAAAAAAAATATAAAATATTTATAAAAATAAATAATATATAATTCCAACAAATATAAAATATGAAGAGCATAAATATGCCTGTATGTAAGTACCTGAATTAATTTTAAAAATACAAAGAATATCTTGAGAAATTCTCCAATCCACAATATGTATTACTAAGGTCATCGTTGACTCATGAAATTTATAGAAAAAAAAATGTCAAATAGTAGGTAAAAGTTATGGAATTGCTTTTTTTTAATTAATTTTAAATATAAAAAATCGCTACTTAAGTTTAATTTATGTCCAGCGAAACGGGCGACTAACAGATAGTATTTATATAAAAGAAAACAAGAGTGCACTAAAATTTAATAAAAACGCCTTTAAGTTTGTAAAACGTATCTAAGTTTGTTAAATATGTTTTGAATCAATGAAACTATTTATTCATTTTCATTATAAGGAAATAATGGGCCGTTTAGAACGAATTTATATGAAAATATCTCTCCAGATATCGATTGCATATCCGTAGACATTGATGGATTATAGTTAGGGTTTGATAAAATTAATTCTCGAAATATTGCTGGTCCCTGACCTATGCTAATTACAGTACAAGTGGAAGGCTAAGAATAATAAAATTCTGACCTTTTCGATAATATGTCACATAAAGCCTTCATTGTTGAACATATCCCGACTAAATAGAAAATCGTGTCAATTTTAATCGTGTAATTAATAATCGTGTAATTTTTGGTTCAGTATCACACACGTCCATCAGACTATTGGAAAAGCCTCAACGTATGGGTAGTATTCTATGGTTGTTATAATGAGGTAAAGTTAACAAATGGATATTATGAAAAGTTACTTTCTATCTTTAGTTGGTTTCCGAACGTTTAGCTGGAGTCCAATTGATGATAGCTTAAGGCCAGAAACCGATCTCGGGAGATGTTTGCTCATTGGGGGCTTGCTAGGAAGCGGCTGCAGAAATGAGCAATTATTAAGTAGAGCACGTAAAAAAATCCTTGTTTTTTAATACATGGATATTATTTCAGTGAAAAAAATACATTCTTCTTGTTATATTATAATGCGTAATTATTGTATTGTGATTTATGTATACACCAGAGTATTTTCGGATCTGAAGCCACCATGTGCCGAAAAAATTGTTATACAATTTTCTAATATAGTGGTGCTTTCACTTGTCTTAGTTCTTTTACATTTTTTCTTGGTTGGAAATTCATTTGCTGGTTTATTTGTAACCAAAAATATCACCCATATTATATATTAAATGGGGATATCTCAAGGAATACTAATTGATGCATGTTACGCATAGAACCAATAACAGTAAAATGTTATTGAAGTTTTGGTTTTTAAAATAACAAAATCTAAAAATAAAATATACGAAAAAAAATCAAACCATCTTAATTCCTTTATTTTATTTATAACTATTACTTTATAATTATTTGCAGGTGGCTCCGTCCTGTTGAAACCAGGTTTCCTGAGTGTATCCTTTAAATTATTGAAAAGCAGGAGTAAAAAAGTTTGAAGCATAACGACATAACGTTAAGAATTCACCATTACTGCGCGGCCGTGGTGATCTTTGAAAACAAACGGGGCGATTATACCGGATGACATTGCAGCCCAAACTGTGACCTTCGGGCTATGTAGAGGCCTTTCATATTTCTTTTTAGGGTTTTCTGCACATCAGTAGTTACAATTTTGAGTATTGAAATAACCATTAAGGCAGAAATTTTGGTGGAATTGTTGTTGCGGTAATACTCGCGCACATTAAATGACCACTCCTCTCATGCATGCTCACTGCTGTATTATGTCGCAAATTGTTACTTTATTCTAGTACTGTTTCAGATGTACTAATGGGGCGAAGGGTTCAATGGTGTTTTATTCAAGTAAAAAATAGACTTAACGCCAGTGCAACTAAATCATTTGCCTTCACAGAGTTATAATATAATATAGAGGGGACTCTATGAGGGAATGATTGCTAATATATTCACCATTAATAGATAGAATTATTTATCTTTTAAGGTTCAAATTCGATTTCATAGGCATGCAGACTTAACGGTGACCATAAAGAATTATATTGCGAAAAGGCGTAGGCAATACGCGTCTACATAAAACGTCTAAGACCACCCGCCGCTATGTAATATCGTCTAAAGTTTTTATCCTAGCGAACAACTCGTAAAAGAACCCAAAGTGGCTGTACAAACATAAATCAAGGACGGAAAATCCATCGGAGATATTTGCTTTATTGGTTTCTGATAAGTTTTGGTTATGTAAAAAGGTGATTTTCGATAATATTCTGATATTAGGTTTGCTAAATTAGCCAATACAATGGAAATGATGGAATGAAATATATTTTATAATTTAAATAAAATAAGGACTACTAGAATACTAGAATCGCGGTAGATGTTACTACATCAACCTATCGCATACCACTTTTTCAAATATGTATCTCTGAGTAATAATGTTATAAACAAACTTCTGAATTGCTTATCATCCAGTATTAAAAGCAAAAAATAAGTAGTGAAGGTAAAAAGATAGCAAAGGAACGTAGTTCCAAATTGATTATCTCTCTAAGAAAAGTGTCTTGAGTAACATAACTTATTCAGAATTATATAATATTTTTGGCATTGGTAGAAAATGTGTCTTGATATATTTAATTTAAATTTGCAATTTTTTATCAAATTACATTTGCAATGTAAAGATTTGCGACTCCCAGCCTAGCTAAGACAGTATATATATATATATATATATATATATATATATATATATATATATATATATATATATATATATACATAAATATATATATATATATATATATATATATATATATATATATATATATATATATATATATATATATAATAGTTATAACATCATAAATGTTTAATATAAAACTGTTTCACTACATATTACTGATTCCATATTTTTGTTATATTTGTCTTGATTTATAACTGTATATCAAAAAACCCTTCATAATATTTCAACCACTATAATAAAATGTCATATTTATTCAAATCAAATAGGAACCAAATACTTTTAGTTATATATTATTTAGTCTGTATAATATATTAAACAGAATCATTACTTAAAACAATTCTGCTTTACGTTCCGAAATATATTAATGATCATATCCAAAAACTATATTTTAGTACATTTTAGGATAAACTTAAAAATATTTACCACTAAACACCACATCTATTTTTGAAATAATCCTTGACTCACGTTTCGCCATCCCTATTAGAATCATCAGGAGATGATAAAATCTCAGATTGACTTATTGAATCATCAATCATGAAGATTGAATCATCCTCCGATAATGCTAACATGGTTAGTGAAACGTGTATCGAGGTGTTTTAAAGAGATGTTAAAAAAGTGATTTGTGGTAAATCTCTTCAAGTTTAGTGTTTCACATCACAGATTCCTATAGAAGAATAAGATGTTTTTCTGAATTTGAGCATAATTTTATTAACGGTACTTTAAACAATGGTTTTTTAGATTATCTCGTAGTACATATTTGATAATTGTGAAACTACATAGTATACATTTATAATAATTTGTTACGGTTATATTTGTTTACCAGGTTTAGTTTTATTATGTTGGAATTAAGTTATTCAGACTTTCCATATTTTGGCATTTTGGCGAAGGTACTGAAATAAAAATGGAGTACATTTTGCGTCAAGTCTGGAGGAGGTAATTAACGCAGGTCCATGGTTATTTTGTGTATCCAGTACTGCGTATTGAGTCGGGATACAAGGCCGTACTTTGTTGCGACAGTATCAATAATTTATGAGAGTTGATTACGTGTTTTCTTGATCAATCTTTTGCTCATATTTGAATAGGCTTTAACAGAGGGTTGGTACCATAGTTCTTTAGTTTATATTTATTTTAGTCTTGGAATTAATGCATCAATTTTAATTTGTCACTTTTCATTCACCTCAATCCGATACTGACACCTTGGTAGTACTCTAACGGAGAGCTACTGAATTACATCACAGGCTTTACTTTTCGAAGGAACCATTTTTGATCTCTTCCCTTCAGATTCTCTTTTCGACCACCTTCGAGAGCAGTCGACTGTACCGCAATAAGCCTTGACCCAGTATAAACATTTCCACTGATTAGAGTTTTGGAGTTCGGGACATTTTGGGAATAGTGCCGATTTTACTTATCAGCTTTGCTGGATTTTTTTGCTAACACACTGCAAGCTGCCCGGAAGCCTATAGAGATATACTTTTGGATCATCTTAATTAGAGAACCATCATGACCGTACAATTATTTATCGTCCGACGAATAATTCTTTTTTAACCCAGATATGAGTAAGAATAATTTAAACTCATTAAAATAACTCTCACAATATTAATAAAATCTTTTTCTAGTTTTTTTGGAAGGGGATCTTTTCCATCTTTTCATATTTTTTCTGTCCACGTGGTTGATCCGGGTGAATCTTTGGCTTCTTTCCACGCAAGTCCTTGGGTATCCTCGAAGTCCTCGCGATCCACAGAAGCAAACCCACGGAATATTTGAAACCGTAAGGAGTAGACAGAGCAACGTTCCGTCTCACGTAGCCTGTGCGACACTCATCGGGGAGTTTCGTGGATTGACTGAGAAAAGATAAATTATCATCCTACTAGTCACATTAGATTAAATTAATTACTGTTTATTGTCTACAAAACGTCATTAGTAAATTGCCTGTATATTACTAACCTAGTTAATTTAACATTGTAACTGAATCCCTTTCATGTTCTTTTGGCTTTCACGATACTGTGTTACATGATGAGAATAAATGTGTAAGTGCCAAGTAATGTTTTCTTTTGTCGCCTGAGATCTAGCTCTGGGTAATATTTATCGTATTAAAATATATTATATTTTTTTAAGGTACTTTTTTTTGAAACCCAAAACGGGTAACAAATTGAGTCATACAATATGCAAAAGTTTGAACAGTTTGTTCAGATATATTATGAAACTATTATGTTAATTAAATGAAACATATTAGGATTTTAAATGATACACTTGTAGCTTTTTAAGATTTGAAATGTTTATTATAGATTTTGTTATTCGTATGTTTCGCCTTGTTTGGGTTTTCTCAAGAGTAGCTTGAACTAATACTGATATGAACTAATACTAATACTCAGTATTAGTTCAAGCTACTCTTGAGAAAGCCCTAACAAAGCGAAACATACGTAGAGCAAAATCTATAACATAAGTTTCAAACATTAAAAAGCTACAAGTGCATCATTTAAAACCCTAATATTTTCAAAATGATTCACAAGGAACCCACTGAGGAATCCATAAATGTTATTAAATGAAACATGATCGAACAAAATTGTTACTGAGTGAAAAACTATGAAGATCGAAATAAATCTAATAGGCATCATTAACCACTAGGGCATCGTTAAAAACACTGGTTTATGGGACCAAAAGCTGTTATTGGTCTGTATAAAGGAAATTAAAGCTTGGGCTCCAAATTATGGTAATCAACAACCGATGAACTCCACATATCCTTCATAGGGCTATCAACCCTTAATTTCTACGGAATCTTTTAGTTTCTCAAAAAACATCGATTAGAGAGTTATCAACATGCAATCTGGCAATCTCTCAAAAAGATCATGCCATACCCAGTCCCAAACTAGCGTGAAGGTCATTCTTTGTTGAATTTTACAATGTCGTCTGGTGACATGTAGTACTCAAGTTTCGTCTTTTGCTCGCAACAGGTGACATTGCAATTCAGCCTTTGCTTCGTCGAATAAACTTTTGCTTATTCGAAAACGAAATCGACAACCGACAAATAGCGCTAAATAATTACAAAGATTTTGTAACTCAAATTGATTGATAGGTGATTGAAAATTTGATTGAAATTCTGAATATTAGGTGGTTTCAATCCAATGAGATTACGTTAACATATGTGAGTGTAAATTTTATAATGAAATAAGACTGGTGGCATAACGCTTGATCTGGCAAGACTGTTGGCTTCTCCTTTGGAGGAGAGGTAGGCCAACATAACATATGACTTCAGCGCGAGTTTGAATCACTTGGTGATCCCTAGAGTCATTTGGTGGATTTCTACTATATATATATATATATATATATATATATATATATATATATATATATATATATATACATGGTCCATTATGAAAATAATGCGCATGATTTTATTGGGACACGACCCACGACAGCGCGAATGAGCAAGTCTCGTATCAAAATGATGCTCACTGTCTTATTAGACGTCCATTTTCGGTTTGTACAGCAGGGAGAAACTGTCAACTCAGTCTTTTACCTGGAGGTGCTCAAGAGATTGAAATAACGAGTAACGCGCGTGAGGGTTGATATCAAAGACATGGTCAAGCTCCATCATGACAATGCCCCCAGCCACGCGTCCTTCATGGTTACTAACTTCCTGGCCCGGAACTACACCCCGGCGGTCCTCCAGACCCCTACACTCTCGACTTGGCTCCATGCTACTTTTTTTGCTTCCCTGACTGAAGAAAGAACTGAAATGAACCGGAAAACATCTAAAAGCATGTTACAACGTTTCTCAGAGACATTCCCGTCGAGGACTGTTAGAGTGCTTTTCAGGCATGGCAGACATGTCTGCGCAAGTGTATTGATGCAGGAGGGGGGAGTATTTTGAAAAATTTTAAGCATTTGTACAGGTTCGATCAATAAAGCTATTTTGGCCAGAAAAAAAAAACATATATATATATATATATATATATATATATATATATATATATATATATATATATATCAACTGCTGACTGCTGACTCAGGTTCCTGCGCCCAACTTTAAATGGCGAACACCTGGCATATCCATCCCATGCTTACGTCAGCAGGAACCATAACAACAACGCCTATCCCACTGTTCACCAGCAGCAGTTGCACTTTTCATCACTTTATAAGTCCCATCCATATTTAAGGACAGACCCGGCGAAGTCAAGTCAGTTATCAAATAGTTATCAATAAGTTAAAGATAAAAGTTATAAAGTTAACGTTAAACAAATATACAGAATAATATAAAACAGTCATAACTCACAACAAATAAGTAAAATATTAATTGTATACAAAAAGTGAAGAAGTAACAAAGTGTAACCAAACTACAAACATTATAAAATAAAAGTGATTTTTTAAAACTTCATTCGGCAATCACACGTAAAAACGGCGCAGTCGGTTGGATAGAATTGGAACGCCGTAGAACACGTAAACACAAAACAGAAACACCGGGTGTCCTCACTCATCATCAAACTACGCAAGAAACACCTGAAAGAAACACCTGGAAGAAACACCTGGTCCAAAACAACAAGAAAAAACAACGAAAACAAAAAACAGAAACACCCGGCGTCCTCACTTGTCATCAAACTACGGAAGGAACACCTGGTGAAGACCCTGGTAGTCAATGTTGGCAGCGAACACGACCTAAGGCTTCGTTTCTCTAAAGCAACAACAAGAAGAAGCATCGGGCGCCCTCACTCCGAAGAGAGTCCTCACTCGTAAGCAGAACACCTGTGACAAGAGAACAAGACAAAGGCATGATTTCGTCAGCACTGTAAGTACAACGAACATCTCGTATTATTATTTTTTATTTTTATAAATTTTGTTGTGCGATTATCAAGCAAAAAACAACAATTCCTAGGCATTATTTGAAATAATTTGCCTTAATGTTGAAAATTTAAGAAAAACACCAACAAAATAATTATTTCCACCAATTATTTTGAACAATTTTTAAAAAAACTAACATCTATTTCTTCAAAAAATATACATTTTATTTTTTTTTAACAAAAACATCAATAAATAATTATTTTAAAAAACCACTTTGAAAAAACTAACATCTATTTTTTTCAAACAAATATTACATTTTATATTTTATTTTAAACAAAAACAAGAAAATAACATTTTAGAAATGAGCGAACACAAATATACCGACGAACCAGAGATAGAACCATATAAACTATCAGAAATATTTTTGATTATACCAGATTTTGATGGTGATCAGATATTTCTCCAAACATTTTTAAGTGTGATTGTGTTTACGGCACGTCAACTACAAATCGAAAACATCTTTTGAAAAGTCACATTAAAAATAAACTCCGAGGCAAAGCAGCACAATTAATAAACTCGCGTAACCCAACAACATATTCAGAAATTAAACAACTTCTAAAATCTCACTTCGGCGACACAGGAGACTTGACATCATTAATTCAACTTACAAAGAACAAAACAACAGCAAAATGAATATCGATTGATATTCTTAAATAGAGTCCAATCATTAAACGCAAAAATGCACGCGAATGATCAACTAACATTTACAAGACCAAGGAAGAAGTGAAAAAATAGCTTAATGAAATGCTAAACTAGAAAATAATCAGACCATCCATTTCTCGTACCAAAAAAGTTAGACGCATCCAATAAACAAAAATGGCGTGTAGTCATCGACTACAGAAAATATCCATTACCAAACATATCAGACATTCTAGATCAATTGGGACAATGTGAATATGTTTCTACACTAGATCTTGCATCAGGCTTTCATCAAATACAGATCAATCCGACAGATATTCAAAAGGTAGCCTTCTCAGTTGAAAATGGCCATTACGAATTCATACGAATGTCGTTTGGATCAAAAAATGCTCCAACGTGTTATGGACGATATACTTTTGGGAATACAAAATGAAATATGTTTCGTCTATATGGACGACATTATAATTTATTCAGCAACCATCCATGAACATATCTCAAGATTACAAGACGTTTTTACCAGACTTCAAAAAGCAATTCTAAAAATTCAACCAGACAAGTTTGAATTCTTGAAAAAGAAAATATGATGTCTCGGACATATAACTCCTGATGGCGTGAAGCCAAACCCAGAAAAAATTAACTGTATTAAAAATTTTCCTGAACCGAAAAATTCCAAAGAAATAAAATCATTTTTAGGATTAACAGGGTATTATAGACGTTTTATCCCAGATTTTGCAAAAATTTCTAAACCATTAACAAAATTGCTACAAAAATCACAAAAATCACAAATAAATATAACAGATTCGTAAACCTATATGACAACCGATCTCTAATAGATTACTCTAAAATCGAAATATCAAACGATCGACTATTAGAAAAGACACACAAAAACGTAATAACATTTTTTTGGCAAAACAAACTCCAATACTTTCACCATCAAATAGTTGATGATATATTAGACGAAAATACTGAATTACAATCGAAAACAATATATATATATATATATATATATATATATATATATATATATATATATATATATATATATATATATATATATATATGTATATATATATATATATATATATATATATATATATATATATATATATATATATATATATATATATATATATATATATATATATTCTATAGTAAAACAGTTAAAAATAGGAAATAATTTATAATTCCTTTAGATTTCGATCCAACTATAGTAGTAGCACTTTTGTTTTACATCTTATATAAAGATCAAGAGAAAATTGATTTATCCTTAACCTATTACATCCAGAATCAATTAGAATTTCCAATTCTCGAAATAGTTTCATTTATTTTCGCTGATAAAGACATCAAATTAACTATTTGCCAAAACTTTGTAAAAATATCGGAAGAAACTGAAAAACCTGAAACTCTAGATCATTATCACAACGGAAAAACTAACTTACACCGAGGAATTAATGAAACAATACGAAGGGTACAAAAAAATACAATTGGCAAAGAATAACGAAAGATGCCAAAAGACTAAAATACTACGTCAAAATTTAAACAGACCATTAGTCATCACAGAAACACCAACAACACCCTTCGAAAGAATTAATATTGACATATTTGAGTACCCGATCAAAAATTATGCTCTGACGATTAGGGATGAATTAACAAAATTTACACAAGCATATCCCCTGTCAGATAAAAAGGCAAGAAATACCGTAAACGCTTTCTTAGTATTCTTCCAACACTATGGAACACCACTAAGACTACACTGTGACCAAGGTCGAGAATTCGATAACACCCTCGTAAAAGACCTCAAGCGTGGGACATCCTCAATCCAACGGACCGCTAGAACGATTCAATGCGACCCTCAGTGAAATGATTAGAATACATCAAATGGAAAACCCGGACGAACACCCTTTTAATACTCTCCCTTATACAATAATATGTTATAATAACACATAGAATAGCACCATTCGAGTTCATTTTTGGGCATATATCTTCAAGACCACCTGAAACACTATATAATGAATAAAATTCTAACGAAATAAAAACCTAATATCGAAATACATAAGAAATTTGATCAAGAAAATGGAATATTATTACAAAATCGCACGAGAAAGAACGATTTTGAAAAAAGAAGAATCAAAAACCCGTTTTGATGAAACCATTCCAAAGAAATTACATGAACACAAAATCGGACAGAAGGTATACCATTCGAAATCCAAGAACTCTTTGAACACTCAGCTATTCTTTTAAATCCAGTAAGTAATCAAAAATCAAATATAAATTTCGATAGGTTAAAACCCTATCATGAGTAATTTCTTTTCAGAATTTTTGGACAGTCATTAACTCCCAATACACATTAGCTCCAATCAATTATACAATTGGAACATATTTACATGAACAAGAACAAATTCGATTATCCAACGATAAATAGACGCTACTCGTTTACAAAGAAATTTTTTGATTCATGAAATGATATAATATTAGAAAATATATTACACATGATTCAAGAAGATACACCCCGCATGATAGCATTCAAAGCTGAAATACAGACACATATCAATCTATTATCGCAAATTTCCAAATCAGTTAATACTAAATATACAGAAATAAGGAGCGATACAAGGAAATACATATACAGAGAAAAACGCGGAATACTAAACGGAATCGGACCAATATGGAAATCTTGACGCTTCAGATGGCGAATATTTTAACGAATGTATTAGTAAAATTACCCAAGATGAATTCCAGATGGAAAATCTATTGAAAAATCAAATATCAGTAACAACGTCAGTTATAAAGCACTTTAATTCAACGATCCAAAGGTTACAAATCGATGAAGAGACTCGATATCGATATTAAAGAAATCAGAAATTCAATAATGAATATTTCAGATCAATTAAATTATTTCCAATCTCAAATCAATATTTTTAACATTTGTGAATCCCTTATGAAAGTTACATTTTTATCGAGAATACTATAAGCGATATAATAAATTCAATAACATTTGCCAGACTGAAAATCCTGCGTAGCTCAATTATAATACCATTTGCTTTGATTGACTCGCAGAAACATATATCGCAGTCCCTTAAAAGGAATAATCTTCCATTACCAATATCAGCTACATCAATACCACGGTATCTCGTTATAATCGATTTAAAAGCCAGACACAAAATTAGTCTTTGTTTAGACATACCATTAGTCGATCAAGAAATCTATACTCTTTATCACATTTATCCAATACCTTTGATCATCGAACATTCTTACATCATATATTGACTATAACATTGACTAAACTGAAATTGAAAAACATTGACTAAATACATTGCGCGAAGCGATGATTCGTTGTTATACGCTACACTAGATAATCCAGAGAAATGTAAGCCAATCGATAAATAAAACAAAATATGTTCAAACGTATTTCCATACCCAATAAATAATGAGGTTATATGTGAAGCTCAAATATTAAAGCAAGAAAATTATTTTCAAAGAACCTTTCAAACTGCGATAATTATGGCAAAAGACTATAATGCAAATGCGGCACAAGGTAAATGATAACAAAGATAATAAATGAAAACACACTCCTGAAATTACAGCCAGAGTGCAATGCGTTTATTGGCAATACTATAATACAAGGCCAAAGAGAAATCGATGATTACGCCAAAATAACCTATAATACCTATCCAATACAGATACTATATAATTGTTGTAATCACATCCCCGAAAAAATCAAGATACCAGAGCTGAAACCCTTGAAATTAAGTAAGATCAACATGGAAGATCTGAATATAGTCAACCGCAAATTAAACGAATATTCTGAACAGTTGGACAATTTCAAAAACCAACCCTTTGTGAAAAAACACCATAGCTGGTTTGCATTCTTAATAATTGCAACAATCATTGGTACTCGTGTACATATGTTGGAAATGCAAAAACCGAAAAAGAACAAAAATAGGAATTGCCATAACCAAGGATGATTATCCTACCACCACCAGGAAATCGAACCAGTACACCCTTTACAAGATGGAAGAAAATCTTTTCAAGACGTAGACTCAGCGTTCATATAGGAGAAGACATAAAACAACAACCCTTGGAATAAACCACCATAAAAACTTAAATTTAAAAGTTGTTTCCACGCACCAACTTTTTTCCAACAGTGGGAGTTGTTATATCAAAATTATCCACCTTCAAATAAACTTATTTACAAACCAGACGTATATCAGTTTTAGTTAGAATCCTTATCTAGGAAAAACATATCAGATTTCAAAACAAGTATCGATTCAAATGTCAACTGCTGACTCAGGTTCTTACAACCAACATTAGATGGCGAACACCTGGCATATCCATTCCGTGCTTATGCTAGCAGGAACCACAACAACAATGCCCATCCCACGATTCACCAGCAAGCACCTGCACTTTAGATGACTTCGCAAGCCCCATCCATATTTAAGGACAGACCTGGCGAAGCCAAGTCTATTATTGACTAGTCATCGACAAGTTATCGACAACTTAAAGACAAAAGTTATAAAGTTAAAGTTAAATAAATATACAGAATAGAAAATATACAGAAATATACAGAACAGTCATAACTCACAACAAATTAGTAAAATATTAATTGAATACAAAAAGTGAAAAAGTAACAAAGTACAAATATTATAAAATAAAAATAAAAATTATTTTTTAAAACTTCGTTGAGCGCACCCTCAACGTAAGGTATATACATACATACAAAAATCGGGATGAGTTGGTAAAAAAAAGTGCGTGAGATGATCGCCTACAATGCAAATTCGACTCTAATATAGATAGCGGTGGAATTAAATACGACCAAAAGACATTATTCACGAAATGTTGACAAATAATTTAAACAAACGAAAAGTCTGGTCGATTTATTCGATTTATTCCTCAAGCCTTAAATAAGGTCCAAGAAATTGCTCGCGTTGAACATTGCAAGGACCTTATTAAAACAGTTACAAAGAACTGCACATTCCTAGAATCAATTGTAACTGGCGATACGTCTTACTGCTTCCAATACGATAAACAATGCGACAATGTGCTACGCGGAAGTCTCCCGGCCCCCAAAAATCGAAAAAAGTCGTTTCCAGAAGTCTTGAAAGAAGATAATTTTAATTTCATTTTACGACTCTAAAGGTATAATATTTCAGAAATTCGTTCCACAAGGTCAAAATGTCACTGAGTTCGAGTGAGAATCGAATATCGAGCGCTGGGAAGTTGTTACGCGATAATACATCTCACAGGACATCGTGAACTTCTCCCGAAAACAAACTGTGTGCTCCAACATCCTCCGTATTCGCCTGATTTATCTCCGAGTGACCATTTCTTGTTCCCGAAACTCAAACTGGCCATGAAACTAACATTTTATGACAGTGTTGATTGAGACGATTCCGAAAAACGACATACAAAATCTATGCTAGAGTTGGTTGAACGTACCCAGCGATGAAATTTTCAATTTTATTAACTATAGAAACATTTTACTCGATAGTTAAATTAATTTTATAAAAATATGAACAGATATAAAAAAAACCAAAGCTGCTCAAGAAGAAACAAGAAGCAATAGAATATGTTTTAAAAAACATAACTTTCCCAGTTTTACGAACGGACTTAAAAGCTTAATAAACTTGACTCCAGTCCTATTTACAACCGTTTCTGTTAAAAATAGCCTTTTGATCTCTCTGGGAAAATGCTGTTATTATTAACTACATTAATAGCTAGAATTACTGTTTACTATTCTAATTTAAATCCATATTCATACAGACTTAACGATGAAAATAAGGAATTATTTGCGAAGAAGCGTAAGAAAGCACATACACATGAAAACGCTAAGACCACCCGTCGCTACGTAATATCCTCAAACGTTTTTTATCTTGAGGAATAGCTCGTAAAAAGATGCGATACCGACGTACAAACATAAATCAGAGACGGTAAATCCATCGAACAGATTTGTTTTCTCGATGTTTGAAAGATTTTGGTTTTGCTGAGAAGTGTACTTTGATATTCAGGAGTTCCAAGCTGACTGTCTTAAAAATAATATGTGCTGATATATTCCAATTACTAAATGTTTTTAATTTGTTATATTAAGACATATTGTAGGCAAAATTATTAGGTATATTTATGAAATAATTAGGTAAACACTATAAGAATGGAAGAACAATGTATGGATAAGTTCCATAATAGACAACTGATCCTTATTTACCATCAATGTTATTTATTTTGTTGCTTTCGATAGCAAAACAGGCTGGCTGTAATTAAAAATAATATGAAAGGTGATTTCAATCCCTTCGATGGTATAGTATCTGGAAGATCTTTTGCTGGCAGAAATTAAAGTTGATTCCCAACAAACCATCCAGGAATTAAAAGTTCATGGTCGGTTTCATAAAATGATGTTTTATTATGGATCAAAACTGGTTAATGTACAAAGAGAAGGAATGTTGCCATATCAACTTTCAGTTGAAAATAAAATTCAACGTATAACGATCTGCAGTACACTTTTAACACCAAAATAATCATCTTTGACCACTCTAAAACTAGGTATTCACGCTAAAAATGTGTTTCTGTTAGTATAGCGGGATTTTACAAGAATTAGTCTATATGAGGTTCTGAATCCAAATGAAACCATAAGTGCTGAATACTATTGTATTCAGTTTGACAGATTAAACATGTATTTGATTTAAAAACGTCAAAAGCTGTTTACCTAAGTTTTACCTTAACTAAGACCTCATAGTGCCGGATGCATCAAATGAAAACACAAAACATTAAATTTAGGCTGGGAAATACTTCCACGCCAAACGTATTCTCCTGAGGCTTCACCGTTAGATTACCATATTTTCAGATCTATGGAAAATTTTTCTCATTAAAAAAATGTCCTGCTAAGATGGCTATCAAAACAGTACTCGAAAAATATTTTGCTTCAAAATCATCACGATTCTACAAAAAGGAAAAAAATATTAGAGAGATGGATTGTCAATGTAGTAATTCTTATATGAAATAAGACTATTAAACAACTATTATTTAAGAAATATTGATATATGAGAGCCCGTAAAGTAATATCGTGTATTATGTTGTCTTATATCTACAAAGATCATTTAAAGAGACCTAAAATTATGTTAATGTTACATTATAAAACATATAAAAATCTGTATCATCAGGGATTGGTTTTCGCCATCTCAATCTGTAGCTAATGGGTAGTTAAGAGATTAAGGCTTACTTATAAGTATCTAAAAAGTATCCGAATGATTTATCGCAATTTAAAGTCATTTGGACTTCAACACTATCAACTCCATCTTGTTTAAGCACCGACTACAATAGTGGAAAACGATTATTGGAACGCAAAATGGAATCAAGTTGTCTTCAGTGATAAATCCCAAATCTGCTTATAATCGTGATAATGCTTGTGGAAATAGATCACATTCAGTATTTAGCAGAGGCCACATGACACCTCAATGTTGTCGTTATCTTAAAAAAGTCGTATAGATGTATGTTCTTCCGTGCCTTAATCGCTGATTGATGTAACAAGATAAGATGTGGTCGTAAATTGACGAATTCTTTGAAAAATTTTAAAGTGATTCATATTAATCTGGTGTCGTGACCAGACCTGTTGACTTTTCCCCAATACAGCAAGTTTTGGAAATGATCGGCAGAAGGCTAAAATTGGCGTCGTTCCCGACGTACATTAGAGACTCTAAGAAATAAAGTTCATGTCGCCTCATATAATATATCAAGATGAAATGAAATAGACACCTATTTATGCAATCGTTTCCGAGACGTATTATAGAGTGTGTAGATAATCAGAATGCCCAACATCCATTATTAACAAAATCAATAAAAAACTTGGAAGATCTTTAATATGAAACCTATTTTTTACCAAAAAATATCCAAACTCGATAGCTTCTTCTGGGCATTGCAATTTCTGTAGCGTAACATTCGATCTGGCAAGACTGTTGGATTCCTCTTTGAGGAAGTGCGTTTAAAAATCAATTACTACAATTTTCTAGTGTGTTTTGAAAATCATTATCTTTAATGTGACCATTCCTACTATTCTTGGTCGTGATGAAGTTGGGCTGCCTCATTCCTGACTCTCCCACTTCGTTTCCAGGTGGTATTCACAAATCCAAGACTTGTCACCAGTTCATATGTTCCAGGAAATGAGAGCCATTTTCAATCCGCCTCAAAGAGTCTAGATCATTTTGGTTCCTTTCGATTTTGAGAAAGGTTTTTCAGAACCGTTTTCGTACAGATTTTTTTCCTTCCCAATTCATTGATCAAAATCTGATGAACAGTTGTGTGAATTAAATTCAACTTTTCTCCAATCATTCTAGCCATCAACCGACGATCAGAACGCATCCCCGGTTATAGGGACATTTTCACTACTTCTTGCAGTTCAAGGTATTCCGCTTCATGGTTCATCTTCAGTCAAGTCGCATCTTCTGAAAATCCTTAAACCACTTAAAAATCAGTGCTCTTGATAAAACGCTGTTTTCATAGGCCTGTGGAAGTTTTGCAAAAGCTTCCGTAGCACTGTGCCCAAGTGTAAAACAAAACTTGATAGTGCGCCATTGCTTGAAATTGTTCACTCATTTTCAGCACGAACTGGAAAAATCCGGTTTACGAAAATAAATGATACGGGCCACCAAGTGAACACTATGCCACTAGTCTAATTATTATATTTACACATCTCGTATAAAAATTACATGCTCATTGAATATATAAAATTAGGGTCTGATTTTGAAACAATTAAAATTATCAACAGTTGACTAAAAATTACACGGCTTCTACAAGAAAATGTTGTTACTAATATATTAGGAAATATCGATTCCACCAGCGTACCGGCAAACCGTATTTGAACTGGTCTGATTGCCTTAGTTCAGTCACTGCAACGATTCACCATCCAATTCATTATCAACCTTCATAATTCTCTTTCGACAAACACAGGCTGCATACATTTCCATCAGTTGCGATTCGAGAGGTGCGCAAATGAGTCAATATTTAATTCACACCCAATCAGGTCGCCGTGCCACAGACGTTTGTGAATGCTTAAATTGGGACCTGATTAAAGGAGATTTCGATAATGCCATGAAATGGCTATATGGATCTATTAAAAAGCAGCTTTCTATGAAAGCTTGGTTAATTCGTTATAGACAGGTATTAAATGAACGACAGTTGAAGTTAAACGGGGATTTAAAAAATATTCAGAATTTTCTCTTGAATTTTGATGTAAACTAACAAATCGAAATATTTGAAAATTTTATACTGGAGAACAAAAAAGTGCAACACCCATACACATATTTGAATCAATCTGAAAATATATCATATCTTGAACTTGGTAAATAGTAAAACAAACTTAAAAACTAAAAAAGTTATTGCGTGCTTGTCTTTCCAGAAATTTCGAAAAGCCAGATTAAAAATTTTATATTATTATTATGTTGTGGGGTATGTTTCATATGCTATTAAACTAATAATATTTTTGTAGTTTTAATAAAAATGTTGCAACACTCTACGCTATTTCAAGCAATTATTCGAATTTAAAAAATGATGAGGTATTAGTATGAAAGTAAAAAGTTTTCTTAAAATGACGAGACGATGAAACATTTTTTTAACGTTTTGTGGATATGGATAAAATGGCGTGATGATCAGAGTCATGCGCCGACACCAAGTTCAGGTTATCTAAGAGATGGACATGACGCCCCAAGGACATGATGAACCGCATCTTAGACTGGTAGCTCTATAAAATCGACAAAAAATATCCAGCAAGTGTCTGATATTTTGGGAGGCCAACACAAAAATTGTTTTGTTTTCTAGGTGAAAAGCGAAATTTAAATTGCTACCTTACGAATTCTCAAAAATTTCAGTTACATTATCACGTGTAATGGACCAGCTTACCAGTGTTACGTAAAATGTCATCCTTTAGATACCAGATGAATTTGGAAATTGTTCTTATGGATCTTTATTATAATACAATACCGGCGAAAGTAATGAAATAAAAATCGTTGGATCTTAGTAATCAAATTCATCTAAATACTTTGTAGCTTTGTAGCTTTGTTGAAAGGCAAATTAATTGTTAAAACATCTTTCTATAGGATCTTGTAATTATATTAGGTCCCTGGTCACTTTGCTCTAAATTTGGCCACAGAAATGTGGTTATTATTCGCGTTGTGTTATGTGTATGGTAACTCAGGTTAAATTTAATTTATAATTATTAAGTAAGAACACCAAAATAAGAATGTACAAAACCTTTAAGAATAGTCATTATTGATAGGGAGGAAGCAATGACAATAGTTGATAGCCCGGCGAGGAGGGGGGGGTTTGGGGGCTGGCCTGGGTGTGTCAGTATAATCATAATCATAAATCCTTTCCTTTCTTTTTACATGGTCCGGGGTGTCAGTCCGTGTGGACGTGTTTAATGAGCTCTCTTAAAATTATTATAAAACAAGGCGAAATAAGTGAGTGACAAAGAAATAAATTCTCCAGAATAAACCCATGTACTGAGTGCATCGATAACAAGTAATAACACAACAAAATAAGGTAAATAATTGAATTTCGTTATTAAAATATCAACCGAAATTTAACACGTATCCCATCTAAACCAAGATAGCTGCATTCCGCATTTTTTGCGTATTTGCCGCGTCGCCGATCTCCTACCTCTATATACTGCCCAATACAAAAGACCTTGTCCGTTGTCTACTGTTTCCTTTTGTATGTAATAATTGAAAATCCCTGCAACAGGCACTGCTAGGGTGAAGTGAGTGTCCCAGTCTTTTTTCCTATATACCTGCGTGTTTACATACGACAAAAACAAATAATAACACAAAACAATTACTAAATGAAAAACAAACGCACAAATCAAGACAAACAGGATACAATAGCAGACGTAGATAAAATGGAAATCGACAAGACTGTTTCAAATGCAGAAATTTACAAAAAAACTAGTTAAATGCAAAAAAGTTTAGAATTCATTTCAGCAAAATTTGATGTAATGCAAGACGAAAATAAAGAATTGAAAAAGATCCTAAAAAATCAAGAAAAAGACAACAAATTGCTGAAGGACAGAATGGCAAAGCTAGAAAGTATTATAGAAAAAAGCGAAAGAGAAAAAATAAAAAATTATATTATTATAAGCGGAGTGGACAAAACCGAGCAAAATGAGAACACAACGGAGATCGTAATAAAAATACTTAAACAAATGTGTTGTGATACAAACACCATTGAAAATATACAAAACTGTTGTAGAAAAAAAATCAATAACGAAAATAATCCAATCATAGTTACACTAAACAACAAACAAATAAAAAATGACATAATGAAAGCACGTAAGGAAGTTGGAACATTACAAACCCGAGAATGTCACATCAAAGGGCGAAATAAAGACATTTATGTAAACGAACATGTAACAAACTTAACCGGAGAAATTTTCTATGCTACTAGACAACTAAAAAAGGAAAGAAAAATTAAATACACATGGATTCGAGATGGTGATGTATATGCCAGAAAAACTGAAACAAGTGATAAGATAAAAATTAAACAACTGTCCGATGTCGAAAAAACTAGAACAATAAATACAACTAGCAAAACAATAATAATTCCATGCAACTACATAATAACGAATATCAAGATGATTAACATAATAATGCAAAATATAAGAAGCATCAGAAACAAATTTGAAGAAATTGAGATCATCCCAAAATCACAAAACCATCCGAACCTAATTGCCCTTATAGAAACATGGTTATCACCAGATGAGGAAGATTTATATAATATTAACGGCTACAATGCAATATTTAGATCACGCCAAACCAGATTAGGAGGTATATTGATGTATTGACTCGTTGGAATATACTTTAAAATATAATATAATAAACAGAACCAAACGACATATCATTATCGGTGATTTTAATGTAAATATTTTGGGGAAAAATAGTTTGATTGACAGTTACTATAACATGTATAAAGAACGAAACTATAAAATTCTGAATAAAAGAAAGACGAGTGCATACACTAGATACAATGAAAATTTTAACAATATCATACTTGACCATGTAATTACAAATATTGAAAATAAGCTCGTTAACATGAGCATAATTTCTTCCGATATATCAGACCACAATATAATTAAAGTAACAATAGAACCACCAACAAAAAAAAGACCTACCTATGTACACTGCAATGCAATTAAAAGAAACAATGGAAAAACAAATAAAATGATTTCGGAATTAAACTATGACCAAATTAAATCATATGAAGATCTTTCAAAAACGCTACAGAGTATTATAGAAAAAAATGTGTGCATTACGAAAATAAAACGAACAAACGACTTCCCTTGGATAAATATCAATATAATAAAAGAAATAAGAAAAAGGAATAAACTTTACAAAAAATATCGAAAACATCCACACAATGAACTTCTAAAAGTAAGATATATAGAACAAAAACAATATACAACACTTACATTAAAAACAACTAAAACGCAATATTTTACAAGAAAATTCAATGAATATAGAGAAGACAGTAGAAAAACATGGGAATTTATTAATAAACAAATACACTCCAAGAAAAATGATAACATTGTAGAAATTATCAAGGAAGACAGAACTAGTAGCACCGATACAAAAACTATAGCAAACGAACTAAATAATTATTTTGCCACAATAGGTAAAAAACTAGCTGATAAACAAATACAGGGAAAAAACAAAACCACGACAACAACTATAACAAATAAAATATATAATAAATCTGATGTTAAAAATGTAGAACAAGAAGAAATAGAAAGAATAATACAAGATATAGCACAATATGCACAATAAATAAATATAGCACAATATGCCTTCCAAAAGAAATCGAGCACGACTTCAGCTGTTTATGATTTGATAGAAACACACGGTCGTAGTAATATCTTTCGACATGAAAAAAGCACTCGACACAATCAATAAAGAAAAATTACTAGAAAAACTCATTGCATATGGATTTGATAATTACATAAGAATAATTGAAAGCTACTTGATGAACAGACCCCAAAAGACTAAAGTAGGAGAGACAGAAAGCAACACTAATACAGCTGCGTACGGCTTGCCGCGAGAGGTAACCTGCCACTATTGCTATATATACTCTATACAAACGATTTATTCGAAGAAAACTTCACTGGAAAAATGTATGCTTACGCTGATGACTTGTGCATGTTGTATTCTGACAATGATTACAACAGATTACAACATAATATAGATAACGATATGAAAAAGTAAGAACTATGGTGTTTTAACAACTCTAACAACAGAATACATAATATTTAATAAGAAGAAACAAGCAAGAGACCTAAACATAACGATAAGAAACCAAAAATTAAAGGAAATTTCCGAAATTAACTAAATAAAATAAAAAAAGAAAATGCCAAAACAATTACTTTGCTCTTAAAAATGAAGCACATCATACCAACAAAAATGAAGAAACCACTGTACCATGCACTATTCTCATCTAAAAATGCTTATATGATTAATACATGGAGCAATACTACAGAAAAAAACTTAAACATACTACAAAGACAACAAAATAAGACATTGAAAATATTATATAATCTCAACAGACTAACGCCAACCGAAGAACTATACAAAAAAAACAAAAGAACTAAACATCAGACAACTAATACAATATCACAATACACTGCTGCTATACAAAATTCAAAATAAGTTAATAAAAACAACTATCACATTCACGACAAACAAACAAATACATACATACGAAACCAGAAGAAAATCAGACATTAGAGTTCATAAAAATACACAAGTAAGACACACAAAAATTGAAACAACTGAAACCGTAGCAAAATTCAACAAGATACCGAAAGACATAATAAAATTAAACCTACAAAATTTTAAAAAGAAGCTTAAATACTTACTACTAGAACACAAGATTTGAGCGACATCGACTAACAGTTAAAAAAAAAACATGACGCCTTAGATACCATCTGCCCAGAGAGAGACCTAGAAGATTTCAAACTGTTGCAGATGAAGAAGGATACAACCCACAACTGCATGAATCCACCAACAATAACAAATAGATTTATGTTATAATATAATATACAGTTGTATATGTTAATATTTTTAACATAATAATATAAAAAAATGTTATACATAGACTGCTGTATTCAGTACATTGTGTAAATTCACCTTGGAAAGATGCACTATTCAATAGCGTGCAGAAATTAGAAGTTAGAAAGTAACATCCACTTTGGAGAAAAATAATCTTTTTCGACAAAGTGGACTTATTAATTAATACGGCGCAGTCCTTTAATAAATAAATAAATTAATACACACTTTATTTATGATATGCAGCTAATAGTAAGAAAACAAAGGTAATATAAATATTGAAAAGGCAATAATTAACACTGTTCAAATAATAAAACGCTCTATTACCTCAAATAATAATTTAACAGTTTATTAAATAAATGCACATTAGGAGCGCTCTCTACGTGGGCGGGCAAGGCATTGAAGAGGCAAGCACCTTCCCAAAACACTGTCTTCTGGAACCCAGTAGTTCTCACAATTGGTACATCATAATTTGTCTTAGAACGGCCATCGTATCAGTTCGAAGTGAGACTCTGAGGTGACCGGACGTGTCTCGGTCTGGTCACTATGGGGCCAGATAACAGTGTCGGTTGGTAGTTTCGGTCGCCGAGATCCGACCTGGCCTAGGGAGCGGACACCCTTGAAGTGCCCCTTGGGCATGAGTGGCACTTCAACCCTAACCAAGAGAATAAGTCTTAGCCCCGAAGTTGGTGAAGAACGAAGCACCGGGACCGGCAGCAACACCAAATCCATCTTGCCCGAACTCATCAAACAAGAATAAACAGTGAAATATCTCTAAGCATGGGTGGACTCTGTGGTGGTGGGACGCGTTGCGAGCCAGGCCATCGCGAGGGTAGATGACCATGGCTGTTGACTGTTCCAGCAGCGGAGGTCCGATCTGGAATAGGGAGCGGGCACCCCCGAAGTCGTCTCGCAGAAGGCGCGGCGGCTTCAACCTAACCAAGAGAATAGCCTCAGCCCCGACGACGGTGAAGATTCGATGCACTGAGATTGGCAACACCATCCAGTCCGTCCATTCCGTGCTACCAAAACGCATGTATAAACACAACATCAAGCAAGAATAACACCACTAACATCCGGTATAACAACGAGAAAAAAAAGAATACGCCAGAAGACAGCCAAGAAACAAGAACCTCATCAGCTCATTCAAATCAAACAGTGTCAACGACCAGTGAATTCAAACAACTTAATCAACGAATAAACTTCCACTGGAATCGATCCTTGCGGGTCGATTCCGGAGCAGTCACCCCTTTTTCCATCGCGGTCGATTAATCTCGACCAGTACCGGTTGCGTACTGGTCTCGACCAGTACCGTACCGCGCCAAAAGGACGGCGCCTAAAAAACCCCACCGATTGCGACTGACGCGAAACAGACGCGATCAGATAACAAGTGAATAAAAATAAGGGCCCTAGGGTCAACTTCCACCACAGGAAAGTAGTAGTAGCGGCCATCGTAAGAATGCACGTTTGCTCTTTGCACCAAAAAAGTATTCAAATAATGGGGAAATAAATTATATTTTATTTTATATATTAATCGAATGGCCCGCGCAACAAAAAACCAGTCCAATGACCGTAACATTAACTCTATCGGTGTATACCTATTATAGTTCAATGCTACACGCATAGCCTTATTTTGCTGAATTTGGAGTCTACCAATACTCTCTTTATTACATGATATCAGCACAGATATATAATAAGTAAAATGTAAATACAATAAGTAAAAACTATAGAATTGTATACAAGCCTCTTCGACCATGGTGATAAATGTGACGAAATACGACTAAATAACCCTATTTTTTTCCAATCTTTCTATATAGATATCTGGCATGATTACAAATGTTAGCTGAGGATCCAACAGTACATCCACATCTTCCTCCCGACCCCTCTACAAGCATCGATATTATTATTAAGGTACTTTTTCTTCTTAAGTCGCATTATGGACAGTGCAATATTTCTTTTCTGCTTATAAATTCTCCATTCCTGCTCATTCTTTGTGAAAAAAAACTTATGCTCTGACCCTCTCAACTTGAGTATTTCTTAGCTCTTTGTCTACTCAAAAAAACTTTTAGGTTTTATTAATTTTAAGGGAGTAGCTCTATTAATAGCACCATGCAGATTTTGCATAAAACCAATATATAATTTATTAACATCAACGGAATTGTAGTCTCAATATTTCCCTATCAACTCTGTAATTAGTTTCGAGACTGTCTGCTCATCCAAATTGCGAGCATACGTGTGTCGAGGTGTTTCAGATACAATACCCTGAAGTTTAAACTCGGTACTAATAATCCCGTGATCACTTATCATAGGAAAATCTCTAACAAGCTCGCCAGCTGCAAAATCATTGGTAATTCTGTGATCAATCAGTGTTTGTGAGACATCAGTATTGTGAATTTGCCCAGTTAAAAATCTGTGTAAAACCTGCTCCCCATAAGCCGTATAATCACCATCATTTTCGAGTATAGCTTCACATCTTCTGGACATACTTTCGACTAGTTTCCTTCCAGTCGACGGACTGGATTTGGTGCACCAAATTTTCCGAATATTGCCAGCTGCATTAAATCATATAGTTAAATTTTTTCAGTCAAATATGTCTTCACTATTCTCCATACATTTTCAATTGGATTGGCATCTGGAGATTGTTAAGGCCAAACCATTGTTGATATGCCATTTTCCTCTTTCCAAAATTTATACAGGTGATCTCGATGTTTGGGATCATTATCTTCTTGAAGCACCCATTTTTCTTTTTTTTTTAATTTTTTTTGAACATTATGTTGATCGACCTTAAGAGATGACTCCACGCTGATACATTTTGGCCATCTACTTAGCATCCAAATTCTCAGTGAACAGCACTAAACAGCCAAAACCTCGCTGTGAGAAGCACCCCCAACCATTGACCTTCACAGAGTGTTTGACGGTACGCTGGATGAGACGTGTCTCGCTAGTAGACCAAGCAGGTTTCCGGGGAACGAACGCCCAAAAAATCGCTTCATCAGAAAAAGCAACTTTGGTAACTGCAAGTTTTGGGTCGATGAAAATTCTTAAGTAAATGGAGTTACCTCTTCATTCTCAGAAAGCCACTTTTTGGTGGGGTTTTTGGGCTGAAGGCCCTTGTTGCTAGGATCCTTGTTTTTTGAAAACAGTGATGAAAGTCATGCTTCTGTTAATGGTGAATGCTATAGGATTATACTAACCCAACATCTTTGGCATGAACTGATAAATGTGGAGATAAACAATGTTTTGTATTAACAATATGGTTCGACTTGTCACTCATCTCGCCAGACAATTGATTTATTACAAGAAAAGATTCCTGGATGAATTATTTCGTTAACTAGCTACCAGTAGATCTCACGCCCTTGTATTATTTTTTTAGTGGAATTTAATTAAGTTTCTGGTTTGCAAAAATAAACCCTGAACAATCCTTGACCTCAACGAAACATACAGGCAATTTGAAAATATACAACGCGAAATTTATGGAGTAATCGAAAAATGGATCTCTAGAATGCATTCCACCAGACGAAGTCGAGCGGGACATTTGAACGGCATTATTTTCAAACATAATGCTATTATTTGTTCTTCAAGATACAATTAAAATTTCCGGATTATCACTTGTCGTTATCATTGTGTCCCATTTTTAAATTCTGACACACTTATTGGACAACAATTTATAATTCAATACAATATAGGTCTATATATTACGAGCCTTTCAATTGCTCCATGAGATTTCATAAATCTGTGTTTATCCTGTGGCATTCCCATATAAGCAAAAACTGACTGATCGTAACCCCCGTTTTACGAGACGATTTTGCTTTTTTCAAACGGTTTGTTTTTACGATTCGGCTCAGTTGATTCCAGTGCAAGTCAAAACATTCGAAATGGTTATTGGAATATAAAATTTTAGTGTTCTAAACCGTACAGATATATTAATCATAAATAAAAAGTTATGGCACCGAGACCAGTACGTTTATGCCTGCATTTTATTAAGCGGAATTAATAAAAAGGTAGACTAAGCCTTGTAAAGATCAAAACTCTGCTGGACGTATAACGGACGAGGCCGTTAAAAAAACACATAATTCTTTCTGACTACGCACAATTCGAACCAAAATTACCTAAATGCCTGAATAAGTAATTAATGTTTATTTCAACGTCCTACATCTGCAGGTTTTTTAATAGCTTTATTTTAATGTTCCATCGATAATATTTATATGCAATATCACTAAATAAAGGAGAAACATTTCTTTTAGTGAACAAAGTACGTGCTTATAATAGCATTGGAAAATATACCAGAAATGTATAAACTTGATTATATAAAGTGTTTGCCAATTAGAATAAAGAATGTAATTTCTGTTTCTCTACTTGCATGCAGTAGCACTGCATTCTCTACTTGCAAAGAAAGTGAAAAGCATTGGATGCGTATGCAAGCATTCAAATAGAAAAATATTAGAAAACCATGAAGCAGAATAAAGCCTATATAGAATAAAACCTATTCCATTTTGTCAACTTTTTCAATTACACTGGTCAATAAGATTTTTGTCCAACGATAGTGAATTGTATTATCAAGCACTAGGCATGAACAAAATATGATTTACAGTTCCATATAAGTTCCATATTCTCGAACTTTACATGTTATTGCCAACTCTGGCGAGCTTGGCGTATAAAAACAAATAATAGGGCCCTCTTGAACCCGTACATTGTTATATTTTTTGCCAATAAATAGTTTAAATATTATATTAAGTGTATTTTTTATCTAATTTATGATTTTACATTTTGATTTTAATTTATATTAATTTATTACTATCTTATTATTACTACTTATACAAGTATTTCTGTATTTAAGTCATAATATGGTCTTGATAATAATACTTCGCATTTGCAAAAGTAATCCAAATTTTTGATATGTGTGTGGTAATTTTACTACAAAAGAAAGTGAAAAATTAATTCCACGAATTTGTGGGGCATACGAACTTTACTTTGGTGTGCAAGTTAAAAATCAAGATAAACCGTGGGTTCCGCATATGATATATTCGAAGTTGTGGTAAGAATTTGCTGGATTGGCTATCCGATCGTCGACCAAGTTTGACTTTCACAACACCAATGTTATGGAAAGAACAAATGGACCACGCTGCTCTCCTGATGATGCTAACATGGGTAGCGAAATGAGCGTCGAGAAGTTTAATAAAAGTGATTAGGTGTTTAGAGGTAAATTTCTTCCAGTTTAGTGTTTCACAGAAAAGGTGTTCCGACAGAAGAATTGATATACAAGGGCACAGTGAAAAGTCACATATTTTTTAAATGAAACACTTTTACCAACTCTTTTATACTTTCCAACCAACTCTTTTACCGTCCCCTACTTAACTAAAGGGTGATTTTTTTAGTGTGTCGGAATTTCCGATAGGGGTCGCTGTCAAACGAACTGTTAGATTGCGCGCAAGTCTGCAAATCTGTGTCTCGATAGTCTGGCAAAGCATCTTGGAACATTTCACATTACAGCAACGTTTGCAAATTGTCGAAATATATTATCAAAATCGGTGTTTTGTGCGCCAAACTTATAGACCACTTCATGAATTTCAACTTGGTAATGTATTCGCCAAATTATTAATAAATTCGTAACGCATTTAAAGCTGCTCAATATTAAAACAAATACGAAACAAAACTTTGGCCTTCCGAAGAAAATATCGCCGGTGTTACCGGCAGTGTTGATGAAGATCCAAATTTACCAATTTGTCGCAGTTCGCAAAAAGTTGGGCTTTGTTATTTGGGTATGTGGATTATTTAATTCCGAACTATTGACGCCTTGAAAGCCAACATAACTCGGATAACTGCAGACAGAAAACCCCCATTGCTTGAAAAAGTGGTCGAAAATTGGATTGACAGAATGATCTTTGTCAGAAGTAGCCACGACAGATATTTGTCGGAAATTGTTTTCAATCATTAATGCCATTGAATGATATTTCACCTAAAATAAAATATTTCAAGGAATCTAATTTGGTTGTTGATTTATTTGAAGTTCGGACGCTAAAATTTGTAATTGTAAGTGTAAAAATTGTAAGTGTAACGAAAGGAGTTCTGGATAACAAGAAAGATGAAAGCAATAAAATCCTCATAGAACCCTCATGAACTCTTAAAATCCTATGAAATACTAAAGTATCGCATGTTCTTAAAAATATATTATTTACACTCCCATTTGGATTTTTGTCCGCAAAATTTTGGGAGCAGTAAGTGACAAACAAGGAGAGACCAGGAGACAAACAAGGAGAGACATCAAGATGATGGAAGCAAGATACCAGGAACACTAGAACCCATCTATGTTGGGCGACTACTGCTGGCTTTTAAAAAGAGATGATGCTACAGAACACAAGAAGAAAAAGTGAAAGTTTTTGTCCCTGTATGATATCTCTTGTAATATATATTTTATTCATATAATCCTCAGTAATGTCTTTTCATAAAATTAATGTGTTTTATATGTTTATATTATATAAATATTAGATTGTAAAAATATGTCGTCTCCTTTTTTTCCCCACCACCAACCCCCTGTAATTAAAAAACTGCACGTGTTATAGTAATTAACTTATCATTTTCTGATTTAGGACTACAAAATACTTCATATACACCTACCTCCATCAATGTTACCTCATAAAAGTTTAAATTTGTTAACCTGCGTAATCAGTGCGGTATGCAGTGAAGCATTATCGTGATGCAAAAACCATCTGTACGTTTTTTCTTAATAGACTCATGCAAATAACATATACGTTTTTTCTTAATAGACTCATGCAAATAACATAACACTTAAAAAATATTTCATATTAACTGTTTGACAAGTTTCAAAAAAACTTTTGCAGACAATATCATGGTAAATGAAAAAAACAGTTAACATGGCTTTGTTCTTTAACATCATTCTCGCCTGATTGTTGAGCTATTTCTGGACCATAGCATAGATCCATGTTACATCACCAGTAATTCGATATTTCAAAATATCATCATCCAAAGAAAGCACCTCATCAGCAACTTCAAAACGGTGTTTTAAAAAATGCAGTGTTTTCGGAATAATGAGAAGATACACCAGGGAATCCTGAAATGTTTAACTGATTGAATTCATCCTAATTATATTCTAGTAAGGAATATCTACAATGTATCTAATTCTTAATCTGTGATTACTCAGTATAAGATTCTTTATTTTAATAAAGTTTTTTATTTGTTAAAGTGGTTGACCTGGAAGGTCTTCTAGAATGAGATTCATCTTCGACAGCTTCTCTAGCATCACTAAAGTTTTTGTACCACTTGTAAACACTTTGATTATACCATAGCGTAATCGCTGTAGCAACATTTAATAACCCTAACATTTTTAATGAATCACCAGAAGAAATGTAATTTTTAGATAATATTTAATGCAATTTTTTTGCTCGATAAAAATATCCATTATAAAAATATTTCTAACAATTACGCTATAATTTCTAACGTAACAAAGGAAATTATATGATTCTTCTGGTAGATGGCTGGTAGATGGCAACATTGGTGGCACGTACTGCTTTTCCTGTTCAACCAAAACGAAAAAGTGAGTGAAAGTAGTCGTGTACTTGTGAAAACTTACGGTGACAATGTTCCGACGCAAGATGCTTGTAGGCGTTGATTGAGATGAATTTCAAGCATTGTTGGAAGAAGCCGATATAGAAACTCAGCAACAAATGGCAGAGAGGTTAAACCAAACCAACCAGGCCGAACCATTTGTGATCGTCTGCATTACAGGGGAAAAATACAGGAAAATGGGTACCACACAAGTGAAAAACGGTGTGCGAAATTATGCTTTCTCGGCATGAAAGAAAAACATTTTGCATCGGATCGTGACTGGAGACAAAATGGATATATTTCGAAAATCTGAAAAGTAGAAAATCATGTGTTGAACCGGAACAACCATCAACATTGACCGCAAAACCGAATCGCCTTGGAAAGAAGGTAAGAGTGTGCATTTGGTGAGATCAGAAGGATGTCGTGTACCATTAGTTTCTAAAACCAGGTGAAACAGTTAATACCATTCGCTACCGTCAACAAATGATCAATTTGAATCATACATTGAACGAAAAGCGACCAGAATGGACTACAAGACACAGAAAAGTGAATTTGCAGTACGACAACGTCCCATCACACATAGCGAAAGCGGTCAGAGACACCATTTCTGCACTAGGCAGAGAACTCTTACCCCACCTGCCGTAATCACTAGACTCGGCTCCTTCCAACTACCACTTGTTTTCATCGATGTCTCACGCACTTTCCATGAAACACGTCAACAATTACGGAGATGTCAAAAATGGCTTGATAACTGGATCACCTCAAAAGATGTATGGTTTTTCTGGGAGGGTATCCACAAATTGCCAGAGAGATTGGGAAAATATGCAGCTAGCGATGGCGCATACTTTGAATAACCTATTTTCTACCTTTCTCCCAAATTAAACGGTTTTTAATTTAAGAAAAAATTAAGAGTTATTAACTACCACACCTGGTATATATTACTAAAGTTTAGAAAATCTTATATTTTGACCATACTAATATATTCATATACAATATTTATATAACAAAAAATGTAATGTGATAGTGATCATTGCGATATATGGAATAAACGCTAAATAATTAATCTTCTTTGTCCAAGGCACAGGTTCATTAAGCCACTAGATAACTAATAAAATCCCACGTTCAAAATTGTGTATATCAATACTTTTTTCACCTACTGCATACATTATTCTTATTTTTTTCCAGAATATTTTGTTGTTAATATATTTTATAACTGCTCTAAATGTATTATAAAAATTCTGCTTTGATATAATGCAGCAATATAATTTAAAAGTTTAATACATTTAACCAATCTGTATAATACTACCATTATTTCAATATAAGCTAGCTCCAGTAATTTTCAATAATGAAATATAAAAAAAAAATTTAACTGTACTAGAATATTAATCAGTGGCGACTCGTGGGGAGAGCGTTGGGGAGCCGCCCCTCCAGCATTTATCACAGTAAACAATTTTTCCCAGCAAAACACCATATTTTATTTCCGTTCAGTTTTTTTCCTTTAACACATTTTTCTGGTTCACCTCGTGTATAGGGTTTCAATAGCATGAAAAGGAAAAACGAGGAAGAAGAAAGCAAAAAAATTCTTCAGCAGCACTATTTTCTTCTACGCCCTCCCACTTTAAAAACCCACGAGCCACTACTGATATTAATTCCACTCAGTATTTCTTATTTTAACAAACCAATAAATATATTTTTTTTTTTTGATTACTCTATAGAATATTCGAAAAATATTCATATAAACTATAGTATATATATGGAGATAATAAGAATTTGACCTACCGTATTTTTTGTAGTAGACTATTACACGGCTACACTACCTTTAATTAGCCTGTTTATGTGAACAAATTCGCAATTAACATCTAAATACTACCTGACATTCAAGAAGCTCATTCCACACAATAACAAACAGCCTACTTTTATAAAAGAATAATCGGTAAACAAAGTCTAATAAAAATATCGCCTATGGTGTAAAAAATAGCGGTTGAGTTATATTTGGAATTCAACAAGACTTTATAAAAAAATCTTTATTTATTGAATTACAATTGATTGTTGATCTACACGACTATATAACTAACAATAGAAATTAAGAACTAACTTGTGTCTTATGCTACTCCTATTTATATACAAGATAAATACTTGGTCAGCAAAATGATATGTCTCATCTGAGTTGCAATATCCAATGTACTGACTCATGGGAAATGGTCATATAATTCCTCCCTCCTTAAGTTTGAGAGAATGGGGTGCATTTCTCGAAGAATTGTGTGCCCATTTTTACATTTTTGCACTTATAAATTTAATATAGTATTACAATTATTACAATAGTTATTAATATTATACTGGTTACGGATAATCCACTTTCTACAGAAAACGTTTTTAGAGGTTGAATTTTTAATGTATTAACAGCTGTTAAATCGTCATGTATTGCTTGTAGGTTTATTTCTTTTAATTCGATAGGTTCGATTTGTCTGACTAGACTTTTGTTGATATTGATAGGGGGTAGTTTAAGTCTCATGTTAATTGTGTCGGTCTTTTGTGTGCCGAAGTTTTCATTTTTTGTATTAGTTTTGCATTGTTATGGGATTATTAGTGAAGGTTCTTCAATAGTTTCAACAGTTCTTTGATGAGGGCAAGAGAATGTTACTTTTTCTTCTGGGAATGGAATGATTATAATGGTGTTATCCTGCAATTGAGTAGTTGATGTTTGGTTATAAGTAACGGGAATCATAGGGCAATGCCCTTTTAGGTTGATTGTATCGGGGATACATGGTTCTCCTTTGTTTAGTTGGTTTTTTAAAACACAATATTATCTGTTCTATCCTCATGCATTCTTGATTTGTGTTGAAGAAATCTTTTGGTCCCAGTAGGAGATAGGCATTTTTAACGGGCACGATTTGATTTTTTATAGGTATTGGGTAGATGTGAAAGAAGGTAAAAGGTTCGTTAGATATTAGGGGTAATGTAACAAAAAATATAATAAGGTCATTCATTATTGTTACATCGGCATGAGCAGTTTCGTAATACTAAATAATATTATCAAAAGGTATTCTTGTCTGTTGTTTAAATTGGGATATGATTTTATTTAGTTCGGTATACTCGAGAATGCTATGATGTAATATGCCTGTTTCTGAATATCGCTTATTTTACGGATATTATTTTCCACGTTGTCTATTAATAAGATGAGATGAGTAATCGTTGATGTCGCAGTTGTTAGTTGGGATAGGTCATCAATTTTGTCTCGTAGATTTGTTTGGTTAATTTTTATGTCTTTTAGGGTCGTATCGATTGATTTCGTTACTTGTTTGAGAATTGTTTGAGTTTAGTTTATGTCTTGTTGTAGTAAATGTTGATCTGTTTATAGTGTTTTAATATAGTTGTCATATCTTTCTACGTCGTTAGCATCTAGTGTTCCAAATAGATATTTATAAATTGTACCAACGACATTAACTAATCCTCGTTTATGCAATTTCTTTTTTATGCAATTTCTAATTTTTGTAAGATTAATATGATAATAGACATAGTGGTCTCCGGTTATAATGTAGCTTGTCCCTTGGTTAATGGGTAGTAGGGGGTTGGTTAGTTTTTCAATCTGGTATTATCTGTTAGTAATGGTTGTCGCTAGGGATTGGATGGACAGCAAGATGATGTTCATCTGAAAATTGTGTATGTCTTTTAATGTCCTTAGCATGTCTTTGATTCTTAAATTTGGTTTTAACGAATTTAGATTTTAAGTTCTTGCTGGTTAATCTCTGCGGCGTATTTATTAGCTGGTTGGTTCCTTCCGGGATTTCAGGGTCGTTTTCGCGTTTTTGGTTTAATTTAGATAATACGTTTGCTTTTTTCGCGTTTAGTTTTAAGTTAATTTTTTCGTTTAGTTCTTTAAAGATTTGTGTCATTTCGTATATGTAGTCAGTTTGAATTTGATTTAAACTTTTTTCGAAGTTTAATTGATAGTTGAGGTTACCCTTTATGATCTGGAAGGGAGTGTATTCGTGAGAAGAATGAATGCTATTATTATAGTTAAGGAGGGCGATATCAACTAACTCTTGTACAGTTTTAGAACGATGTTCGTTCCGTAGTGCTATGAGGCTTTCCTTAAGGGTTGAGTGAAACCTTTCGATTGGAGAATTTAAGTTGGGGTTATATGGAGTAGTGAAATGCAATTCGATTTGGTAAAATTTACAAATTTTTCGGGATTCCATGTTGTGAAAAGTATTTTATAAGATTTTGATAGATTTCCATTGAATTCTCATTTAGTGGGTATGCAGCGGCGAATTTAGAAAAAATATCTATGATGGTTAGATATTTTTGAGACGAAAGGGAATAAATATCCATATAGATGTGTTCGAAAGGTTTGAGTCCAATAGGAGTGGGTTTATAGACGACTTTATAAGGATGTCGATCATATTTAGATTTCTGGCAGATTTCACAAGTATTACATCAAGTATACATCTCTTTGGAGACTCGGCCAGTAATGAGAATGTTTGATATTTTTAATGTTTTCGGAAATTCCTCTGTATGACGTTTTTGTTGAGTGATATTTTTCTATGATTGTTTTTTGATCGTCTTTATCTGTTATATCCTGAAGTAATGTATTGGATATTACGAGGTTGTAAGAATGGTTTTTGAATGTTTCCGCAAAGACTCTGAAGATAAGTGGTTCTAGTTCTTTGTAAGGGAAAGACAAACAATACGTATCTGGTGGTAGGTAGTCTCTTAAGAGCCGTTGAATCTGGGGTTGTCATTAATGAATAGAATTGTTTGTTTTTTTGTTTCGAAAAATTTTTGTTTTATAGCATACGGTTTTTCTTTGGTTGTCCATTTAATGATCACTTGATTTTTATAGGTGTTGGGGTCTTCTAATGACAGAATGGGGTCTTCTAATGACGTATGTATGGTTTCAGTTTCGGAACTGTCTATTGATTTTGCAATTGGTTTTTTTTAACGTTTCTGGAATCGGGTCATTTAAGGGTGGTCTAATCTGTATGTCGGATATGATGTTTATTTTAGGTTCGAAATTACACACTAAAAGTTCTACATCTTCATTTTTAAAAAGGTGTTGGAGCATAGTTTTGACTTTCTGCCAGTCTAATCTGTCTAGTCCGCAGCCTATTCGTGGTATTGCTAATTTTTTGATATTGTTTGTTTTCATGTGGTCGCGCATGTTTGATATTGATTTCCATAAAGAATTATAAGTAGGTTTTTCATTTGATTTTTCTTTCGTTATCAGATAATAGATGTTCCTTTTAGTTTCGTCGTCATACCATATTGCTACTTCTCCTAGTTTGGCTTTCTGGTTTAACAGCTATCTTTGATTTTTATATTTTCGTTTAAAATTGAGCGCAATTCCGTTGATGGCTAAGGCATATTCCGTTGGTTGTTTAAATAGGTCTCCTTTTATTTCCTTGATTTTCTCAAAACGTTCGGTATTTTCCCAATTTTGAATAATTACACTCAGCTGGATTGAGTGTATGACTGGCGTAAGCAATTGGTGGATCACTTCCAATAGTACCTTGCGAAAGGACCGCACCGATCGTATGTAAGGTTTCGTGTAGTCGGGGTGTTGAAGCAACGGGTCGTTGGTTAAAATATTTTTACAAATTTCAAACGCATCAATGAATGGTTTATCATGTATAATTTTGACGTTTTTCTTGAGACAATGAGTTAGAGGTTTCGTAATTTTGGCAAAGTTTTTTATGAATTTACGATAATATCCGATTAATCCGAGGAATGATTTAATTTCCTTAGGAGAGTTTGGGAGTTTGAAGTTTTTAATTGCGGCTATCTTTTTTGGGTTTGGTTTGATACCTTCTGGAGTGACAACATGACCTAAGAATTCTACTGTTTTCTTGAGGAATTCTGATTTATCTAATTGGATCTTCATGTTGTATGAATTTAATCTTTCAAAGACTTGTTTTAACGAATTAATATGTTCTTGTAATGATGTTGAAAATATTATGATATCATCCATATATACCAAACAGGTTTTCCCTTGTAATCCCCGTAGTACGTTATCCATGGCTCTTTGAAATGTAGCGGGGGCATTTTTCAGTCCAAAAGGCATGCGTAAGTATTCGTAGTGTCCGTGTTCTACGTTAAATGCTGTTTTTGAAACGGACTCGGGATTCATTTCAATTTGATGGAAACCGCTTGACAAATCTAATGTTGTAAAGTATTGGGATCGTCCTAGTTTGTCTAGGATGTCCGTTATGTTTGGCAAGGGGTATCTATCATTTATCGTTTTATCGTTAAGTTTTCTATAATCAATTATAAGCCGCCATTTTTTCTGTCCGGAAGCGTCCATTTTCTTGGGGACAATCCAAACAGGTGAGCTCCATGGAGAGCTTGAAGGTTTGATAATTTTTTCATCAAGCATTTGCAAAATTTGTCTATTGATTTCTTCCTTATGGACGTAAGGGTATCTATAGCTTTTGGTGTGGACGGGTATTTCGTCTATCGTTTTGATGACATGCCTAATTTGATTGGAAAAGGCTAATGGTTCTCCTGGCTTATGTAATACGTTATTATATTGTTGAATTAGTTTAAATAATTGAGTTCTTTCTTCGGTGTTTAGGTGTTCATGTCTGATTAACGATTTGAAGTCGATCTTTTCGCTTTCCCGAAGTTTGGGATGAATAATTTAATTTCAAAATTATGTATTTCATAATTATTTTCTTCGAATGATTCTAATAGTAGGTCATCGTTAGTATTAGGTGTAAACGCAAAACAGTTATTTGTATGATTAATTATATCTATGAAATATGTTCCTTCTTTAATTTTGACTAATGAAGGTTGGATCTCGATATTTTCGTCTTTATAATGAGGCATAATTCAAGAACTGTTTTCAGGAAGGTTAGTTCGAATTTTTACCTTTTCTATCGTCTGAGGGGGAATCTCTATCGTGTGTGAATCGAAATCTTGACGGAAATAGAAGGGAATTTGTAAGTATTCATTTCTTAGTAAGTGGTTTTCTAAATCGATATTTAATTTTAACTTTCGAAGATCTTTAATACCCAAAATACCATCGAAATAATCATGAAAGGGATAAAGAACAAATTCTATTGGTTCTGAGATACCAAAACATGAGAATAGAGGAATCGTTGCTTTTCCAGATGCTTTGCGAGTTCCTGCACAAGTCTGAAGGGTAGTTACATGATGCTTAATTGATTCGGGAAAGTATTCTTCAATTATAGAGGGTCTAAGAAGAGATGCGTGGGATCCAGTACCGATAAGAATGCGAAGTTCCTAATTGGGTAATTTTACATAGGGTAACTGATTGATTTGAAACGTATTCATTTGGAGGCATGATTTTCCGAGGCTTGTAGAGGAAAATCCGCTTGCTCTTCCAGTGTATCTTCGATTTGTTGGTCGCTATACTGGTAAGGATTTTCATTCATACTTGCATCATTTGAATAATAATCTTCCTCATAATCTTCATCATACTGAGGGTATGATGATTGTTCTTCGGGAATATTTTCTTCTAATGTAAATTGATTATATGGATGAAATTTCTTCTGCTGAGGTTGTTGAAGAATGGTCTCAATTGTTGTGTCATTGGTCTGTAAGGTTTTGCTTGATTTGTATTTTTTATTGTACTAACGCCGGACATAGGTTGTGGATATTGCGGTTTATTATTAGGATTTTGGAATGGTCTGTACACATTTCTTACTGGTGGAAAGGATAGTCTCGGTAATTGAGGGTTCAATTGTATAGGTTGACTTCGAAATACTGGTTTAAAAGATGTCGGTTGTTTAATCAATGGGAAATTATAGGGGTTAAGTTGGGGTGCTTGCTGTTTAAATAGAGAATTGAAATTAGGATTTGAGTTAGACGTTTTTGTATGCCAATTTTGTATGAAATTATTCTTAAAATTGCTTTGACTTGTCAAAATTTCATAGTTAGTAATAATGTCTATAGCTGTGTCTAGATTTTGAGGATTTTGTACAATCAATAATGTTTTTAATTCATTAGATATATTCGCTAATAGGTTTTGTGTTGCTGGTAATTCGTTTTGGTTTATTAATATTTGACGGGCTTCTTCGTTGTTAATTTCAACACATATTTTAGTATCAATCTGTGTAGTTATTGTTTTTAGTCTTTGAATATATTCTAAATTAGTTTCGATTTTATTTTTTGTCAAGAAAATGAGCTGTTGGTGCAAGTTTGATCTTGTAATTGGATCACTAAATTTTTGTTTTAATGCTAACTTGATACCGTTCCAGGTCTGGAGATCTGGTCGTGTCAGTAAAAAGTCTTCGGCAGTGCCGATTATTTTTGATTTTATCGCCAAAAGCACATATTCTTGTTGTGAAACGTCGTTATTGAAATATCGAACATAAAACGTATCTATTTGCTGTATGAAAGTGTCTAAGCGTGAAGGAGTTCCATCGAATGTTTTTAATAAACCTACCGTAGATCTTAAAGCGTCACTCATTTTGAATTTAGGAGTTTCTTCTTCAAAAAAGTTTGTCAAATTAGAGTATAGAATTTCTATATTTTCGGAAGTAGATTGAGTGTTTTGTTGTCTAGGTCTAGGATACGTTATTCCTTCCAATCGTTTCGAAAATTTCTTCATAAAATTACACTAGTCTATTCAATAAAATACCTTAAGTTTAATTACGCGAGATAATTCATAAAAAATAAAATAAAAATGAAATAAAATAAAATAATGAAATAAAATAAGATACAGTAAAATAAACAAGTCGTTTCCAAATTATTACTTCAGCTCAATTTCTTAATTAAACAGGATTACACTAATAGTACAGGCTTTAAACTTACTGTTGAAGTTAATTGACTGTATGTAGATTGCTCCTGTTATCGAGTACAGGTCCTCTTGGGGACGTACAGTGCCCAAGGGTTTGATTTCGTAGTTGACACTAGCACCGCTAATGTGTCGGGGTCCTATTCTAACTGATCTGGTTGTGGCTTGCCAAGATCCATAGCAGGAGTTCTTGTAGTTGGTCGTGTAGGGTTGGTTCGATTTTCTTCTTAATTGTTGAGACAGACGATGCACTGAGTCGTCTAAGTGGACTGGGTTGATTAGTGTTGCACTATTCACAATCACTATTATCAACTCTATTCAGCACAACTGAAGAATGTATCCTACCGACTGCGCCAGTTATATTTGGAATTTAACAAGACTTTATAAAAAAATCTTTTTTTATTGAATTACAATTAATTTTTGATCTACACGACTGTATAACTAACAATAGAAATAAAGAACTAACATGTGTCTTATGCTACTCCTATTTATATATAAGATAAATATTTGGTCAGCAAAATGATATGTCTCATCTGAATTGCAATATCCAATGTACTGACTCATAGGAAATGGTTATATAATTGTTGTCATGGTTACAATGGTAGTGGCTCGCGCCGATTGTAGTAAAATTCCAGAAGAGTTGGTAATGGTGTGCGGTTATAAAGTAAGTGTTCGTGATAATCTTGAGCCAATAAATAATTTATGTTGGTAAGTTTCCATTTTTTCTGTTTTGTTTGATATTTATATCTTTTATAAAATAATTTAACATTCTATATTTAAAATATATCCGGCATAATTCATACCCTATACGCCATTATTGGTTATTATTATATCATAGGAATTATGTATGAGTTGATTGATTTTTTTTCCAAGTAAAATATTGCAAGCTACCTGAAGTTTATATCTTAGCATTTCTAAAGTCTGTAGGGAAAAATATTTAATTTATAAATATAACCTAAAAATATACCTAATTTTATCCATTATGTTCAATGAATGAATGGTTATTCAGTAAGAGGGTCAGAACTTAAAATAAGGCACAATGATAACTACACGAAATAATCTGCCAATTTTTATTTTATCTTGAAGAACAAATATTGGCAATATGTTTTGAAAATAATGTCGTTTAAAAATCTGTTTAGGCTTCGTCTGCATTCTGGAGATCCAATTTTCGATTACTCTTTCATACATATCATGTGATACATTTTTAAGGAAGAGGGTCTGAATGTTTCCTTTAAGGTTCAGAATTGTTCCAGGTTTATTTCTGTAAACTAGCTATTTAACAAAAGCAACCAAACTATTTAACATAACCTTATAAAAAAACAATTCAAGGGTGTGAGATAGCATGATCTTGAAGGCCAGTTAACATTACCAGTTTGCGAAGTAACGTGCCCAGAAAACTTTTCTTGTAATAATTGTAATTGTCTGGCGAAATTTGTGACAGATCCCATTTTCTTGTTGAAAAAACATTGCTTACATCCACATTTATCGGTTCAGGCCAAAGATGTTGCATACTTCTGCAGCTGTTTGCATATTCTTGCAGCGTTTACCATTAATATTGACATGATTTCCATCACCGCCTTCAAAAAAATAAGGTCCTGTCACTAGTTTACCCCAAAAACTGTACCATATAATTACTTTCTCGTGATGAAAAGGTAACTCTTGAATAACTTAAGGATTTTTTCTTCACAAATCCTGTCGATTGGACAGAATCGGTCCAAATCGATTATGTTCAACGTAAGTTTCATTCAACGCTTAAAATAATTTGCGAACTGAACCCTTTATTGTGATAATAAATATGAATAATTTCTACGTACTGTTAAATTGTCTATCTTTCCATACAACAGTCTATGAGCTACAGTTACATCTTAAAGATACTTTCCTCGATTACGTAGTAAAGTTATGACACTTTTAATGTAAAAATCTTTAGAAACCACTTCGATACATATTTAGTTCCTTTATAGTGATTTTAGTTTACAAAAATCGATAAGTTCAGGTACAGTCTTTAACAGACAATGGAATTGGAAATTTACGGATTATTGACTAATTTTTTTGACTTAATATTACTTTTACTTTTACTGTTACATTCACATTTACTATATAGCTGTAATATATCCAAAAACAAACTATAAGTGTTATCTTACATATCTATTTCCATTATATATGTCAATTGTTCTAGATCTTGACTAACTTCGCTATAGTATTTTTTTAAATCCATACTAAATTGAATATTTTCGCAAATTTTCTTCACCAAGAAAATGTAAACGTAAAAAGATGGTAATTTGACGGTACTGATTCAGGGGCATCCCTAAGCAAGTATGTTTTTGAATCAAAAACACGTTTAGTCTCAAGTTGGACACAATAATATTTCGCACTTATAGTTTCATTAGGATTCAGAACTTCAAAGTGTATAGTTCCTGTAAAATCCCAACAGGTGGTAGTCTTGGTGTTAACCAAGTATATAATTATTTTCATTTTCAGTAACATTTTGTTTAAGAAAAACATCCCGACCTCACTTGGTCAAAAGAGCACTGCAGCTGGTTACACGTGCAGTTTGTTCAGCTGTTCAGTTATGTACTTTCTGTTAGCTGATTCGAGCTATTTCTGATTGATTGCTCATTTTAATTCACATAGTTATGGTCTAGTTTTCGGAGGACAGCTCATAATAATTCCGTTCCAAATTTTATTTTCAACTGAAAATTAATATGGTACCCACATTCCATCTCTTTGCACTTTGTTCAGTTGTTTTAAACAACGTTGTATTGTGGACCATGCAGTTTTAAGCTTTGTAACTAATTAGCGGAAGTTTGCTTACGATCGCAATGCAATACCTTTTCTATTGGTTGATTCGAGCTGTTTCAGATTGATTGCTCCTTTTAATTTACCTAGCTGTGAACAGTTTTTCTCCGAAATAATGATCTGGTTTTCGGATAACTGCTCATAATAATTTCGTTCCAAAGTTTATTTTTAACTGAAAGTTGATATGGCACTCACATTTCGTCTGTTTGTACTTTTTTTCAGTTGTTTTAAACAACTTTGTATTGTGGACCATAAAGTTTTAAGCTTTGTGGCTAATTAGTGGAAGTTTGTTTGGGATCAGGTTCAGTGTCATCTAACAACAGATACTTATCATACTCAACAGGTTTTGAATATTTTATACCATCGAAAAGCTCGAAATCACTATTCTTAATTTATTTAAACCAACACCGAAAAGTTCTGCTATTTAAGCATCTAATATCTAATATGAAACTTATCCACACTTTGCGCTTTCATTCTTTTATGGTTCACCTATTTTTATTTTACTTTAACAATATGTACACTAAATATAAATATATTTAAGCAGAATATATGCTATGTTATGCTACATATAGGCTATATATAAAGTTGCGTTATTGTCAGTAGATGACAATAATTTAAAAATTAGAAAACATAAACCATATTACCTATGGCTAGGGAGCGAATTTTTAACTGAGCTCGAGCAATATCACTGCTTATCAGTGTGTTTAGTCATAGTCGTACACTGCTGATTCATTCTATAGAAAAGGTAAAAGTAAAGGTATTAGGGTTAGAGCGAACCACGGTCATCAGCTACCGACAAACCCAGGCCAGCACCCCCCTCAGGCTATAAACCCTTTGTTATATGTCTACCCATAAGTTTATCAGGAAGCCTACCGACTGGCGAGTGACTAACTTAGAACACTTCTCAGAAAGCATCCGGCCTTAATTGTCGTGACTGAGGGGTAATTCTTTGTCGGATTTTACACTCTTGCCTAGAAACAGTCACAGACATTTAGGTGTGGATATGTGTGTATATAAGTGTGTGTGTAGGGTAGGAAGTAAGACGGACACAACAATTAAAGAAAATCACTCATCCGAGCGCTAGAATCGTACCAGCTACCTTTGGATTCCCAGGCAGGCGACTAACCCACCAGACCACCGCGGCCGGCCGTTCTATAGAAAAATTAGTTAATATTAACTTTAACTTTATCGTTGTGTTCATTTCGTACTTTTACTTTTTTTACCATACAACATAAAAAACGAAATAATTCAACCGACCCACAAAAAATAATTGAAGTGAATTTATAAATATTTTACTAATATACATAATTTCATAAATTATCATTCCAATTCATGCGCACAGTGCCCAGTTCTCTACTTATGGGTAACCTTAATAGTGATAAACTCATATTTCAATGTTAATTTGAAGATATACACTGTTTTTTAATAGCGTAAACAGGTGATTTTAAAAATGGCATACATTTTTGCAAGATGCATTAATATTGATCCCATATTCCAATTTCTTTGTGATGCCCCTTTATTCGATGATGTAAATATCTTTCGCTTCATTTTGTCCGTTTCGAAACACCAAATATATCTTAACGAACTCGAGCATCACAAATAACCTAATAAGAAGCCTTCCAAAATAAGCGGAAAATTGAACTAATTAGTCAAACTTGTTGAATCGGTTGAGTTTAATATCAGTGAGCTTCCGTCTGTAAACTATTAATTCGGATGCAAATATTATACATTTATGCATTAGTTTGGCGGCAAAAAGTGGCCAGCTTGCAAATGCAACTACACATATTTGGTTCGGACGTTACGCTCTGTAACCGACACTAGTTCGGAAGCACATTAAACAAACAAAAACCCGAACCGACCCAGTTTCGGCGAAAGTTGTCAAAGTTTCCCGCAAAGTGTCCGCACTTTTATTAATCGACCGACTGCGACGACGCTTTCTCATGGAACCGCCGCCCCACCAAATCCCGTATTAAAAGCTTAAAACAAGGACCGGCATTTTATTCGTAATTACAATGCCACAAAACTTTAACGTTCACTCGTATCTCGTTAGGAAACAAAACCTGATAATAATCCTAGATATTTGTAAGTATATATGTCCGACTTTTGATTAAGCAATTCTTGACTAATCGCGAAACATTTACAAAAGTAGAATGGATACTTTTAGAAATAACAATGCAAACAAAATAATTAAAAACAAAGTATTGGATTGATGCAAGAGTTCGACCTATGTTTAAAAAAAAAATGAATTTTTTATGTTTTCTGTCCAACGACCATTTTCCACCTTTCGTGTAGCTGCATAACAGCGCGGTCATAGAAGTTCTGAGGTTTCTGGCTATTTTTGATTTTTTTAAAGACCTTTCTTCCAAGGGAGTAAAGTTTTTAAGATCCAAGCTACTTTGAAGTGACCTAAATACTTGCTAGTCTTAAGGTGCTAAGTCGGCAGAGCATGATGGATGGACCAAACATCCCATTCAAATTCTAAAAGTTTATATCGACATTAGACTGGGCCAAAAAAATCGACTATTTTGTTTTTTTGAAAGGGACACTGACAATATTATTTGCGGTGACAAAAACAAATACTTGTGAAAGTTAGAGCTTTTAATACTTGTATTAAGAAGTGTATCATCGCGAAATTAGTAAACCATCAATTTGAAAATTTTGAGCAATACATATTCTTAAAGGAAATTGAATACGCTACAAAAAAAAGGCATCTTAACATTTTTCGTTAAATTCACTCCTCCCAAAGTTATTCAAGGTTAGAGTTATTTTATCGATGAAGATATACACAATGTCTAACATTGACAATTTTCAAGAATGTAAACTATTTTTCGAAAAATTGGTTATCGTCAATGATGTAGCGGAACATGGTGTAACATTGATTGAATATTACAATAAGTATCTCACCAAAGAGGAAGAACAACTCCAATACTTATTATTAGTCGTTAGTTAATATCGAAAAAAAATCCCTAATTGTAATAAAGTTAATTTGATTTAGTAAATGTTTTGTGAAATTGGTAGTTTGCTATTATTTGTTAGTAATTAGAGATTTATGATGTTTTCTTTTGTAAAATATGAATTTCTTTTGAAAAGGATCTAATATCAAAGATAAATGCTTTATAAATAAAAAGCCGCATATGTTTTGCACTTAAAGTTAAATACAGTAAAATTAATTTTCGTAGATAAACAACTCTATAAACAAAATCAAATTTAAATAAATTTGCATTTTGAAAAAATTCTGTGATTGTATTTTAAAAAAGTATTATCAATGTTAAGCCTTAAATTTTTTAAACAAGTAAAAAAATGAGGTCCAAGAATATGTCTTGCATTTTGTCAAATATTGATTCGTTCATTAGTTACAAAGTTTTAAATTTGAAAAGTAAAATTGTAAAACAGATCAATTTTCAAGGCAAGATTACATGGAAATAGCTTGTTTGACGTAAAATTATGATGAGACCTTTATTTTGTAGAGAATTCAATTTCTTTTAAGAATATATATTGCTCAAAATTTTCAAATTGATGGTTTAGGAGTTTTGGACGAAAGATGCTATTGCTATTAAAAAACCGAAAGTCGCGATGATACACTTCTTAATATAAGTAGTAAGGGCTCTAACTTTCACAATAGTTTTTTGTCATCACACATAATATTTTCAATATCCCCTTCAAACAAAATATAGTCGATTTTTTTTGTCCAGTTTAACTGACACGTCGGTTAATCACAAGTATGGTCTAGCATTGTCTCGATCGAATGCAATATCCTTTCTGTTGGCTGACTCCAACTGGTTCTTGTAGATTACTTCTTTGAATTCGCTTAGTTGTGAATACTATTTCTCCGAAATAATAGTGTGGTTTTCAGGCAACATATCTTAATAAATGATTCCTTCCCAGTGCAGCCAAATGCAGAACACAACCTTCTTCACATGTACAGCATGATTAAGAGAGCGTCCATAGCTGCTTAATACATACCAGCAAATGTTCAATAAAACAAAATATTGATTTAATTCCAACTTTATTTTGTCACGTTCAGCAGAGGCTTCCGATGGTGCTATACACGTATCTTCTTCTTTCTTCTTTTTGTGGTGCTAAAGCCCATTAGTGAGTCTTAACCTCCTTCAACCTTCGCTTTTAACTGGATCAATATATTCAATCAATCCAATGTGAGGCAGAGTACGAGATGTGCCAACAAAGTAATGAGACTGGGAGCACTGACCAAGAGACTCTAGGAAGTTTAAACTCCCTAGAGTCTCTTGGTCGTTCAAACAATTTTGAGCAACGATGCGCTATAAAGTTAACGGAATATTAACATTTTGTCAAGGGCTCAGGTTTTTAGGTTTAAGGCATTGTCAGCAGGCGGAGATTCGATTAATGCAGATGAACCTTCACGTGAAAGGCCTTCAACTGCAAGAGGTGATGAAAATGTCTATAGAATTGGAGATATTGTGCATTATTATAGTCAATTGACGACAGAATGTTCGGGGAAGTGTTGGATTTAACTCACATAGCCGTTCATCTGATTTTAACTAATAAATTTAATATCAAGAAAAACTGCGCGAAAATGGTTCCGAAAAACCTTCTGCTGAATCATAAGGACTGCACGAAGGAAACATGTCTTGACTTTTGGGTAGGGTTATAAATAAACATGACCCGGAGATGAAGCGTTATAACCAGAAATAGTACACTCCAACCTCACCACGGCCAAAAAAGCTAGAATGAGAAAATTAAAGATTAAAAGTATGCTGATTTGCTTCTTTGCTAGCTAGGGAATCGGCCTTAAAGAATTTGTGCCTCAATGCCAAATGGTAAACCAACATTCTGGTCGAGAGGTTTTTGAAAGATTTCGATAAATGCTCATTCGTGTCAGACCGAACATCAAGAACACCTGGGTGCTATATCATGATAATGATATGGTAATGCCTTACCACATAGCAACTTCAATTAACGAGTTTTTGGCAAGTTCACATCACTCTGGCTTCGCAGGCCCCTTATTTACCAGACTTCTCCTTTTTCCCAAAGTTCAAAATTAACCTTACAGGGCGTCATTTTTGGACATTTAAGAATATTGAAAAGGTTCGTAACGTTATTAAACTTAAAATCGGCCTATTACTCAATCTACTACATACCTCGGGTCAGGTTTCTTAGCAGCAATTGTTTTCCGGGGTGGAACTGCTAGGCCCACGCCTAAGCAATACACTTATGGCAATGAATAATTTGGTGGTTTAAAGACTTCTTATGCACCTTCCAGTATAATCTTTATATTCCTCTGCCAATTTGGACTTTTTACTTTCATGGGCTCAAAGCATCCTTCCACAAAGTGGCAATTTTTATTTGGGGGGCAAAAAAAGCTTTCTGGTTTGGCTCATAGTATTCAGATAATATTATTTGTGGACTGCTTGGCCTTCTGAATGGAATGCCGAGTGGATAACACCATGATAGTCAAAGAAAAGGATCAATATAATTTTGAGTTTCGAACATCGGCTTTGATGGGTTCTTTCGGTTTCGGCTTGTTATGGTCTGCATCTCAAGTTTATAAACCCACATCTCGTTGTCTATTCGGATGCTTTTCCCTGAATGGCGATTTTCATCTGTTATAGATGATAAAGGTTAATCGAAACGAGACAAGTTTTCGGAACCACCTTTAAGAATTTTTTGAATGCTTTGTATTACTCATATGCTCAAATTTTCTATAAAACCGATTTACCACATTGTCCAATACTTTCAACAAGTCAGTACGAGAAATTCAGTTGGGAACACAATATTAGAGGAACCAAAACAAAGAGACTACTATTGATTGTTTTTATCCATTTTAAAAATCGCAGCTAATTAGCCTAGCTAGCATATATAAAAATCGAGCTGGTAGTATGTATATATGTATTATTTGATAGTATGTATATACCGTGTGTCCGAGCCAAACGGAGTAAATTCGTTAATAAATAAATGGGGGCGTGCTCGAACACGTCGATTGATATTTTTAGATGCGCATTTTTTTCAACAAAATTTTTTTATACAGGGTGTGTCATGTAACAATGGCCAATACCAACTTTCCTATTTTAAATACAACATCCTGTATATTATTTAATTTTTGGATTCTTCATGAAATTCTAGACATATTTCATGTAAAATATCCTAGACTTATCTTCAACTGTTTCGGAAATATTAAGTGTTTTCAGATTTATTGCAAAAATTAACTGATTTTTTTGATTTTTTTTTTGAAAATTATTTGATTACAGAAATTCGCTACAACACACAATAGAAATATGGTATTGGCCTCTGTTACATGACACACCCTGTATAAAAGGTTTTCGTTGGAAAAAATGCGCAACTACACTTTTTTTTAACACTGTAAACAAAACTGTGGAAATTTCAAGACTATTTAGTTTTTGTATAATTTTTTTATTTAAAACATTTAATGTAACAAATGCTCGAATTGTGAACCCTGGACGTCCTGGCAACACCCCAACCTGAAGTAAAACTTATTCCTGACATTAGTTAATGTGTGTGGCGTAATTGACCTAATGCTGTCGGTAATGCGTCCTCTTAAATTATTCAGATCTTGTGGCTTGGTTTTGTATACGACGCTTTTGAGATATCCCCATAAAAAAAATCCAACCGAGTGAGGTCCGGGGACCTTGATGGCTATTCTAGTGGTCCTTTCCTCCCAATCCATCGATTTGGAAACACATTATCGAGGTACTTTCGCACATTAACTTGATAATGGGGGGTGCTCCATCTTGTTGGAACCAAATTGTGTCGGCTAGCAATTGAGGATTTCTTCTATTAGGGTACAAATTTATAAGATTTGGAATGAACTGATTTTGGAGAAAGTCTAAGTAATTTACCCCATTTAAATTTTGATCGAAAAATATTGGACAAATTATTTGATCTCCTATAATACCTGCCCAGACATTAATCTTTTCAGGTTTTTGTGTGTGAATTTCCCGCATCCAGTGAGGATTTTCTCTCGACCAATAACGACAATTCTGGCGATTGACATGCCCATGACATGCTGACATGCCATGTTTTCCACTCTCAGAAGGTTGTTGTCTATTCTGTGCATCATTTGTTCGCAAAACTCCATTCTCCTGTCGAAGTCGTCTTCACTAAGCTCTTGAGTAGGCTGTAGCTTATACGGATGCATTTTATTCTCTTTCAATATTCTCGCAACCGAAGAGCGACCAACATTGTTTTCCAAGGCAACTTGTCGAGTTGAGGTATGCGGATTGTCTTGGAATGCAAGCATTACATCCAATTTTTTGTTATCGGTCAACGACACTGCTTCCTTCTTAATTTGTCTCACGTGTCCCAGTTCTCTAAATTGTTTCTCAACTTTACTTACTATACCTTGGGATATAGGTGGTAAGTCAGGATATTTTTCCCTAAAGAGACGAATAACTTCGGCTTGAGTTCGTGTCCTATCTCCAAAACCAATTATCATTAAGATTATCATTAATGATATGCTGATAATGTTCGAAGAATTACTTAATATTTCCGAAACAGTTGAAGATAAGTCTAGGATATTTTACATAAAATATGTCTAGAATTTCCTGCAGAATCCAAAAATGAAATAATGTACAGGGTGTTGTATTTAAAATAAGAAAGTTGGTATTGGCCACTGTTACATGACACACCCTGTATAAAAAATGTTTGTTGAAAAAAATGCGCATCTAAAAATACCAATCGACGTGTTCGAGTGTTTTTTCGAACACGCCCCCATTTATTTATTAACGAATTTATTCCATTTGGCTGGGACACACAGTTTATGTAGTCACTCGTACAAATGTGTAGAATAGTAGTTGAGAAGTTATACACCTGCATTCCATTTATTGTATGTTGTGATATAAATGTTTTTTCCAAAGGTTTTGTCCTATACTGATATATCACTATTTTTTTCAACTGTCGAAATTTACTGTGATGCTTATTTAAGCATGTCTTTGATAACATAACGTTTATGTATTAAAATAAAATGTCTCGCCAGCATCAATATACCGTTTTCTTTAAGTTTCCTTAAAAAAGCTTGAAATAAATAGTTCCATACATTTTGTTTATTCGAGATCTTTAAAATTACCACTTTTTCTGTGTTTCTGTGTTTAAAGTGTTTTATGTTTATATAATATTCTTTATGACTATCTGTAATATTGTAATTAATAGAACATCGATTTATTAGATGATGAGATCAGAACCAAAGTTGATCTAATAATCAATAAAAAATTCAATAAACAAGTTAAAATCCGAAAAAGCTAAAATTATTGAAAACAAAACTAAAAAAGATTCTCAAACCACAAGTTTTACGAAAGATTTGACAACTTAAGTACAAAACTTGAAGAGATTTACCACTAAACTCCAAAACGCTTTTTTGAACTGCTCGACGCACGTTTCGCCAACCATTTTAGCATCATCAGGAGATGATTTAATCTGAGTGATTAAAAGAGAAAAGAGAGATTAAAAATTAAGAAAGAGCAGTTTAAAAAAGCGTTTTGGTGCTTAGTGGTAAATCTCTTCAAGTTTAATATATCACACCAAAGGTTCCAACAGAAGAATTGAACTTAAGTACAGTAGAATTTTCAGTGCAAGAAAGATCATTGCTAGAAAAAGGTTTTAGTTATAATTTAAACCCCAATATTACTAATAGTTGCTTAGAATATCTATATTATATATAATACTCTCAGCTCATTATTAGCAGAAATATTTATGGATGATTTGGAAACAATAATATTTAACAATAACATAACCAATAATTTTAAATATTAGTATAATATGCAGACGATATAATTACTTGCTTTAGAGGTACACCTAGACAACTCGATTATTTTTTAAATTATATCAATAGTTTACACCCAAATATTAAATTTACAATAGAAATTTACATAAATAAATTTATAACCAAATAAAACTCGACCTAACAATTAGTAATATCAATAAAAATCACACTTTTAATATTTATCACAAATCCACACACAGATACAATACATAATAAGTCCACTCACCCATACCAACGTAAAAGTGCAGCATACAATAGCATGATACATAGATTAATAAATATTCCATTACACATACTAATTTTAATAAGGAACTTAACATTATTAAACAAATAGCAATTAATAATAAATATAAACCTGAACTAATAGATAATATTTTAAACAAAAACTTATATAAAAAAGCTTTAAATAATATAATAATTAAAAACGAAATAATTTTCGTAGAAATTTTAGTAGTTTATGTAGAAAATAAAAATAAAAAACTGTCGTTCGAATCGTTAGAAATTAATAAATTAAAAGGTTCAAATATAATGTTAAATGACCAAATGGCCTTTATTAAACTTGTAATTTAACACCTTTTTCCTTCTGTAAAATATTGTGGCCTATGATCGAGCCAGACGAAATAAAAATAAATTACAGGTAGTTTCAGTGTCATAAAACAATAAAGTATTTTTAAGGAATATTGTAACCGTAATTAGATAGAAATAATTTGGTTTATACTCAACATCTGAAGAAGTCAGTGTGTTGGCAAAACATGTCAGAATAATATAATTCAGTGAAAATCGTATAAATCTATAGTTTTATTTTAAAGTAATTTATAATGGATTTTCATCATGTAAAAGTTGAAACCGTCAATTAGTTATATTAATTAGAGTATACTTATGAAAATGAGTTTAACCAAACCTTTATTAAAATGATGCTTCGCGAAAAAAAATTGTTAAGTAAGTGTTAATTTCTTATTGCCCCTTTGGGTTTCAATTACTTTGGTGTAGCAAAAGTATTTGCTTATTTGTGGTACTTAGTTATTAACATTTATACCTGGACGTCATTCATCGAAATATAGACCGTTGTTTACGATGATCTCAATCTATATTTGAGCTTCCTAGTGTTCTAAGTTTTTCTATCTGTAGCCGAGCCATTCTTATTACACCGAGACACGGTGGACGATATGATCTTCCCCTACCTTCAAGACCTATGTCTCCCTCTCAGAACTGTTTGAACCAAAGCTGAACAGATTCATAGGACGCTCTTTCCCTTTACTATGCAAATCTTACGAAGGCGTTAGTCGCTTTGAAGCCTTTTTTTAAAATAATGTCTTAAAATTGGCTTAATTTCGCTAGTTATTGCAGTCATTTTATTTTTTTTTTTTGTTAAAAACCGTCAATTGGATATTTGGCAATGAAATAACATTAATATTCAGAAGGAGTGTTTATTTGTGAAAGCAAAAAGTTGAAATCGGATTAAATATCGAAGGAGTGAACTATAATCATTTATTTATAAACAATGGAAACAAAAGCAAATACTTTTGGTATACCCTAGTAATAGATTTTATAAATATGGTTTATTAAAATATTTAAAACATTACGCATTCTACTTCTACTTTTTTATAATAATTCATAATCAAATGTTGCCATCTATATTTCCAAATTAGCCGAGAATCAAGTATTATAGCGAAAGCTCAACCGTGTACTGTCTGAATTAAGAATTATTCATTCAGATTCAATAAAATGCAGACAATGCATATATACATCGAAATATATTTCGCCTTTTTCAATAAATTCAACTTCGACTACCTTAGACCCTTACTAGACACTTTTCAATCTTGAAAACCCCATTTGCCGATTGCAAGTATTTCAAGTACCTTAAAAACTTGTTGCTCATTTGTGTACGTAGAATATATTCTCGAGCGAAACATACGATTTGAAAATCCTAAATATTGATGTGCACTTTTCATCAAAATAATGTTGCTATTTTTCTCTTGTTTCCGAAAGCTAATACTTATTTGTCTACAAGCAATAGCAATTACAAGCGATTCCATTTAGATAAAATATATTTTCGTACAAGTGTTGCTATTTATGTATCCGGAATTGGCAACAATGGTATTGCGCTCTGACATATTGATCGTAAAGTTTGACATTGCTGACTTTTTTTCATAATTTTTTTCATACCGTAAATTCATATTTGTTCAAATATTTCATATTTGTAAGGTTTAGCGACTTGAACATTTCATCTCAGTCAAAAAATGGAATTAAATCGTGAGAATTTTCTTGCGATGATTTACTACGACTTTCGACATGGATTATCTCAACAACAGTGTCTCGATCATCTCACTTCGACTTTTGGCGATGAACCACCATCTAAAACCACTGTATATCAGTCATTTAGAGAATTTAATCATGGTCGTCATTCGCTCAGGGACGAATTTAAGGAAAGTCGTCCAAAAAGGTTTGTTGTGCCAGAAAACATCGATACTGTGCGTGAACTGATAAAGCACGGTCGTCTTGTGATATACCGTGAGATTGAGGCATCTCTGGGCATTAGAATGACAAGTGCATACAAATTTTACATGAACATTTAGCCGTGATAAAGATTTTTGCGCGTTGCATTCGGCATAATTTGACAATCGCTCAAAAAAAGGCTCGTGCCGATTGGTGCAAAGAAATGTTCAATGAATAAAATCGTGGTGCGTCAAAAGCCCTGTATAACATCTACATAGGTAACGAATCTTGCATCAATGCATATGAGCCCGAAAGTAAGTAGCAGTCGACTGCATGGGTCTTTTTAAATGAGTCAAACCCAACAAAAGTTGTTCGCACAAGAAGCAGTTCTAAGCAAATGTTCGCCTGTTTTTTTAGAATAAATTGATATGCGGCTAGAGTGCTACTAGAAAATCGTAGAACGGTCAATTCTGAATGATACGCAACCATTTGTTTGCCAAAAGTCTTTGAAGAAATAAGAAAAAACAACCAACGACGCAGGATCATTCTTCACCATGACAACGCGAGCTCTCACACATTGGATCGAACGACTCAATATTTGACTGGTCAAAACATCTGATTGAGAGGTCATCCGCCATACAGTCCTGATTTAGCACCCAATTATTTCTTTTTATTCTTGTCGTGAAGAATAAAATGTGGTCAAAGATTTTCGACGTCAGAAGAAGCAGAAGACGCGTTCAAAATGCATATTTTAGAGATACCTCAATCGGAACAAGTGCTATGAAAATTGTTTCAAACGTATGCAAAAGTGTATATCACATATATACCGATCATAGCGGAGAATATTTTGAAAAATAATAAAACTATTTTCAATGGTAAATATTTCTTTTTATTTATTATTCGGCATACATAAATAGCAACGATGGTATCAATGTTTGAGGCAAATTAAATCTCAAATTTTATTGTGTTCTATACTTTTTCCTTCTTTTTAGACTGATCTTTCTTACCGTACATTACTCAAAATTAACTAACAGGATTAACTAAGGATGGATGTGGAATTCGAATGTGTTGAATGTTATATTTATGTTTTTATACTAATGATAAAATTATAATAAATTTTAAAAAACATCGAGTTTTGTGCAGTTGCTGTGCAGCAGTTCGAATCAAGGTAAGTAGCGATGAAAATATGTCAAAATTGAGTTGAAGGCATGTGTTGAACCAGTTAAATCGACGTTATCGTGATATTTGAAGACTTGCGGAAAGTCATTGTAGACAATTTTATCAACCAGTATTTGCAGATTATCTGAATATTTGAATTTTTTACAAGTGTTACATATGACGCATCTTCAGTCTCATAAATAGCCAACAAAGAGTGTCAAAAAGTGTAACAAAACCCCAAACAGGTATTAATTGATATCTTTGCCTCTTTAGAATTCTCCAGGAGGGCATTGCTGTCCAATGGGTGAAATTTTGAGAACATACTCTACTATAATCTACGACACACAACACAACTATATACATTTCTGTTGTATACAATTTAACTGAATGTATCTACAGCTGTGTTGAAAATAATTACTTCAGCAGTACCTTTTTTCTTTTTATTAAAATCCATTTCATTCTACCGAAGTACTTGAATTCTAGTTACCAAATCATGCTTTCAAATAAGTCTATTTTGGCCCATAAAAGCAAAAATGGGTACTTTTGTATTAAAATCGCATGTTAACTGACAAATGAATGAAATGCTGAAATAACTCAACACAACTGGCCTTCTAGCACATGTGGCAGCGCTATATAGATTATGGAAACGGGACTTTGTAAGTGTTTGCTTCTAACTAGCGCAGTATGAGGGATGGAATCGGGCCACTTACGAATATATGGGTCCCTATATTTGAACTTTCAGGTTTTATGGGTACAACTTCCTAAAGTCGAATAGATTACCACCAAACACCAAATCCCTTTTTTAAAACTTCTTGACGCGAGTTTCGCTAATCATATTAGCATCATCTGGATATTTTAGAATTAAACTATGATTTATTTATATTACAACCGTATCTAACGAAGCGTGTAAAAATCATGAACCCTGAAGTTAAAGGAGCGTTATATTATTAATTCAAAAACTTGATTGAAACTTGGTTCATGGTTTTCTTACATTTTTCTATTTAATGCTTTCATACGTATCCAAAGCACTATTATTACTTATACTTTTAACAAGTTTTAAATTATAAATATCTATATTACGGTCATGCTCCAATGCATGTTGGACAACACCAAATTTTTTATTTCTCCCATATCTAATGTGAGCAATGTGTTCTTATGAGCTTTCAATTTGGTTAATATGATTTCTTAGTTTGATTAATATGATGTTTTAATTTGCCCAGTATACATCCGATCACAATCTTGACAATTAATTTCGTATATCCCCGATTTTTGATGTTGATTTAATTTATTCTTTCGATCACCCAGGACTTTTCTTAACTTATTATATGGGTTATAGACAACCTTAATGTCAACTTTTTTCAAAATCTTGTCAAGCCCTCGTGTTAATGGGGCATCAAACTGGGCATCAAATTGGACATCAAATTGTTTCTACTGACTAAAACATCCAAATATGGTAATTTATCATTGTTTTCAAGTTCATACATGAATACTATGTTTTGGGATTTACTATTTTAAGTTCTTAACAAAATCTTCTAAGTTTTTATTTTTACCACATTCGCATACATTAACCATACCCTCGGAATGTAACTGAATTCCTCGTTCGCCTCGGATTCAAATTTACTAATGAATAAGTTCGCTAACAACGGTGACAAAGGATTGTTCATTGAGTTTCATTCTTTTTGTTCGTAAAATCAGTTATTTAGCTGAAAACAATTTTGCTTCATACATAATCTTCATAGGGAGATGTACTCAGGAACAATCTTATAATAGAACCGTTTAAATCGAGTAACACCGTCAGGTATTTCCTGTAGATGTGTGTTTTTGACTTTTTCTATGAATGTTGTTCAGTTCATCACAGAACAGGAAGGCAGTTGGTTTGGTAGATTTTTAAATTCGTTTATTATCCATTTTGCCAAGTTGTATATTAGAGAATCAATGGCTGATACAATTGGTCTTACTGATTTTGGTTTATGACTTTTTCTTTAATCTTTGTTAATCTTAATTTTTTAGTATTTGCACTTTTGGATTTGACATATATAACAATGATTTGGTGTTTAATGGTAATCTCTTCGAGTTTAGTGCTTCACACCGAAAGTTTCAATAGAATAGTTGATGTATAACTTGCTTTTAAGTTTAGTTTAAATAAATTACTCTAATATATACTTGAGAAGAAAATATTTTCAACATTATTCTAGACGCACTGTATACGGTCTTTCAAGATCGTTTAAGCTGCTGATAGCTAGGACAATCTCTCAAGGGTTCTGCCAATGCTATCCAATATATGTTCTACTGTCAGTCAAGTGTTGCTATCGCAGGCTCTACTAAAGTGCCCATTGACGAGCTATTTGCGGTCTGGCAAAATTGTCGAAGGATGGGATTTTGACGAACTTGCAGATATGGCCTTAAGACGAGTTTCCATGTTTCGGTTACATAGCAGATTGCATTTAAACTCTCTATAATGGATTCCTGACCTTTATCATCAACGATGATCTGTTTTACACGCATATAGTATCCCATGCCATAATTTCTGGAGCTGTATGACATGTTGATGCCACAGTTTCGTCTTTCACCCTTAAAATATCTGACTTTTCTATGTACATCACGATTACTTTAACAAAATCTAGACTCATCACTAAAGCAAATAGAGTTCCATTCCAAGTTAGTTTCAAATCGACACCATTCTAAGCCACATGTCTGGTGAAGCACTCTAACAGGAAGTATCCAATAAGGATGATATCCATCCATATTAAAAGTAAATCTTAATTAACATTCATCCTCGGAAGAGTCCTACCTGTACCTACAACAAAAAACTGAAACTATCCGTGCCAGGTAGTTTCAGGCTGGTTTCGTGCCTCAAGCAGCTGTTGTATATTTCTAGGACGATCAGAACCTTGTACTCGTACACAACTTTAATCCTCAAACCATTCTATCCACGTAACATTGGATCCTCATAACATTGGAATCAACAGTATCCAATCGTCTTGCTATTTTATGAAAACTTAGAGCTCCTTCTTTCATTTGAGTAGCTCGCCCCTTTTCGGGTTCGGATAATTGCCTGAAACAACGTGGTACCCAAGCTACCCGCGTTTTAATATTACTACAAGAATGCTGCTTAGCTCAGTAATATTACGAAAAATTTCTCACATAGTAAAAACAAAATTTTTAAACCGTTCATTTCGTTATTTTTTTCATAATGGCATACAGAAATATAAAGATATACAAACTAAAAAAGTATCAGTTTTTGTTCAAGATATACTATACAATGTTTGTTTTCCAGTATAATATAGTCTTGATATGCCATTAGTTAGCTAATTAAAAAACTTGTCTATTTATTACGTACATATTTATGTAGAAGCTACGTCAATGAATTTAAATACATTTATCGTATCTACGGTACTTACATTACTTATGTTATTGTAGCAGCCTAACTTAATTATTACAGACTACACATATGAACATATTTTAAAAGAATTCAGCACTTCCTTATTATGTATTTAATTAATTATTAACTTGTCCGCAATAACATGACTAACTGATTTATAATTCATGGAAAATAGAACAGACGTTATATATGATGTTGGTGTTGTAATTAATGTTTTTCTAAAGCATTTATTGTTATTGGGTGAATTTTATTCTGTACATTGTTAACAGAGTTAGTTCTTAATTATTGATTGTGGGTAAATATAGACATAATAGTGTGTGCTTGGGAAATTTAAAACGTTAAATGGTTTAATAAAGTTTAATAAATAAAGGTAGATGCTTATTTAGGCTGGCATAAGCTGGCATTATTATAGCTTTAGATTACAATTATATGATACAAGAGAAATTGATTTCAATATATTTGCTAATAACGTAATAATACAAATTTCTGCTCAATTTGTTTCGCCCTTTTTCTCTTATTCTTTCACGAGCTTTAGCTACTTAAATGCCCTACATCAATGTCGCTATAATCGTGACTGCAAATAACATGAAATTTTTGTGTATGCAGTAAGCCTTTATGTTACCATACAGGCCTTGAAATTTTGTCTTCGAATCAAAATGATACACCTAGGTTTCTTCCATTATCAGAAATTTTTGCGAAAGACCGTTAGCATTTCTTGCGTTTTACTACTTTTCAAAACTCTATTCGTGATATAAATATGTGTAAACACTACATCAGTGGCAGGGGTAGTGTTTACACAGTGTGAGTTTTTAGTTTTTTGCTATTTTTACATTCTTTTTGAATTTGACTCAAATTCAACACGGGTGCGGGACGACCGATAGTTTTTAATTAAACTTTCTTCTCCAAACTTAAATTAGTCATTGTTAACTGCTTTAAATCAGACACCTTCATGTTTGCAATTAAAAGTTGCTTATTTTTATTTAAAAATTACTACTTAGTGTGTACACACGTAGCAAATCCCAAATCAAAACAATAATTCGCGAGGCGAACGAAATACGCGACGCGAGACATATCAAATGCTTCGTACCTTTCAAATCAGCGTTTAAAACTAATTACCGATACGCTCGGTCGCAGGGAATCTACGTCTAAATCGCATGTTTTAGAAAGCAGTTAAACCCCCGAATTCTGATAACCAACAAAGCATGTAACGCCAACGACATTATTGTTGTGATGGGTCGACAGATGTTCTTCTGCATCTGGAGATTTTGAGAAAGAAACTGAACGGAAATAAGATGTGGTGTTTTGCTGAAAAATTGTTTACTGTGATAAATGCTGGAGGGGTGGCGTCCCAACGCTCTCCCTCACGAGCCGCCACTGCACTACCTACTGAAAAACCATCATGTCTTTGGTAGAAATATTACGGTGATTCTAAAGTTATTGATCATCAGCAATTGGATTTTTGATTAAAAAATAATTAGCGATTTTTTTACTTTATTTTATAACTTTATTTATAAAAATTAAAAAAAAATGTTTGCAATTAATTAGAAATAAATTAAAATTTATAAAATTTAAAATAAAATCAAGTCACTACGAAAGCGCCACGATTGGCTGCCATGTTTGTGACGTCATTATGTTAAATTGTTTTCACGTAAGTACTGTGAACTCCTTTTACCTATATTTGCTATCAAAATTATTGAAGTTTAATGCAAAAAAAATTGTTGGTTACAAATTTAATTCAGTAGTATGTGACAAACGGTTCATAAAGGCCATTTCTGATAATACACATGGTTTGGATATTTTTATAGTCACACATATTCTCAAAAATGACGTTCGGTTCAATTTAGCTGATGTTCGAGGTGCTAAAGCATCAATTTGAGTTTAAAATTAAAAATATAATTGTAAATAAGAAATAAAATATTTCTAGTAAATATAACTAAATTATTTGTAGGGCGTCGCGCGAAAGTTACTGTGACAAGGCTATAGGTTATGTTCAATTTAAACGCAAAAATTGTATTTGCAAGATCAAAGAACGCATATGAAGTAGAGCTTATATAGTTAACTTAATTATTAATGCAAAATTGAGAAAAGTTCTAGCCACTTAATGCTACGATTGTGTAGCTTCAGCAGGTAATAAATACTCAAACCAAAAAAATTAATACAATGTTATTAATAATAATCTTTTGTCTATATTTGATGGCAGGTGGTTGTAAAAATTTGATGTTTTAGGATTAATACGCCATGCTTCAAACTATTGATTTCAACTTTTAACATCTTGAAGCACATTTAAAAACATTTTTTTGAGAGTTATTTTTGTAGCATGCGTAAAAAAATTGTACAAAACAGGCACGTACAACTAATTAGATTTGACATTTTCAATAAATTTATCAGTACACTGATGATAATAACAAGAATAAGTTCATTAAAAACTAAAACACTCGTATTAGCTGTCTGTAATGTTGAAGAGAAATAAACATTGTGACGTCAAACGCGCTCGGGCTTTTTCAGTTACTGTCGGTGCGTTATCGTTAGGTTTAAAAATATATTTTGAATTTGATATAACTTTTTAATTATAAGGAAAGACTAAAAAATAAAAATTGTGTTATAAATTTTATATATGATTTTTACATTTATGACAAAAACAAATCCTAAAACCCCAATTATGTCGGTTATGTGTTAATGATTTGCAACATTTTCATTGATCACGGATACTTTCGGTGCTCTAACACATCCATTTATAATGATTGTTAAATGGGAACAAATTAATATTTCAGAGATATTTTTGCTAACTTTTATTTTCATTTCATATTTTTTTTAATAAATGCACCTCAATGGATTAAAAATAATTAATTACAAACAGGACAAAACAGGCTCTTGCAACTTTTGCCGCAGTTATTTTAATAAACGATTACTTTAAATTTTCATTTGTCGATCAGAACCTACCGAGTTAGGGAGAATAATTCGAAAATCACCCCATATAACATTCTTCCTTTATATTCCAACGTATTTTCTAATCTTTGAAACGGTTATTACACTTGACTTTTTCTAAGCGTCCAGAGGGCATTGAATGGCTTCTATGGATTTAAGTCATACGGTGACATATCTGATGATATGGTGCTTGTGGCATGCTATTTATTTGATTTTTAATGAATTATATAAGATCCTTGATTTTATTAATGTTTTTTCTTATTGTGTGAAAGGTCTTCCTGAACAATATTCATCTTCAGCTGCTTTTTTCCACCAAGTCCTTGGTTATTCATTGGAAAATTATTCTTATAATTTTTAATTCATCTTTGTCTTAAGACAAATTTTACTGTTCAATTTCTTTGCTGGATAAATGTATTCATTCTAAAAAACGACGGCAACTTTTCGCAATTTCAAAATATGCTATAATTTCTAACTTAAGAAGCGAAATGATATGAACTCTCTATCAGATATAAAGGACAGTCATACAACTTCAAAAACTATGATTAAATCGATAGGTATTTTTTTTTAACAAAAATCACCTTACTTTTTGATCACGGTAGTGTATATACAGTTGTTTCTCCAAGTATATGATTTTGAAAATTTGTTTGTTCATTCAATTTAAATTCCCTCAATAAATATAGGAAATGGTTTGCGTGGGCAACAAAGCTCACGTTAAATAACCAAATTTGCGTATTCCAAAAATAAGTTATTATATTTATTATTAAGGATAATAAAAAACAAAGCATGCCATGTCGTAAAGAAAAACTTATGAAATTGGTACGACGTAATTTCAATGGAAAAATGACGTATTATAATTTTCCAATTTGGTTTCTATGCAGGCAAAGATGCAGTCAACAGCGTTATTGATTGGACGATTTCCTACGAAAGCCTTTATTTAAAAGTTACCCCGACTTTACGACTTTATATAAGCTCCTGCTAACAACATAATTGTTTATAAAAGCTGAACGAAATTACCGTATAGTCTACAGTCTGACCTAAAAATAATTGGCTTCTGTATACGTCTCTGTATGTGTGTGTGTGTGTGTGTGCACAGTACGATGTACAATTACCAACAGGATTGCTGTATGATTAGACGAACTTTATGTGCCCTAGGTCTATTACCTTTAAGTTTTAGAAGCCAAATTAGCCGCTAGGTAAAGCACTAATGTAACATAAATGATACGTAATGGCGAACGCCGTATTAGCACGCTATGCTGCACTATAGAGAACTCTAGAGGGAGCTGCCTACGCTCTGATTAAGGGAACAGTAGGAACGCGAACTCTTTTATTATCTTTTAATCACGCATGATGGTTATGTTAATGGATGTAGTGTAGCTCTCGATCGGATCGGTGAGATTAGAGTGTTGTTTTGCGAATGACCGATTAGAACACGAAACATTTACCTAATTACCATTGGGGGCTGATTTTTATAGTTCTTTTTATCGTCAGAAAAAATAATCCATTTTAGGTATTGTTATAATGATTGACCAAAAAGAATTATTAACAGGTTGTGAAATTTTTATTTTTAAGTTGGTCAGGAATAATTGGAGTTTTGAACAATTTTTTTGTCATAAATGGAAAGATCATATGTAAGTTTTATAAAAAAACAATTTTTATTTTAATTTTTTTTCCTTGTAATTAAAAAGTTATATAAAATTGAATATACATTTTTAAATAAACCTAGTAACGACGATGACGCGTCTACAGTTCCCGAAAACAACCCGAGCGCATGCGACCTCACAATGGTAAGAAACATAAACACGAACGCCAATATCGAAATCATACCGAAATTTTCTTTCACGTCCTTTCCGAAAAAACATTCGGAGAGAATCGGAGTCCCAGGCAAATAAAACATTTTATAGATCTTAGTCATTGTTCTATAGATCAATTCTTCTATTGGAACCTACGGTGTGAAACACTAAACTCTTAATCTGATTAAATCATCTCGTGATGATGCTAACATGATTAGCGAAACCTTCGTCGAAAACATTAAAAAAAGTCATTTGGTGTTTACTGGTAATTCTCTTTGAGTTTATTGTTCTATAGGATTAACCTATATATCTGACAGAATGTATTGGTTTGCTAGCGATTTGAAAATATACTTGTTTTTAATTGTTATTTAGGTTTTTGGTGCTTTTGGTTCTTTACATAAGATATGGAGGCTAATAGGTAAGTTCAGAATGAATTATTGAAATTAGATTAGCGTTTTGTTTATATATATATATATATATATATATATATATATATATATATATATATATATATATATATATATAATCGACTTATCTCAAGTGTGCTTACAAAAACTATACATTAATCAATGTACACCTCCCAGTTAACGACGAAAATAAATCTAATTCTGAAAAAGTAAATAAGTCCTGGGAAATTCTGGAAAAGACTATTTCTAAAATTCCCTCTAAGCATGTAAAAATCCTATTGGGTGATTTCAACGCCCAACTAGGGAAATAAAGAAAGTCCAGAAAAACAGTCGGCAGTTTTCTCTCTCATAAATGGACTAACCATTGCAAGAAGATTGGTTGAATTATGTTTGCAGGTTAATCTAAAAATAATGTCAACCCATTTTAAGAAGAAAATAACAAAACAAAAGACCTGGAGGTGCACAAACACGTACATGGGTGAATTTTAAATTGACCATGTTGCCATTTTGTACCCCAATTATAAAGAGATTTTGAATGTTCAAGTCAGGAAAGGAGCTAACATAGACACGGATCACTACTTGACTAGAATCAAACTTAACAAACCTCGCAAACTTATTCAAAAGAGACTGCTAATACCAAAGTTCGACCCTACGAAAATAAAACCAACCCTAACAGAAGAGCTTGATAAACAACCAGCACAGAACTGGCAAGAATTGAAACAAAAAAATATTAAAACAGCCTTAAAGTTGGTCCCTTTACAAAAACGTAGAAAACATCCATGGTGGGATGAAATTTGCGAGCAAGCAGTATTAAGCCGAAGTAGAGCATTCAAAGAGTGGGACAGTCAAAAAACAGAAATAAACTATAACATCTTTTTGGAAGTAAGAAAAGAAATGTCGAAGCTAATTAGACAAACTAAAAGAAAATATGAAAACAATCAACGTAATGAAATAGAAAAATATTTCCAAAAAAATAACACTCGAAAATTTTACAAAACATTTAAAACTAAATTAACAGGCTATCAACGATTTTAGAAGACAAACGAATTGCTGCTTTACGTATTCAAATAGAATTCGTCATTGGAATAATACGAAAGTTTGATTTTCTCAGTTAATAATCATAATATGTTGCCTTTTCCAGACTGTTGTTATCATTGCTGTAGCATTAGTGATTTTCCAATCACCTATTATATCAACATAAATATATTAATATTCATATAAAAAAACTAATAACTAATTACGTTTACTTAGAAACCAAATTTACTTAGTTCTTTTTTTAAGTTAACATTTAGTTATTATAATAAAAATATAATTTAATATTAAAAAGGTATAGAGGTATATTATCAGAATTAGCCTTTATGAACCTTTTGTCACATTTTTTTATTTTGCGCTTATCCAACAATAATTTTGAAAAAGTTGCAAAATTAAAGCAATTTTCAGATATTATTAGTTGAAAGCGAGTGACATCGCCCTGGAGTTTTGCGAAGTTGAAGAGCAATGATCCGTATCAATTCACATCGCTCAGCTCTGATCCAAATGTTTCGGTAGAGAGACCGAATGTTCCTATCACGTCATTCGTGATCTCTCGCTTTAAGCCTCTCGCCAACGTTTTAAGAATAACTATGATTGCAGATACTTAACTAGAAGTAAGGCACTTTCATTAGGAATATTTCAAAAAACAGTTAATCAGTATTTGTGAGACATACGAATGGCGCCAAGGAGCTGTAGAACCATCCCTTATGAACCTTAAGTCGCAGCAAACCACGCATCGGGTGTTAAACTCGTGAAAACTGTAAAACTTGCCTCAAAGACACTACTGATCGATTCATCAAACGGATGTTTACCTGTGATGAAAAATGACTATATTTCAACAATTCTAATGACTTGAAGCAGTTGGTTATACGTGGTATCAGAGCGAGAAAGTTTTGTCAAAAAAACAATGCTGTGTGTATTTTTGAAGGAATAATTCACTTTAATCTGGTTCAGAACTTTACTTAAGAAAAATATCCAACTTTGGCCAACTGTAGCACACACTTCACATCTGACCTCCTCAAAAAATAACGAATTGGACTAATCCCTCACACTAATGCCTAATTTACTCTAGTGGAATCACATGATTTTGCTCTTAGAATAAGTCCGAATTAGTTTTATTTCTAATTAATTTAAAATTCTATTGTTTTTTGTTCCACTGCGTTTCCTTTCAAAGCCATAGAAAGTCTATCAGCCATTTTGCCCATTAATCATGTATATGATTTCTCTCTGTAGTCACCATCTTTCTAAAACCAGTATAACGGGTGGGATAAGTGTGATGTTGCTATTTTAATTGTTTATAACTTTTAAAAGAAACAAAACAGAATTTTTACTATGATATGTTTATTTGCTCTTTAAATTTTGTGTTAATTAATTTTCGAAAATTATTTCAATCAAATGTGAGCCATTTCCAGCAATGCAACTTTGGACCCTTTTTAACACATTTTTCATAACTTCTTTCGACATATTTCGTGTTGATGCAATGATTTCAGCACGGATCGAGTTGCTGTAACGTTTGGAACTTATTTATATAAACCTTTTTCTTTCAAAATACAAGTAAAAATAATCCTGAGTCTCAGTCTGAAATCAAAAAAGTCAAAGAGCCTGAATCAAGTTTGCATGAAAATTTTCAATTTGATTGAAGTGGTTTATGATGTGGTATTACAGTATTCTAATTGTTTATTATTATGTGTAGGGAATAGATCGTGGACAATTTGAATCTTCTATGGTAATATGTTCCAGTTATTTCTCAAAATTCGGCGTAAACTGGGAGGAAAAATTCCTAGTTGTGCACCAAATTCTCGAATCGACGTTCATGAAGACTCCTCCCCACCTGGCTTCACATGTTCAATATTTTCAGCGATAAATTGTCCATTTAGAAGGCGCCAGACAAGTAGTTGAGTTGAGTAATAAACAATAACCCATTGAGTTGCAATAATTGAATTAGTTTTCATTTGAATTTAAATAATTTCACTACATTCTGTTGGTGTATTTTTATTCATAATAAAACTTACACGTCTGCACTACACAACGGCCAAACCCAAACTGTCACAAATATCACAAAAAACAAATTGGCGCCAAACCACATGGTAATGTGATACTTGCCGCACCTTTTACTTTCATGGACTAAAAATATCAATATAATCATTAAATAATATTTTCAAGGCCATTAGCAACACACTGATAATTAAAATAATGTAATAGAACGCAAATAATATTATTTATAAAATTAAAATTGGGATGAAAGAAATAAAAATCGAAAAGTATTTTGATTAATTTGAAAATATTCTTTTTTCGTGTACAAAAATTTACCTGAATTTAAAAATATTTCATATTTACAGAATATCTGATCAATCTATTTCTCTTGCTTTGTTGGCAATAATTGATTCAGCGGTAAATTCTCGTTTAATCATTGAAACAAACCGATCACTACCGTAATATTAAGTGAAAGCACCAGACGAAATAAACTAACAGTGGATACATTTGTGTTCTGTCAAGCGTATATACAGACTGTCAACGCTTTTACATATTCATATGGCATCAGTTGTTCCACAGATTAACGAAACGTCCCATTCTGGATTACAGATGATTTTAATATAATTAGATTTCTAATAAAATATCTCCACTTAACAGACATCTAGTTTATTGTTAAGGTCGATGTTAGATGTTTATTAAAAAGTTCTTTGGTTAAGAATCAAATTCGAAATTAAAATTTAAAGTTTATCTCATAGGCGATTATTCAGCGGAAGCAGTAGCTTTAAACAAATGATTTGCGATATATTAAAATTTTTGGGAAACTAGAATAAGTCACGTTCGCTATCAGTAGTGCAGTGGTTGCACTAATTTGCAATTTTTTTAAGTTATTTATTCTCTCTAATGTTTTATGTACTTGACAGCCTCTGTTTAAACTTGTTGTGTCAAATATAATGTTTAATTTGAGCTTTTGCTAATCTCCTTTTCTTTATTCCTTTTTTTTCCTTTGATATTCAATTTATCTTTTATTGTTTTACTTCTGATGTTACTCCTTATTTGCAATCCAGATACTTTTCCTAAATATAACGTTTGCTTTTTTTTTTAATTTTTCAGGGTACCTTTCACTTATTTACTCTATTTAGGATCTATGTAGGAGAGTTGATGGATATATTCTCGTGTATGCTTTCATTACTGTTATTCTAGATAGTTATTTATTTCTCTTTATATTTGGTATATTTCTCTATTTAACCGAAACAGTTAACGCATTTTCCATATCTCCTTTTCAATTTTTATATATTCCATTAACTAAATATTTGAACTTCCTTCTGCCATACGTTCATACGTACATCTTCTTGGTATCAAACATTATCCAGTATTGTTCATCTGGAATGTTTATCTCTGTTAAACTCTTCATTTCATTTTACTTTTCTTTTTAGTAAACATTTTATTACATATATTTTTTTTGGTTTTGTATCATAACTTGGGGTGTTTTGTTATTAACTGTAAGAGCTAGGTTATCTGCATATGTTAGATCACTAATTACTAATAGTGTTTGATTAATCTCACGTATGATTAATTTAGTTGTTTTGTTAACAACAATATAATAGTTAATCTTTTCTTTAAATTATTAAGTAGTAATGTTCAGTCTTTCCGTTTCTCAAAAGTATATTCCTTACTTACAAATTTCCCCAGATTGTTGATTATTTATCTTGACTAAATTTCTAGTACTCTATAAGATATTGAATTTTTTTTTCCATATTTCGTTTATTATATTTATCACATATAATTCTTAAATAGGCGAATGTTTTTGTCAATTATACAATGCTTTGCATACAATTATTTTAGAATGTACAAAGCATTATAATGTGATTTTTGCCTTCAATTTAAATAATTATCTATTCTTTCGAACAACGAAAATATACCCTACTCTAACCTTAACATGTAATTGGCGATTAACCCTAACGATCTTTAAGTGTACTTTTACCGCTTCTTCATTTTTACATACCATATTTTTTATATACTCTTTATATGAGTATTCTTTCATACTCATTTTTCTCACATTCCACGCCGCGATTTTACATGTTTTTCCTTTTCTTTTCCTTCATTGGCCATTACGTTTAAGTGATTTTGAATTGATCTATCCTAATCGGAATAATTACTATTTCTTTTTGTTTATGTTTATAGTGGTTAAAAGGAAGTGTCTTAAAAAGCATCGAATTATTTTTTTTTCCTTTTTTTGGTTAACGCACTCTATTTTATATTATATTTTTATACCTTCTACTCGAAGGAAGTTCATTACAACTGTTTAATGAAATACAATTATTGTCTAATTTTCACTTTATTGAATTTATATTTATTATAGATTGACGCGTTCCGCTAACATCGTAACTTCGTCGGGGTAATATTGACAAATAAACATTTTCATTATTTTATAAATATAAAAATGGTTAACGCAAAAACTAAATTTCGGCAATCCAACGAGATACTATTTATTGCCAGAAGAAATTCAATGAACACGAATTGTTCAAGTCTGGTTAGTCATTCAGGAGTGATTTTTTTATGTTTTAAACAACCCTTAATAAACTCTCTTCACTGACGTCAAACAAAAACCATCTTCAATGATCACTAGATCTGAGCAATTTGCCGTTATTGAAGTTATATAGCCAAATTGGTCTTTCGGTGGATTTCTCAAATAAATTGTTTGTGTGAACGTTGTGTAATTATACGTATTCTAACAATGAAAATATTTATTTGTTAACATCTTCCCATGAAGCCACAGTGCTAGCGAAACGTGTCAGTTTATAATAAATTTAATTAATGTGAACGAAAGTGGAAATTAGACAAGAAAATGATATTAGATTCATAAGCTAAGAAAACTCAGTGAGCTAATAATAAGAGTAATAAAATCACCAATGGACATGTACTGTAAACTATAGAACAATAGCAAGATGACAGTCCTACTATTTGTTTATTAATTTTACAGAGGTCATAAGAGACATTGAGGATATTTCCCAGTTCATAATTTTTGAAATACAGATTACATAGATGTTCAAATAATTTAGAAAATGATTGTATTAAACAACTTCAACACGAAGGAAATTGTAGAAAATACCATACCTATTATACATATTATTATAAATATATAACTATTATTATAAATATATAACTATTATAAATATTCTACTGAAAATATATGAGATAGGGTAGTTAAACAATCTAAAGCTCCAGGGACTTAAAAAGAACTTTCAAGAGTGTGGAATACCAAACTAAATATACTTAATTGAAATTCAGGTGAACGAATATGAAAACGGTAAACCATACAAACCTTTAGAAATGACGTTTACTACATATTTGACAAAAAAAATAACGCATCTACCATCAAAATGATTTGATATGTAATAAGTTACAGTATATCAAACTGAAATATCCATTTTTTTAAATAAATGATTTTTTTAATAACTATCTTTTATTTTTTTTATACATTTCAGGAAGTATGGTCATAGATAAATGTTATTAAAAAGAAAAATGAGTGAAAATATATTTCTAGAACATAAATTAAACGTTTTTATTTTTTGATAGTCAAAATGAAACTGGTGCACTATGATATATGTATATACACATACATATATATGATACATACATCTTAAAAAATATTCAAAAAGTACAAATTAATACTTGGTTGGCGCTCCTTTATTACTAATTATATCTTATAAACGGCGAGGCATTGATTCAACTAAAGTAAAGTTTTATGATAAGATGCGCAGCAGCGACTTAGAAGGCTATTTAGCGACTGGGCCTACAGCTTTACATGGGTTCCAAACCACGGTCCTCGGCTATCGAAAAGCCCGGTCAGCACCTTCCTCGGTCTATCAACCCTTGGTTTTGTGCTTAACCATAAGTATCTCGAGAAGCCTACCGACTGGCAAGTGACCAACGTGACCCGGCCTCGAACTGGCGTGAGTGAGGGGTAATTTCTTGTCAGATTTTACACTCTTACATAGAAACATTCACAAGAACATTCGAACCCGCTCCACATTAATTGCCGTATCGTAAGGGTGACATCTTATACACCATAGCTAACGTGGCTCCAGATTCAACTACCTTTTGACAATATTCTGGTGCTAGTTTTGCCCAGTTTTCCTAATGTGCCACTTTTAATAGCTCAATATTAGAAATTTGATGATTTCTAATCACAACCTTTAAATGGTACCTTAAATGTTCAATCACATTTAGGTCCGGACTTTGTGGAGGAGTTTCCATAACTTTAGGGCAGATATTTTAGCGCTTTATGCTTGGGATCATTGTCTTGGTAAAAGATAAAAATCGTTCTTTTATTCCAAATTTCTGAGCACTTTGTTTTAGATTTTGTTTACAGATGTCAAAATAAATATGTTAGTTTATAACCCCTTCAATAAAATGTAAATTACCTTGGCCATGGTAACAAAATTCTTAGATTTTAATGCTTCATTAGGTTTTTTCCACGTCCTGTGTACTTCGCCAGAACCATAAATGTTGAATTTACTCTCGCCTGCCGATATCTCGTTTTTCCAAAATGAAAAACACTTATCTTTGTGCTCTTCCACAAATATAAGACGTTTGATTTTGTTTGCCGTGCTTACAAAGGGTTTCTTTCGTTTCTACCATGTAAGTTGTTTCTATGTAATGCATTACTAATTATTTGGGGATTAATTAACGTATTTCTTTAAATGTATTTCTACTTCTTTTGCTTATTTAGGAGCTGTCAATTTGGGATAAATAGCAACTTTGCGTAGAGTCCAACGCTCATCGTACATATTAAAAAAAAATCTTGAAGAATTTCAATCTTTATTTTTTATCCGATGGTCATTGTTATAATGTGTTATAACAGTTTGCACTGTGGTGTAGGGCCTATCAATAATTATTCTGATTTCCAAGTGAGATTTTCCAATTTTGTAATGATCATGGGGTGAATCGTCAACTCGCTCTTTGCTACACTTGTTTGACCCCTCTGACACCCCATTTCATTAAGATGCAAAAATTTAAATCTTACAAATTTATTAAAACTGCACTATACTAATTTAATGGAGTACATTGAAATGGAATAAATGGAATTAAATGTTCAACTGGACAACTAAAGCAATATTTTTTATTGCGATAAATTGACAGTGTACCAAGTTTATATTTGAATAAATAAATAAAAAAATAATAAAAACAATTTTTTTTCCAACAAGTTTGTTATTATAAGAATTTCTGATAAAGAAGTTTCATCTATAGCCATCCTTCCCTAAATATACAAAGGAAAATTTAAAGTGTTGTTATTATTTAAAAATTGTTATTTAAAAAAGCACTTATTTGAAAAATTTGGAAGAGTACTAGTTTCAGTTTGATATACTGTCTTTCTAGCTCCATTTGGATTTACCAGTCATAATAGTTTATTTATTAATTTACGGACTATAAACATTATTTATATGTTAAAATACTATAAAAATATTTGATTCTATATTCTTCTTTGGAAATTTAAAACTTAAAGCAGACTGAAATGTTTCCTTCCTCATTTTTAAAGCATAGTTTTCTTGGTAGGATAATGATTTTGACAGCTCTAACATTTTGATGTGAAGTTTGGCAATACTAAAATACAGAAAATTGGCAATACTAAAAGAACCTAATGCTTAGATATATATATATATATATATATATATATATATATATATATATATATATATATATATATATGTATATATATATATGTATATCAAGTTATTAATAATTTTAAATACAGAAAATTGGCAATACTAAAAGAACCTAATGCTTATATATATATATATATATATATATATATATATATATATATATATATATATATATATATATATATATATATATATATATATATATATATATATATATGTATATCAAGTTATTAATAATTTTTTACTTAGAAACATATATTAATCCTATAATTTATATAAATTTAGCAATATTTATTGAAATTTCAATGGCTTAAAGCAAAACAATGGAAGTAATATAATTTATATAGGCATTATTTTGTAAACCATTTCATATGCACTAAATTATAAAATAAACAACATATTTAAAAAAAATAGCTATATTGTGTTGAAATATTAATTATCTTATTCTATATTAATTTCCTTATATATATATATATATATATATATATATATATATATATATATATATATATATATATATATATATATATATATATATATTAATTTCCTTATATTGGTTATAATCAATAAAATTTTTGAAATATTTCTATTACACCAAAAATCGCTCTTTTGAATATTTTGTGAAATATCCTTACAGTTAAATGATTCATATTTTTAGGCGCTTTCCAAATTCTCTGTTTAATTTCAATTAGTTTAGTTTGGGAACTTGATAGTAAATTTCTAAATAGTTGTACAAAAATTCAGTGGTATTGGCCATATTTCATATAATAAAATTGTTAAGCAGATAAAACGTAATTTTGCGACAGTTATTCACTGTTGGATAGTAGAATAATATCATAAAATAGGTTCTGAAAATGAAATTAATAAAAAAAATTGAAGTAATAAACAAAAAAGTAAACATTGTGGCACTTGACAACAGAGTTAAAAAAATAATAGATTGATAAGCTAATAAAATTCGCGGGGATAATAATAAAAGCATTTAAAATGAACCCTATCTCTAATTTATAAAATAATAAATTCATAGATTTTGATGTGCATATTCCGTAGACTTCAACAAGAAGAAAATTATAAAATATATCTCCTTAATAAAATGATATTGTATGGCTATAAGAGAATTATATATTAGGAATAAAAGTAAGGTGAACTAGCTGTCCTTAATTATTATCATTGTTGTTATGTTTCACCAAGAGCCAACCGCTCAAGTCCGGAGAACAGGGTCGATGCGGCATCCAATAAGTTCGTAGCACAAATTGACCAATTTCACTGTTGCAACGGCGGACGTATGGACGGATGCATGGTGGTGATGAAATGTTACATCTTTGTTCGTCAAATGTATGTTATTTTTATTTACTCTTCGTGAGGATTAATTTAATAATTCATCATATTAAATTGAATTGAATTGCATATTGATTCATTTATGCATGATAATTCATCATAGCCTCCTGTTATCGTCTTGCCTTTTTTCAAACATTCGATGACCATTATGCCTTGCGAAACCAGAAAACAGTAACCATGACCTTTTCGGCAAAGAACGCTGCGAAATGGTACACGATTCCATTTTTGTTTCGCAGTGTGCAAACGCGGTACTCTGATACGCGGCACGCTGATAACCTTTTCATGCTCAAATATTAATGTAGGATATTCTGTACGCATTCGAACAAGATGATTATCATCTCAACAATCCCTCCAACTTTCATTCTAAATGACGAATGTCTTATTTACCATTTCCTCAGTAGTGGTATCAATTAGGCGTCTTGAGGGCGGAGTGTCACTCGTACTGGTATGGCTACATCAAAACTCAGTAAACTACATATTAACTATGAAATATGAAAAAGCAAAGTTTTTTCAACTTATCTTTGGTTCGTGCGATGCTTTTTCTCCGCATAACGTAGAGTTTAATTAAAACGAAATTCGAATTTTTCTGTAATATCAAATACCGATCTGTTTTCGAAATCAAAATTAAATGTCATAGGGGTTTGAAATTCATGAAGCGTTAAGAAGTGTCATAGAAGCTATCACCGTATATATTACTACATAGTTCTGGGTAAAGTTCTTTAAAATTTTTAAAACTCACATGAAATTCTTTGAAAGCAAACTGAATGATATATCTATATCTTGATTTATAAAGCGTTTTATTATGTTTTGATATTTAAAATATTCTTGTGAAAGTCAGGAAATATATTAAATATTAAAAGAAAAATTATACTCAGATATTCTTCTAGGATATAATGATATATGATACAAGTTATTCATAATTATTTACATGGAAATATGTGTTAATCCTATATTTTATACAAATTTAGTAATAACTGCTGAAGTTTCTATTGACTTAAATAAACAATGGAAGTAATAAAATTTATAGTCGGCATTATTTTGTAAACCATTTCATACACAATAAATTACAAAAATAAATAACATATTTTTAAAAAACCGAACGATATTACATGGGCAATATTAGTTATTTTATTAATTATGAGCAAATAAAATAAATGAGTGTTTACGTATGTTAGCTATAATCAATTAAAATGTTGGAATTATTTCTACAACACAAATAAAAATTTTGGATGAATATTTTTCCTTACAGTTACAGAAAATCTTCCTTCCAGTTAAATGTTTTCATATTTTCAGGCGATTCCTAAATTCTGTCTTTACTTTCAATCAATTTAATTTAGAAACTTGCTGGGAAATGTCTAATTAGTTGTACATAAAGGGGTGGCCATGCAACCTGGAACCATATTTGATGAAATTGTTAAGCAGATAAAATGAAATATTACCACAATTAATTGCTGTTTGAAAATAGAGTAATATAGTACAATAGATTTTGATCGATCAAGAACTACAGATCGAGATAATAGGGACCTAAGGTTACTTTAACGACCTGCAATAGAGGTCTTTGTAGTTTTTAAAATGGATGAAAATATTCTATAACTAAAATTAACAATTTATCGCCTTAGTTATTTCTTTGGAGTCATTGTGAATTGTCAAAGAATAATAATGCCTTTTTCCAATTCCCGCCTTACTTTTAGATTGGAATAGTAAAATTGGAATAGTAAAAATTAGAATGGTAAAAATAGTATCTCTTCTTCTCCATTTATTCTTAGTCATTCTTGTTTATAAAAGATTCGTGGAAGCTCATTCCGTTTGCGTCCTTTTCGGACTACTTCTCGCTAGCGTTCTCTATTTCTAGATTCCATGGTTGCATGTTATTTATATGAACCAGTTAGGTCTTTAATTTGGTCTGTTAATCTTTTTGGAATTCTGCTCGTGATCTAGAACCTTCTATTCGTCTCTGTACCACCAGTCCTTCTAGGTTAATGCTATCTCTGTATTTCAATGTAGGCGAAGTATCTTATTATTCGTTCATGATTAATATGGGATAATCTTATGGGTTCATTAATTTTCTGAAGAAAGGCGTTTTGAAGAAAAGCAATTCCAATTTGTTCTTCTGGTAGTTCATGGAATGCCAAGGGACCGTCTCCATCACCAAATTTCAAAAGAATCACTTGAGGTCCCGTTTTTAATGGTTCATGTTTTAGCGGGATATAGGAATACTAGAAAAACTACTAGTATCCGTTTCTTTTCCGTACTTTTACTATCCGTTTCTTTATGTTCTGTGTTATGTCCCTATTCCTCCAAATTTTCTGCAAATATCTTCTTGTATTTCTCCCATATTCTTCTGAGCTCATTAGTGTTTCCACCTTCGTTCCCTATTAAAGCCTCAAGAAACGAGTTGGTTTACTACCTTAAATTGCCCTATTTGACTGATGTTGGGCATGTTATTGTTTTGATGGTCGAGAAACATTATTTTCGTTTTCTCCTCGTTATAAGGTCAGTTCCTTGGTCGATCTCACAAGTGCAGTATCATCGGCATATCTTAAATTAAATTTTTAATGCAGACAAAATTGACACCATCCGGTCAATCTTCGAGGACTCTACGCTGATAAAACTCATAGAATATTCTATTTTCATTTTTCACCACTACTTTGTTTTTTAGTATAGATGAGAAAATAAGCCAATCAGGTGATGTGATAGTCCCATTTCCCTCACAATCTGCCATCAATTCTCCCAGTTTAGGAAGTCAAGCGGCTTCCGATAATCCAGAAAGCAGAGATATATAGGGTGGTTGACTTTTCTGGAATATTTGTTGAGTACTAGTACAGTAAAAATTTGATGTAAAAGCCGCATCGAGTTTAGTATCAGTTCTCGATAACTGAAGTTAAGCGAAGTCGGTCGCGGTTGAGACCTGGATGGGTGGCCGTAATATGAGAAACCCTACATACTAAGCCTTGGGCCAACTCGGCTTTAACACTTAGATATTATAGTACACATTTGTACCATTTTTTAACACACTAAGGCGTGAAACTATATTAAATGTATTTAAAGTTGACGGCATTGATTGCTTATTAATATTACATATTAATTATCTAATTGACTGCCTTAAATCTTATTATTTATTGCTATTCGAGATAGTATATTAATTTAGTAAATAGGAAGAAAATATAATATATATATATATATATATATATATATATATATATATATATATATATATATATATATATATATATATAAGAGAAGAATCAGGTTATGTTCAATAACTTCGCTCAGGACAGAAGAATTTCAGTTTTAGGAAGGGATTTAGAGATTGTGGACAGCTTTGTATATCTTGGGCAGAGGATTTCCATGGAGGGGAATACCGCCCGGGAGGTGGAACGGCGTGTTAAATGTGGCTGGCAGGCATTTGGTAGGCTCAACATAGTGTTTAAGAGCAGACTCCCACTTTGCCTGAAAAGAAAAGTATTCGATCAGTGCGTTCTACCCGTTATGACATACGGAAGTGAAACCTGGACACTCACATCGCAATCAATTCAAAAACTTCGGGTGGCACAGAGGGGAATGGAAAGATGTATGCTTGGCATTACAAGACGAGACAGAAAGTCCTGCGCATGGATCAGGGAACAAACAAAAGTCTGTGACATCATTGGAAGAGTAAAACAGTTGAAATGGAGATGGGCAGGCCATATAGCGAGGAGATGGGACGACAGATGGACCAAGGCAATCCTGGAGTGGATACCGCTTGATCGCAAACGTCCGCGAAGAAGACCGAAAGCACGATGGACTGATGACATCGTTAAGTATATTGGCCCGAGTGGCAGAGGAAAGCCCAGGACCGTGAAGGTTGGAAGCATGCTGAAGAGGCCTTCATCCTGCAGTGGATCGATACGGGCTGATGATGATGATGATGATGATATATATATATATATATATATATATATATATATATATATATATATATATATATATATATATATGTGTATATATATATATATATATATATATATATATATATATATATATATATATATATATATATATATATATATATATATATATATGTGTATATATATATATATATATATATATATATATATATATATATATATATATATATATATATGTGTATATATATATATATATATATATATATATATATATATATATATATATATATATATATATATATATATATTCCAGTATACCTCGCCTAAGGTACTGGACGGGTCACGGGTGGTGGATAGTGAAAGTTCCATTAGATATTAATGGACAGCTGCGAATATTCCAAAATAAGCAGCCCCGAACCAAGGCAAAAAGAAAGCTAAATCCACTTAGCGTCTGACTTGAATCAAGCGGCTGAGTGGTCAGCGTCTGTTCACCAGTGGTGCGGCTGATATTTAAATTCTGGAACTAACCCCTCTAGTCTTAACCTCTGAACCGTCATGGTTCAAACCTTTAATTCAAAGTACAAGATGAAGCGTTCTAGTTATTACAAAATTACCCCAGGAGGTAGACAATCCTCTGCCAGCTTTGCTGGTACAACCGGACTTTCGGATTCTGGGACGTCCGGGCTTAAACGCAAAATCTTTCAGAGGGAGTCGGAGACCTCTGGCAAACGTCTGAAACCGAAAATAAAAACTTTCTTTGGAACGGTAAATATCAATTCTCTCCTGCGTCCAGGAAAACTACACGAATTGGGGCGAACATTAAATCAGCGAAAAATCCAAATTTTAGCTTTGCAAGAAACCAGATTGTTGACAGATGATAACACCTTGGAATTCGGCAACTTTTCTTTTTCTTTTTTTAAAAGTAAAACGGACAAAAGAATACTCAAAAATACACCACATCTCGGTGTTGCTTTCGCTGTCTCAAGAAACATTCTTGGTTCTATAACAAATGTCGAGCCAGTAAATAATCGACTTATGACACTATCCCTCAAGTGTGCTAACAAAAACTATACATTAATCAATGCACACCTCCCAGTTAACGAAGAAAATAAATCTAATCCTGAAAAAGTAAATAAGTCCTGGGAAATTCTAGAAAAGACTATCTCTAAAATTCCCTCTAACCATGTTAAAATCCTATTGGGTGATTTCAACGCCCAACTAGGGAAAGAAAAAAAGTACAGGAAAACAGTCAGTAGTTTTCCCGCTCATAAATGGACTAACCATAATGGTAGAAGATTGGTTGAACTATGTTCGCAGTTTAATCTAAAAATAATGTCAACCCATTTTAAGAAGAAAATAACAAAACAAAAGACCTGGAGGTGCCTAAACACGTACATGGGTGAATTTCAAATTGACCATGTTGCCATTTCGTACCCCAATTATAAAGAGATTTTGAATGTTCAAGTCAGGAAAGGAGCAAATATAGACACGGATCACTACTTGACTAGAATCAAACTTAGCTTAAAACCTCGAAAACTTATTCAAAAGGGGCTGCTAATACCAAAGTTTGACCAAACGAAAATAAAACCAGCCCTAACAGAAGAGCTTGATAAACAACCTGCACAGAACTGGCAAGAATTAAAACAAAAAATTATTAAAACAGCCTTAGAGTTGGTCCCTTTACAAAAACGTAGAAAACATCCGTGGTGGGATGAAGTTTGCGAGCAAGCAGTATTAAGCCGAAGTAAAGCATTCAAAGATTGGAACAGTCAAAAAACAGCAATTAACTATAACATCTTTTTGGAAGTAAGAAAAGAAACATCGAAGCTAATTAGACAAACTACAAGAAAATATGAAAACAATCAACTTAATGAAATAGAAAAAGATTTCCAAAAAAACACCGGAAACTTTTACAAAACTTTTAAAACTAAATTAACAGGCTATCAACCGCAGAGCCTATGCTTTCAAAACGAAAACGGACAACTAGCTCTAAATAACCAAGACAATTGCAAAGAACTTGCGAAATATTTTGAATAAATACTAAACTGTCCTGAGCTCTTAAACAAATTACCAACACTAAACCCTAAACAAACAAACTGAGATTCATTACCACCGAATGAAGAGGAAATACTTAGGCAAATCAAGCGGCTTAAAAATAACAAAGCTTCTGGTGAAGATGGAATCACTGCTGAACTTTTGAAATCCGCTGGTCCAGGTACAATCAAGGAAATAACCAAAATTCTACGAGAAGTTTGGCGAACCGAACGGATTCCGGAAGACTGGAAAGATGCTCTAATCCATCCACTACATAAGAAAGGAGATAGAACGGATGTAAACAACTATAGAGGAATATCTCTTCTCCCAGTTTGTTACAAGATTCTATCTCAATGTCTACTAGACAGAGCACAGGGACAGTTAGAACCGAACATTGGTGAATATCAGGCAGGTTTTCGATCGGGCAGATCCTGCCCTGAACAGATCCTGAATCTAAAGTTGATTCTAAGACATCAAAAACTGTACAATAAAAATCTCGTCTGTACATTTGTGGATTTCAAAAAAGCATATGATTCTATTGACCGCGAATCTTTATTCTGAATGTTGAAAGAACAAGGACTAGATCTGAAAACGCTGGCAATTATTAAAGCAACGTTAACTAACACGAGGTCAAAAGTTAAATTCATGGGTGACATCTCAGAACCCTTCGAAATTAAAACTGGTGTGAGACAAGGGGATGGACTCTCGCCACTCTTATTTAACTGTGTTCTAGAAAAAGTAATACAGGAGTGGCGTGAAAAAAAGTCGGCACTGAACATTGGCCAGCCCATTAAACTGGGGAGAACCAACATCAAAATTGATTGTCTGGCATTTGCTGATGATCTAGCAATTTTAGCTCAGGATGTATTAACGACTCAAAAACAGATTGAAATCCTAAAAGAAACAGCAGAAAAGGTAGGACTCCAAATATCCTTTGAAAAGACACAATACATGACCTGCAACAGACTAAGAACATCATTTCTAAAAACAAAATATGGTAACATCAGACGAGTCTCTCAATTCAAATATTTGGGTGAAATAATCATGGAAAATGGGTTGGAAAAAGCGGCCAATAAAGGTAGATGTCAAAAAATGGAAACGGCATTGAGACTTACACAAAATATTTACAACAAAAAATGTCTATCTAAAAACACAAAACTGAGATATTACAACACGGTTATTAAGCCAGAACATCTATATGCTGCAGAAACGCTCATTTTGAATAGAAAGAGGAACATCGAGGACGTTGAAAAGAAGGAAAGAAAAATCATAAGAAAAATCCTAGGCCCCAAACAAATAAATAGCACAACATACCGACTTCGAGAAAACCAAGAAATCAAACAATACACAGATATACATAGCGATATGAGAAAAAGAAGACTTAAGTTTTACGGACACATCAAACGGATGAATCCGAGTAGGCTAACTAGACAAATAGTCAAATTTTATGAAAATAGGAGTAGAGCTAAAGTAGAAATAATTAAATGGATTGCGGCAATTAAAGAGGACCTAAGATCAGCAAATATTACACAAAGTGAAATTCAGGATAGAGGTTGTTTCAGACACAGGGTTAACGTTTTGAAGGTTGGCCAGAGAGAAAAATGTAGAAAGACTGGAACAACTTGGTCTGACGAAAGGAAAAAAGCTCATAGCGAAAGAATGAAATTAGTATGGGCTCAAAGGAAGGCTAACAACAACAAACGCCTCTAATTGTACTTCGCGTGGTCCACCAGGGCCCATACGTGAATAATAATAATATATGTATATATATATATATATATATATATATATATATATATATATATATATATATATATATATTTATATATATATATATATATATATATATATATATATATATATATATATCTATATATATATATATATATATATATATATATATATATATATATATATATATATATATATATATATATATATATATATATATATTTATATATATATATATATATATATTTATATTATATATATCTATATATATATATATATATATATATATATATATATATATATATATATATATATATATATATATATATATATATATATATATATATATATATATATATATATATATATATATATATATATATATATATATATATATATATATATATATATATCTATATATATATATATATATATATATATATATATATATATATCTATATATATATATATATATATATATATATATATATATATATATATATATATATCTATATATATATATATATATATATATATATATATATATATATATATATATATATATATATATATAAATATATATGTGTGTGTGTGTGTGTGTGTGTGTGTGTGTGTGTGTGTATCTGAAATTTGAAATTTGGACTGTGAAAATGATGTTTACTCCTTTTTCAGTGATAGCTGATGACATAATCGTCATAGATGGCGCCAGAGTGCCATTGTGACCAATAATTTTCAATGGGATCCTATGGCAAGTGACACCTCGTTTGAAAGGTATTTAAAAGACCTATTTAACCACACTAATTTTCTTTGGGTTCAAGGTAGTTTTGATGCATAAAATAAATAAATACCAAAATTTCAGTTTAGCGTAAAATTAATATAGATTCACAAGTCCGCCCTTAGAGTAAATGTTCGAAATGTACTCCATTTATTTCCTGACAGTAAAACATCCTATGGTAAACTCTTGTCGCATTAGTTCAAATGTTTCAGCGGAAATTGTTCTATACTCTTCAATAATTCTTAAAACATCTATACTGTCAGGTGTTGTAGCATATACTTTAGATTTAAAGTACCCCACACAGAAAAAAATCCGAAGGTGTAAGCTCCCGTGACCGACCGGACCAATTTTGTCTTCATGAAATATAAAATATAGAAAAATATTGTTAAATAGCAGCTAAATGTTTTAAAATTCTAAAAGTCATTTTAATCATAAAGAACTCGATATTACTGAAGTTTAATTTACGCCAAGGCGAGCGGACGGGTAATAGCTTGTACTTAATAATTTCGATATAATTCAACGTTAATTATCCGCGTTTCATGAATAAATAAAACGATTTAGTCAGAGACATAAGGACTTCCTCTATGTGCATCAGGCTTGGTATAAATTTTTGCGAGAGACAAATTTTCAATATATCTTTAATAAAATGATTACGACAGAAAAATACTATTCAACTGATTAACAAAAAATTGTCATAACATGACATATGAATAACTAATAAAAACACAGGAGCATAGTAGAAGGCTTGCTAAAAGATTTTGATTGGCCGAAAACATCCAGATTGGAGAAGTTAAATATATATTATGTTCCACTAAGATCTACAATCTACTCGGAAAATTAAAAGTTAGGTAAAAGTAAGTTAAAAAGTAGTCAGGATCGTTTTGCAGCAATTTGATTTACTATAATAAAACTTAATTTAATGAGTTCTAAATATAATTAAAAAAGTATCAGTTTATCATTCACTCTGTAGACAATAACAATTTTACCCAACTCATCGAATAAATAATAAAATAATGTCGATATTTTTTTATCTAAAAAAACACTAACGAGCCGAAAAAAAAACGCTCAATTTACCATAAATAACGTTGAATAGCTTGAAACGTACTACTCTAATTTTCAGATTAAATCCTTTTCAAAATATTTGCGCTGTATTAACTCAAAACATAATAAATTGCTTGTGTGAGCACAGCGTCAGTGAGTTTAAATATTCAATTGTACATATCCAATTTTTCTTTTGTCCCCTTTTCTGTTTGCTCTCTAATTTTTTTTCTGGCGTTCGGTGTGGAAAAAAATAAAAAGCCGCAACTTTCTGCGTACATTTTTGTACGTCAAGGTTGGCAAATAAAAAAAAACTGTACGGCGATGTTGCCTTTATTTAATGATGCGAATAGGTTGTAAATTAAATATTTTGTGGGTCGGAGGTAATTCTGAACAAGAAACAACGGACATGGATCTAATAGAAAATTCAACGGTTATTTTGTGACCCTAGTCGATCATGGTAGAACATGTGCTTGAAATTTTTGAAAACATTATTAAAATTTGTATACATGGTGGACATGGTTGAACATGGACAAGGTGGACATGGTGGTATTTTCTTATCTTATTTACAAGTTTGCGACTATGTTGGATGATCCAGTTGAAAAATTCGAAACGTTCACAAGGTGGTCGCTTTATAGATAGCAAAACTATCCTTGAAACAGCGTTAGTCAACTATATATATATAATAAAAACTAATTATTCTATCATGTTATATCATATCATTATGTCATCAAATTTGCTTGGCTTTTTCTGCTATTTGTAGTATTTTCAGCATTTCCCCTGATATGATCACCTCACCGCCAGATAGCATCGTTCATTTTGTTTTTATCGGTGGTTAAAAATAATTTTCTCAAACGCCTTCGAATTATATGTCTGAGGATTGCACTGGACTTAGAGACTGAAAACACTGCTGTGTCTTGTAAAATTGAGGAACCAAAACTTCTCTTGCATCCGTTTTTAATTTGTATTTTTAAATTATTACATCTCACATATTAACCCGCTGTATCCAAAACCCCATTTAGCAAATGTTTTTTTTTTATAACATCGGATTTTTCTTGTGCGTTCTGAAAATAAGTGACAACAATTTCGAGCGACGGTGCGTTATCAAGTTTGGTTTTAGATTTGGGCACAGTGCAGTGGAAATTTTTCCAAAACCTCAGCAGATTTATGGAAACAGTGTTTGGTAAGGGACCTGGTTTTTAGATGGTTTAAGCTATTCTTAGAAGACTGAGACTCGATTGAAGATAAACCGGGCAACGGAAGGGCTTCAACATCAAGAAGTGCTGAAAATGTCTTCAGAATCCGGGATCTTGTGCATCCTTATTTTCGGTTGACGATTAGAATGATTAGGGAAGAGTTGAATCTGACTGAAGACTACAGTTCGTCAGATATCATTTCAGGTCATCATCCCCATCAATCGCCTGAGGATGAAGAAAATCTGCGCGTATATGGTTCCTAAAAACATTTAACAGGATGAAAGGACAACACGAAAGAAACATGTTTTGGTTTCTCACTTTGTGGATTAAGTAATTAAAATATTCCATAGATAGCAGCACTGGTTCATTAGCAGAAAAAAGACTTGTGGCAAATACATTTGCCCAATGTTTTATTTACACCTTTGGACTGTACGTAAATGTACAGCTAAATTTTACACAGTTATCTCAACTGTTTGGAATTTTGGGAAAAACATCCCTCCATATCCATTTATAAATACAGATATAATTGAAATTACTCTTATCCAATCGTAGGGTAAAATAATGTAATATTAATAGTTGTCAATAACCTAAAAAATAAAATGTTAATGAACGACATTTATTAATTCGAAATATCATATACCATTTATTGAATTTTACTATGATTATGGTCGTTGTATAAAAATATTTTTATCGTATTTTAAATATATATAATATATTTTATCTTTTATCTCTAATAAATATAAACACTGCACAGTTATCTGAACTGTTTGCAGTTTTGGGAAAGATACCGTGCCATGTCCATTTATAAACACAGGATTAATTGTAATCACTCTTTTCCAATCCCATGATAAAATAGCAGAATATTAATAATTTTCAAAAACTAAGAAAATATAAGATTAGCGAACGGCATTTATTAATTCTAAATAGCGTATACAATTTGTTCAATTCTACCATGAATATGGTCATTCTATAGAATTATTTTTATCTTTAGCGATGAAGCGTAGTTTTATTTAACCCCATTGTTAAAAATAAACAAAATTACAATATATGGGGTGATGAAAATCATAGAGAGATTTTTGAACGTCCGTTATATTCTCATAAGCTCAATACAGTGCAGTCAGGGGAATCATTTTTTCGGACTATTTCAAAAATGAGGTTCGCAATGCTGCAATAAATAATATGCACACAGGGTTGACTAGCAGTATCAACAGGTGAACATTTGAGCGATTTACTTATTCTCAAAGTATCATCTAAAAATAACTAGCTAAAAATTTTAAATTTATTTATATATATATATATATATATATATATATATATATATATATATATATATATATATATATATATATATATATATATATTTATGGGAGAAATTTTCGAACTGAACTCTTCCTTCTTAAAGGATCTTCTGATTAAAACCGGAGTACGCCAAGGAGGTGGGTTATCCCCACTCCTCTTCAACCTGGTCTTGGACAAAGTCATAAGGGAATGGGAAAAAGAACTAAAAAATCAAGGACACTGGAAACCAATACGACTCGGACGAACCAAAAACAACATAGAAATATCATGCCTAGCCTTCGCGGACGACCTAGCCATACTCGCAGACAATGATAAAAGGGCAACCAAGTCCTCAAGAAATGTGTAGAGAAAGTTGGCCTACGAATATCCTTTCAAAAAACCGAATTCTTCTGTTCAAAATTAAATGTCCAAAATTTGAACACCAAATACGGCAAAATAAATAGAGTCACTCACTTCAAATACCTGGGCGAGATCCTCGAATCCCCAGGAGGAGAGAACATAGCACAGAAGACTCGATTGCAGAAGACGAAGAGGGCATATGGCAAGACACACAATATCTACAATAAGAAATGCCTATCCATACACGCAAAAATAAGACACTACAACACAGTAATCAAACCAGAGGTACTATACGCAAGCGAGACACTTACACTCCATACAAAAAGCGGCTAGAAAACATACTAAAAGAAGAACGCAAAATTATGAGGAAAATTCTCGGCCCAAAACTGACAGAGGAAGGATACAGACTACATTCTAGAAAGACCATAGAGAGAATGTCCAACGAAGCGGCGGACATAAGAAAAAGAAGGTTGAAATTCTATGGACATATCAGTAGACTCCCACCGACAAGACTCACCAACAGAATTCTTACGTACATACAAGGAGTCAAGTCAACAGTACCATGGATCGCACAAGTCAGAGCTGATCTGGGTAAGGCACAAATGGGCCTGACAGAGATTGAGGAGAGAAGAACGTACAAACACAAAATACATATGTGGAATGTTACATCAGAGAGCGAAGTTTCAAGGAAATCAGGAACAAAGTGGACGGAGGAGAGAAAGAGAATCCACGGAGAAAGGATGAGACAGGTGTGGACGATTAGAAAGAATACTCGAAAATGAGTCAGGATGCTTTGCGTGATCCAACCGGGTCTATACACACCCAATAACGGGTACGGGTTGGTACCACGGATATTGTACATTTATATTACTATGCAGAGTTTTACAGTCGCGCTAGGTATGGTTTGATATTTTGGGGTGGGTCGCCTCATCTGATGCGTCTTTTTAAAAATACAAGAAAAGATGATTCGAATAATGGGTGGGATGTCACTGCTGGCAACATGTCGACCAATTTTTAAACAATGCAGGATTTTGACGCTGCCATCACTACATATTTTGGAGGTTATTATCTTTGTTAGGCGAAATTTTGTAGCATTCGTAAAAAATAGTGATTTTTATCCCTATGATACACGAAGCTCTGATGACCTTATTTTACCAATACATTCATGTAAGATAGTTAAACATAATGTTTACTATAGGGATGTGAGGGTATATAATAAGTTGCCACAATGATTTAAGCATGCTCAGTGTGATAACGAATTTAAAAAATTAGTCCACGAATTTCTTATAAGTCAATGTTTTTATAGTTTAGAAGAATATATGTTGTATCAATAATTAGATTCAATGCTTATTTATGTATACAATGTTTATTTGTGCAAGATTATCTTGTCATGTATTTTTTCTGAGGTCGTGTCACTGAACATTCTGTCAATTCTGTCGATCCGACTTAATCATGAATATTTGTATTGTTGTGGAGATTGAATAAATACCTTATTACATTATTAAATTATTAAATTATATACATTATCAAGAATAAAATATTTATATGTAGGTTTAAATGTTATATATTTTTTGTATACACAGGAAGGTGGCAATGTGCATGCTCTTGTTTTGACTTGACCCCTGCATATTTGTATTGTTTTGAGGATTCAATAAATTATTATTATATATATATATATATATATATATATATATATATATATATATATATATATATATATATATATATATATATATATACATATATATATATATATATATATATATATATATATATATATATATATATATATATATATATATAATAATATCGGGTTTCCCGAAATTCAACGTTAACCAGTTACCGGCCGAAAGGTCAGGTTATACCAGTTCTGGCAAAAATTTTAAAAAATCCATATCACTGTTTTGAATGATAATAGCCATATATTTGAAAATCTTGACTTTCCACACCCTAGGTTATATCTTTAGGTACAGTGATCACAAATTTTCCAATTTGTCAGTTTTATTTTTATATTGTGATCCTAACTAACCATATTATTAATCACAGTCAGAAATCAAACAATGAACGTTTTAGTAAAAAAAAGTTTCATAGAGTCGTAGATTATATCAATTATGTCAGCTAACTTTGACACTTTATCTTTAAAAAAAATGTATTACACTACCCTGGGCAAGTTATTTCAAAAGGTGACTCATTTAGTCAAGATTTCAAAGTGGTACAACAATTCGCACTTTTCTTTATACAAAAAATATTATTACTTATTTTTTTTCTTGTCAAAGGACCACATTTCAAAAAACTCATACCACGATAAAAAATACTTTTGTGTGCTCTAAAATCGACTTCACCAGTGTGAGATGGACAGATGAGACAGACAAAAAGAAGTTTATTTAAACTTGCATAACTTACATAGTTGGCACACGGAAATCCCGCATTTAACGCTTGTAGACCGGTTCCAATATCAATTTAAAGTTAACATGTGGACCGAAACTGTAAACGAACAAATAATTGGACCATTTAAGTTGCCTGAAACTTTCAATGATGCCAAATACTTCAATAGTAACTTCGTTACTAAATAGGACTTCAAGATGGTTGCCCAGCGCATTATGCTCGTCTTGTACAGGATTATTTGCACAGAGTTAAATTACTCAATTTAACTCTGTGCAAATAATCCTGTACAAGACGAGCATAATGCGCTGAGTCACTCGACCCCGCCGTTCTCCGGACCTAAACTCCCTTGATTTCTTTTACTGAGGCTGTATAAAAAAAGTGTATTCAAAACCAATACAAAATCTAGCTGAACTGCGTCACAGAATTCTTAAAACGGCAGATGAAATAAATGAAAGGAGATTCGCACGAATAGTGAAAAGATCTTTTCTGAAGTGATGCAGAGCATGTATTCGTGCCGAAGGCAAACAATTTGAGCCTTTGCTTTAGTTTTAAATAAACATATTGTGATAAATAAAAGTATTACAATAATTCCTTTCATTTCATTTTGATTAAATTTTATCTTAATAAAATAATAGACTGATTATTAATTTGACTCACACTCATTGCCTTTGGGGTGAGTTTTTTTTATATAACGTTATTTTGCTAAAAAAAGGAAATTTAATTTTTTGTAGAAAGAAGAATGCCAATTATTGTATCATTTTTAAATCTTCACTAAATGGGCCTTCTTAAAGTTGAATGTCAATCTGTCTCTCTCTAATTCGTCGTCGAACAGTATGACTATCTATCTCAGTCTTTCACATCTGTCCGTCCATCTCACTTACACCGGTGCCCACAAATCCATTTTTGAGCACACAAAAGTATTTTTTATCATGATTTTGCAAAAAAAAAAAAAGCAATAATATTTTTTATGTAAAGAAAAGTTCCAATTGTTGCACCATTTTAAAATCTTGACTAAATGGGCCATCTTTTGAAATAACTTCCCCAGAGTTGTGTAATACATTTTTTTTTTAAATATGAAGTGTCAAACTTAGCTGACATAATTTTTTAAACGACGACGCAATGAATTTTTTTTTACTTAATTAACAACGTTCATTGTTTGATTTGTGACTGCGATTAATAACATGGTTATTTAGGATCACTTTATAATAAATAACACTCAAAAATTTGGAAATTTGTTGTCACAGAACCTAAACATATAGCCCAGAATGTCGAATTTCAAGATATTCAAAAATATACCTATTATCACTTATCACGGTAACATGGATTTTTTTGTTATTTTTGCCAGGAATGGTATAACCTGGTCTTTCGCCCGGCACCCGCTTGACGTTGAGTTTCGGTATACACTGTGTATAAATAATATATGAGATTGACCTGAAAGTTTATAGGGTTTTTTAAGAGAAAGATAAACACAAATAGTTTTTGGAAATATTTAGTTAGTTTACTAGGTAATCATAATGCCTTTTTGTCAAAAATTAGTATTTTTATTGCCAAAAAATGTCGAAAGGTTGTTTTTTGCGTAAGCAAAGTGGATGGGGCAAAACATCCGAATTGAAGCTCAACAACATTTGCCGGATCCTGATTGAAACTTGTGGTCATACATTATCATCATGATGTACGACGCCTTTTCTGTTTGCTAATTCTGGCCGGTTTTTTTTTCATTTGATGGGTTCAGCTGATCTAATTATGAACAGTAGAGATCGATGTTGATGGTTTAGATCCGTTAAAGAAGCTTAACGGTGAAACCCTTCCCGTCCCGCCAAATACAATACATAATTCTGTTCGTATGAAGGCCTTATTTCGTTGTAGTTAAAACCGCTAACCCAAGCAAACTCCATGACTTTTTTGATTACACGTTGTTGTATACAATCTATTTTTCATCACCAACCGCTCCGGAAAGTTTTTTTTTCAGCAAAATATCTCACGAAGAGATTCGATCTAGCAGATTTCAGTTACTAAGTTACCTACACATTGTACAGATGGTGCAAAAAGACTGATTTGCAAATATCTAACTTATCTGTCATCTCACGGTGGTGCATGGATTCTTGGTTATTAATGCATTTATTTCCTGGACATCAGTGCTTGAAAGACGGTCAGAGTGATGCCGGTCTTCCAGGTCAAAATATCTGCTCCTGAAACGACCTAACAAATTTTACATCATGGTGTCCCAACAGACATTTTTTTTTGTTTGGCAGTGTTCTTGCTCTTTTTGAAGGAAAAAATCACACTGTAACGTAAATGTAAATTATTAACCGACATTTTTAATTTGAGCCAACTTGACTAACTAAAGGCAAATTAAATTTAATAATTATAAACTTAAAACATTAAAAATTAAATTAAAATTAAATTATAAATTAATTAAATTAAATTATTTATTAAATTAATTAATTAGATGAAATTAATTAAATTAATTAATTAAATGAAATTAATTAAATTAAAATTAAAAAAAAAATTAAAATTAAAATTATAACATTATAAAAAAATTATTAAACATTATAAATACCACATATGTAAATAAACATTACTAATCCAACTCATATTTTTGTTTCCAAGCGTTAAAAGAAAAACTAAGGAAAATCCTTATCAATTTTTCGGACAATCCAGTACATAATCTTCTATGCTTAATTGTCATTAACACTCACTTGAATTAAAGCAAGAATTCAATTCAATTCAATGACACTAGCGCTTATCCAGGAGGATGCAATTCTAATACTCCCTATTAAGTATTCTTGAGCATTGCATACATTAATTTTTAAGTTGTCTTGTCATAAAGAGTTTATTTCCGTATAAACTGTCTGGGGTCAACGGTCTTTCCCTCTCTGTTGACGCGAAAATAACATGGAACACAAAATGAACAGATAAGTATACTGTAGCAAATATGGAATAAAAGTCAGGCTGGTTAAAAGAGAATATTAACACATGTTTGATGCTATATTTAAAATTGATTAAACCATTTGATTTTTATTTTTTTGTGCTCGAATAAAAGTGCTGATAAATTTTGATTTGCTGCATTCAATCACTATTCGATTCTTATGATTAATTTATATTTTTTACTATCTGTAAAAGTATAGCTTATTAAAAACACAAATAAGCAACATCAAAATTTAAAATTGTCCGACAGTTATCAAGAGAAATCAAATTAGTGCTATTACGAGGGTTATATGATAAGTACCTTGCATTAACAAGAAAAACATTTTTGTATGTAATTTATTTTTTATTTTTCAATGTAATCATCTTTCAGTTCGATAGACTTAGGCCAACGTTTTTTTTATCTTTTACTGCAATCCTTTAAAATAAGTGTTCATTTCAACAATGACCTTATCGTTAGAGCTACGTTTTATTCTGTTGAACCACTTTTTCATATATGGAAATAGGAAATAATCGCTGGGTGCTAAATCTGGCGAATATTGTGCATGCGAAAGCAATTCGTATAGCATTTTCTTGATGGAAGAGGATTTTTTTTCTTCGCCAAATGCCGACGTTTTTATTTTACAGCTTGGTTGAGATGGTCCAATAAGTTGACATAATACTGCCCATTAATCGTTTTACCCTTTTCCAGGTAATGGACGTGAATTATACCGCGTACATCCCAAAACGCTGTAACCATGACTTTGTTCACCAATTTACCCTTCTTTAGCGCAGATTCGCCTCGGAAAACCCACTGTTTAGACTATTCTTTGGGCTCTGGTGTGCTGTGATGAATCCATGTTTCGTCAACAGTTATGAACCGACGCCAAAAATCATTCCAATTGCGTTTTAACTTCTCTAAACATTATTTTGCTGTTGACACACGTATGTGTTTATTGTCAATTGGGAGCAATAGCGACACCCATCTTGCGAAAAGCTTTTTGAGTGAGTTGTTAAAATATTCTGCACCTATTCAATTGAGATACCCAGTCTCTGTAATCGCACACACTTTCACGCTCCAATCATTTATTATGATATTGTGGATTTTTTCAATCATTTCTGAAGTGGTAACATCATTTGGACGACCGGTCGACCTTCGTCAAAAATGCTTGTACGGCTTCGTTTACATTCAGATGTCCAATATTTTATGGTTGATAACAAAGGTGCAGAGTCTCCATAAACTTCACTGAGCTCCGTTTTAATCTCGTCTTTGTTTTCGTTTTCAAAAACAAGTATTTTATCACTGCTTGATATTTAATTTTTCCATTGTGGTAAAATCACAAAAGTTGTATTTAAAAGGCTGCCATTCACAAACTAAATCACGCACTCACTTGACAATTTGACAATATTGTTGGGAAAGGATATGTTTATGAAAAATATCACTATTTAAATACTAGCCGCGCCGTCTCTGGTACCATCTATTCAAAATAGAAGAAAATTACGGGGGCATTCTTGCGCAACTTCTTTTTTTGGTACAAGAAGTTAATACTAGCAGCGCCGTTTCTGGGACCATCTATTCAAATTAGAAGAGAATTACGGCAGCATTCTTGCGCATCTTCTTTTTTTGGTACAAGAGGTTAATGCATTATGTCACTGAAAATAACACAATTCCTAGATTTATTTCCAGAAATTGTGGCACAGTAACTAACAAAAAGGATGAGATATTTTATCAAGTTATTATAAATACGGGTAAAAGGTACTAAGGAAAATTGACTTTCAGTATCTTGAAGTACCGCATTGCTATGAATATTACCAATTCTTTTATGATTTACATGAACCTGAGGTATGGAGACATAACTTTCCATACCTCATTCAAATTATTACACTACTCTACAGTTAAAATATATCTACAGCCAAAATAAGTGAATCTTATGTATTTTGTTATGCTTATAAACAATATGCGAAGAAAAAATCTTAGTTGGTACCTACTCTCTAAGCCTCATTGGCACCTCTGCCTAATTACGGAACAATCCATTCTAAAATTTGATATACTCGTATTAATTATTTTTAAAAAATTTAAAAAAGTTACTAAAAAAGATCGTTAAAAAAAGTTGCAAATACATGGCTAGTTCTATTTTAAACTTTCTATGGTTACGAAAAGTTATCTCTTTAGAAGACTGTAAGTTTATACTATATTGCCAGTTTATGAAAATACATCTGATAACTACTGTGTGTGGTGAAAATCAAGACAAAGACATGCCATATATGCTACTGCAATTGTATTAAAATTCATTGGAGTCTTTAAATGGAAGAGGCCGTTTAATGGCATTTAATGTATCATCCCTTTGGCGTGAATTTTCAGATTATGTCTGATATAATAAGTAATAGTAATTCTTGTTTTACCCTCCGATTAAGACATGTATCACCTAGATATGAATTGCTACAATATTAAACTTTACAATCTGCTAGCAATCATATACCTCATAAAGATAAATTGCCCGGTCACAATCTACTGCAGAAATATAGCCTTGTAATGTACAGCTTTCTATATAATATGTATGATTCATATGTATAGCTTTAATATATTGATATGTTAATATATGTATATATTGATACGTATAGCTTTCTAAATGATACATTTGTTGAGACTAAAAGTTGCTGCGATCTTCTTGCTTTATATACAGCAGCGATATACCATATATCGTTACTCTCTTTCTGAATGGAACAGTTGAGTAAGATCAGAGCATTAAGAAAGGAAAATATGCCCGCTAAGAGAGTTGGTCTAGTAAGGAACAAAAATGTCAACATTCCATTACTTACGACAAAATGCGTTCTACTACCTAAACATCTTATAGAACTACACTTATGTAATACACTTATACAATAGTCTGTAACAGCCAAGCAAGAAGTATATGCTTTCAGTTATCTTTAACAGAAATGCTACTAGAATCAGTGATGTTAAAATTTAACAGGGAATTTTTGTGGTTCCACAAATTAGGAACCATTTCAGAGACACGGATTTGGATTTCGTACTTGAAGGTGATGTAAATATCTTTAGAATTTCTTTACATTAGTTATAAGAAATTTTCAGAGCAACTATTTAAGAGAAAAGTATGGGAACATTCTTGCGCATCTTTTTTTTTGGTACAAGAAGTTAATGCATTATGTTACTGAAAATACCACTAGATTCTAGATTTATTTCTAGAAATTGTCGTACAGTAACTAACAAACAGGAGGAGATATTTTATCAAGTTAATATAAATACGGGAAAAATGTACTAAGGAAAATTTATTTCTGAACTGTTTGAAGAGATGTTCCAAAAGTGACTTTCAAGAAGTGGAGTCGGAAATGCAAAGAGTGTGTTGAAAATCGATGCTTTGATGTTGTGTTGTTATTGCTCCTCAAATTCAAGAATATTATAAGAAAAATGAATAAGATAGTGACCTATGATGGAAAGTGGGTCCTGTATGATAATTCAAAGAGGTATTAGTCTAAGCTTTCATCGAGCTATCAACCCATATCGCAAACCAAACGTTCACGCCAAAAAGATATTACAGTATATATAGTGGGGTCAGCTGAGCGTCGAGTATAATGAATTGCTCCAATCTGATCAAACGGTCACTCTGCGCCCCAATCAAAAAAGACTCACCAAGTTGGGATTGTATCGCACCCAGCGTATTCTCCATACTTGACCCCTTTGGATTTTTTACTTTTTCGATCTCTATTAACCAGATGTTGTTTAAGATTTGCTTTACGTTTTTTGAAGAAGTTGAATATAGCCTAATTAAATCTATTACTTAAAAATTTTACCTCTCTCACGAATTATAACCTCTCCGGCTATACTTGACATTTTTTTGCTGCAGGCTCTTGGTAAAAATGGCAATTTAAGTATTTTCCCTGCTAATAATAAAAATACATTTTCTTTACTTATATCGATGATAGTAATTGCATAAAATTTAGATTTATTGATTCATTTAGCCTCGTGGGGGTATCACTTGATGCCATGAAACCAGAAGCGTTTAAAATCCCATTTAGATTATGACAAGTTTTACTTATTAACAAGAACAGGGGTGTTTTGTTATAATTATATTGATGATGCAGAAATCATGAATAATACTACACTACCGTCCATCAACCATTTCTATAACAAGTTAGAGGATTCAAATATTACTAAGCAAAATTATAGCCATTGTCAAAATGTGTGGACCTATTTTGTGATTGAAAATCTAGGGCAATACTCTGATCTATATTTAAAAACAGATAAATTAAGATTGGCTGATTCCGAAACAATTGTATTACATCACATGGTTTAAATCCAGCATGGTATTATATACTCTGCCTGAAATTCTGCTCTTTGTAGAATAAGGTATTGGCGGTAGGCTTTCTGTATGTATAGATCGTCTGTATAGAGCCAATAACAAATATAATCATTGATTTTGATTAATCTAAACCATCTAATTATCTTCTATATGTTGATGTGAATAATCTATATGGTAAGGCAACGACGAAACCCTAACCATATGGTGGAGTTGAATGGATTGATGATGTTATTGATTTTGATGTAATGTCAATTCTAGACGACTCTCCTATAGGATACATATTGCAAGAAAGATTGCACAATCTTTCACAATTTACCCAATCTTCATAAAGATTTTCCATTTTGTTCTGAACATCGAGTATCACCGCAATCAAAATTGACAAAGTTAATGAGTACACTCTACTCCAAAGAGAAATATATTGTACATTATCGGAACTTGAAACAAGCTTTGGAAAATGGTCTTGAATTAAATAAGATACATAAGATTTTGAAATTTTATCAATCACCGTGGCTGCAGCCCTATATAGAATTAAATAATTGATTTAGAACTGAAGTTACCATTACATTTGAAAAAAACTTATATAAACTGTTCAATAATGCTGTTTTTATTCTTATAATTCTTCATGGTTCAAAACCACGAAGTTTTTTTCGACAGTACCTGAGACATGGTGAAAATGTATAGAAAGTGAGCATAATTACTTCAGATATTAAGATTGTATTAATTCCTTCGTAGGTCATTAGGTGAATTGCGATAGCGCGAAAAATATCATTATTTTGTTTCTATTAATTAATTAAGTTCAACCATTTTATTGAGTCAGAATAGAACAAATTGTGATAAAGACTTAGTAATGATACTTGGATTTTTAAATGTTATTTCTTGTTTTATAATTACTGACTTCTAATTTTATTCCTAGATATTATTACAATAGAATTATTATTGTCCGTTTGTCCGTAAGTAATAAATTATCATCTCACATCCAAAAAAAATTCAGTTTATTCAAATGTGTGTATTAAATTCCCAATTATGATAGGATGGAAATATAATGATTACTCTATCAAATGATATGTCTACCAAAACAAAGTGTAGTAAAAATGTGTACATTTTTGTAAGATCCTTGTTTTTTATATATTTTAAGATGTCTACTATGACATATTTTCCATTAAATTCCTATTAATTGTAATTTATATATTAATTAAAATGCGAATGTATTTTTTTTACACCAGTATACGGCTTCGGGGTACACACAACGATATATTTTAAAGCACGTTCTGCAAAAATAAAAATGCCCGAGAATACTCAGGAGAAAACAAATGGGTGCTATATGCTTCGGTATAATTAGTTTTTAAGTGCAGTTTTAATTATAATTAACCTTTGCACCAGAGTAAAAATTTTTCTTTATTACCACAGCAAAACGTTATTGTTTTTTCCTCAGGAACACAAATTGTCAGATTGCCTTAACACATCCTAATATTTAGAACAAGATTCTACTATTAAATATTTAATTGTTTATGGTTTTAGAATTGAAACAAAATGTCTATAAAGATTTATGATTAAAAGAAAAAAATCAAATTATGACTATAGCCAAAGAATCTATCAAACTTGAACTCGAAGGAAATATGACGGAACAATTAATAAAATAAAATTATCTGCGCACGATATTAACAGGTGGCCGAAGATTAAATATAGAAATAGAATAGCAGGATAGCAGAATATCTAAAAAACACAATACATCGTAACAAATATATGGTATAAAAACAAAGCGTAAAATAAAACTCTATAGAACTCTACAGCAGATAGGATAGCGGACACAGAGACGAAAACAAATAATAAGAATACTAAAAATGAAAATACTAGAGTGTAATAAAAGAAGTTGCATTTTTGAGATATTTTATTATTCATTATTTAAAAAGTTTACCATTTGTATATACTCCTAATTCCCCTGAAATTTTCTTGGTGCTTGTTCTAGGATCTGCAACCACAGCTGCTCTTAATATATCGGCATCGAGAGACCGTGGACGATCTGATCTTCCTTTATCTTCAAGACTCATGTCTCCGTCCTTTGAACTAGAGCTGAACGGTTCGGTTTTATAGAGCACCTTCCCCCTCTACTTTGCAACTCTCACGATCTGCTTCTGTCGCTTTGAAGTTTTATTTTTTAACAATATCGTATAATTGCTATAACTTATTTCACTAATTTTAATGTGAAAAACTGTCGACTGAATTTCGCAGTGGAATTTCGCAGTGGAATTATTTTAATAGTAAGAAAGATGTTTATTTGTCGGAAGAGTGAAGTATGATCTTTTATTTATAAGCAAAGGAAAAAAGGCAAATGCTTTTGTTACACCCCAGTATTATAAACTATCTCGGCAAAAATATTTACAACCAAAATAACAAACACTTAACAAACGAGAAATGAGCAACATTCAGGATGTCGTGAAGTTTACAAAATGAAGAAAAAAAAGAGTGGAATCAGTATATGGATAGATTGAGCTCGAAGAGAACGATTCAAATTATCGCCATGCGTCTCTGTATAAATATGCAACATACAGGAAGTTTATAAAAAAAAAGAAAAGGGTGGATCAGCATATAGATCGAATGAGCCCGAACAAAATGTCGAAAATATGCATAAACGAGTGTCAATCTTGATTATACTTTAGCTTTCTCAGCAACTGCTCTTACAGTCTTACATGAATTTGATATAATTCTCAGGATGAGTCTTTTTTCTCTTCTTATAAGAGGTGGTGGCCTCCCAGTTGAACGACGAGTTGCGTATGACTCGCTGAACCAAATCAATTTGGCAACCGATGAAAACTTTAATCGTCTTTCTTGTTCTGAAAAACACATTTTTCCCATAATGATTCAGAATTTTTTAATTTTTTTCTATACAAATTTATGAGATTAAACTAGTGAATAGCTGAACTGAACTATTAAATTGTGATAAAGCGTCTAAATCATCGCTTCACAACCTGGAGGTCGCGGTTCGCGTTCAGGAATATGGGAGGATTGCAATGTGTTCAAAAAATAAGACCCATATACGAAACATGCTTTTATTAACGTATTTTTAATTTAAAAACAAGTGTTAGAAAATTCAATATTACCAGGTAATAACAACATAATAAAATACACTTAAATAAAGTAATAGCCAAAGTTGTTTCAGATAATAATTTAATGCGACGGTTTATTTTGTTTTTCACTTAAAAGTTTTTATATACGTTGATCATCATTGCAAACACACATTTTGAAAGACACCATACACGAGGAGAAGTTTTTTTCGCATAAGTAAGACGTAGCGAAGGGGATCAATATTTTCAAAGCTTCCGTTACTAAGCTTCCATATTCCCATCGTCATGCAAGTGAAAACTTATCTAAATCTTGAGTTAAATTGGTTGTAGCGATTTGTCGGCAGATATTTCAATAAGTGGGTTGTGAATCTCAATAGTTGCAATAGCAGTTGCCACATTTTCATCAAACTGAGAAAACATGAGAATCGATCTCTTCGACAAATCATCGTTGCTATCTGGAATATATTCAGTAACTGAATTTTCAATTCGTGTAAATGCGTTACATATTCTCCATCACGAGATCGATAACATATTTTTCTAAATCCATATATTTAATAATAAAGCATATAATAATATAATATATAATAATAAGGCGTATAATCCAAATACCAAGTTTCTTGATGAAGGCATTGACTTTGTCTGTCTTTAGAAAAATGTTTTTGTTACGGCCTTGTAAACTCATATTCAAGTCATTCAAATGTTAAAATATATTACTCAAGTAAGCCAAGAGTAATATAGTTTCTCCATCTTGTAAAAGCTCTGAAAATGAACTATTTTTATCTGTAAAAAGATTTTGAATTCATCTAGCAATTCAAAAGGCCTCATTAGCACTTTTCCTCGGAACAACAAACTGACGTCAGTATGGAAAAGCAGTGAATCGTATTTGGTACCCATGTCTTCTTTCGCACAATTTGGAAAGCAATCTAGTCTGTAACGGTCGACTTTTAATAAAATTGACGATTTTTACGGCTTGTGACGGAACATTTTTTAAATAATCTGGCATCTTTTTGTAGCAAGAGCATTTCTGTGAAGAAAGTAGTGCGTCCATTCCCTATCTGGCAAAATGTCTTTTATTTTTTCACCACTGTTCTTTCCCGTTATCACTTTCGCTCAATCAGTATATATTGCAACATATTTATTAAACTCCAAGTTTTCGTTTTGTGATCAATAAAAACTTTAAATATTTTTTTTCTTTTTTGGGCTTTTCACCCCGATCTAAAATTCAAAAAAATATCAAAAATATCTGTTTTTATGTATATATATATCATATTCAAATCTTTAATTCAAAGTACCAGATGAAGCGTTCTAGTAATTACAAATTAAATTAAAATTAATTACAAAAAATTATTAAAACAGCCTTAAAGTTGGTCCATTTACAAAAATGTAGAAAACATCTGTGGTGGGATGAAGTTTGCGAGCAAGTAGTATTAAGCCGAAGTAAAGCATTCAAAGATTGGAACAGTTAAAAAACAAAAATAAATTATAACATCTTTTTGGAAGAAAGAAAAGAAACATTGAAGCTAATTAGACAAACTAAAAATAAAATATAAAAACAATCAACTTAATGAAATAGAAAAAGATTTCCAAAAATATAACATCCGAAACTTTTACAAAACATTTAAAACTAAATTAACGGGCTATCAACCCCAAAGCCTTTGCTTTCAAAAGGAAAACGGACAATTAGCTCTAAATAACCAAGACAATTGCAAAAAACTTGCGAAATATTTTGAACAACTACTAAACTGTCCTAAGCCCTTAAACAAATTAGCAACACTAAACCCTGGACAAACAAACCCAGATTCATTACCACCGAATGAAGATGAAATAATTAGTCAAATCAAGCGCCTTAAAAATAACAAAGCTTCTGGTGAAGATGGAATCACTGCTGAACTTTTGAAATCCGCTGGTCCAGGTACAATCAAGGAAATAACCAAAATTCTAGAAGAAGTTTGGCGAACCGAACGAATTCCGGAAAATTGGAAAGATGCTCTAATCCATCCACTACACAAGAAAGGAGATAGAATGGATGTAAACAACTACAGAGGGATATCTCTTCTTCCAGCTTGTTACAAGATTCTATCACAATGTCTACTAGACAGAGTACAGGGACAGTTAGAACCTAAAATTGGTGAATATCAAGCAGGTTTTCGACCGGGCACATCCTGCCCTGAACAGATCCTGAATCTAAAGTTGATCCTAAGACATCAAAAACTGTACAATAAAAATCTCATCTGTACATTTGTGTATTTCAAAAACGCATATAATTCTAATGACCGCGAATCTTTATTCCAAATCTTGAAAGAACAAGGACTAGATCTAAAAACGCTGGCAATTATTAAAGCTACATTAAATAACACAAGTTCAAAAGTTAAATTCATGGGCGACATATCAGAGCCCTTCGAAATTAAAACTGGAGTAAGACAAGGGGGTGGACTCTCGCCACTTTTATTTAGCTGCATTCTACAAAAAGTAATACAGGAGTGGCGTGAAGTCGGCCCTGAACCAGCCCATTAAACTGGGGAGAACCAAGATCAAAATTGATTGTCTGGCGTTTGCTGATGATCTAGCAATTTTGGTTCAAAATATATTAACGGAGGGATTTAAATCCAAAAAGAAATAGCAGAAAAGGTAGGACTCCAAATTTCCTTTGAAAATACACAATACATGACGTGCAACAGACTAAGAACACCATTTCTAAAAGCGAAAATATGGTAACATCAGACGAGTCTCTCAATTCAAATATTTGGGTGAAATAATCTTAAGCTAACTAGACAAATAGTCGAATTTTATGAAAATAGGAGTAGAGCTAAAATAGAAATAATTAAATGGATTGCTGTAATTAAAGAGGACCTAAGATCAGCAAATATTACACAAAGTGAAATTCAGGATAGAGGCTGTTTCCGACACAAGGTTAATGTTTGGAAGTTTGGCCAGAGAGAAAAATGTAGGAAGACTGGAACAATTTGGTCTGACGAAAGGAAAAAAGCTCATAGCGAAAGAATGAAATTAGTATGGGCGCAAAGGAAGGCTAACAACAACAAACGCCTCTAACTGTACTTCACGTGGTCTACCAGGGCCCATACGTGAATACTAATCGTGAATAACAAGCCGTAATCATTTAGACAATACTTAAAAACTTTAAAACCAAAATAGCATATTTTCTTCAATTGACCCATCGCATTGGTGTCAGTCATCATTGGCCATTTCAGTAATACGTCTCGATATTGTGGCATTTAAAAGTGGTATAGTTTTCAACTTTTTTGCTCTTTCCAGACTTATCATCACATTAACCTTAATGGTAGTGGGTAAAATGAGCTTTTCCGCAATTATATGTGACTCAGACTCCCTGGTCACTCTTAAGACTCTTAAGACTCACACTCAAGACCCCACAAGTCTTGTAGTTCGGTATTTGTAGTTGTGTGCGGTTTTTTCATTCATCATTGTATTCATTGTCATTGATGGTCATTGATGATTCGTCATTTAATGCAAAGACAAATACCTGGTTGGTTTTTTTCACGATTCGTAAGCGTGTTAACACGCTCGTAAGAGTTTATAATCCATTTAAAAATAAAAAGGTTTCTTCATAAATCACGATACTGAAAAAAGACGAATCATCGCCGTGTTAACCGACCGATGTAAAACTTTGATAAACGTCAAATTAACATATTGCAGTAAAGGGGTCGCAACATTTTTTTATTTAAATTTGTGGCAATTTAGTAAGTCGCGACACTAAAAAGTTTGAGAAACGATACTCTAGGTAATTAAGAGATCTGAAATATAAACAAGTGTGTCTAATATTTTAATGCCCAAAAAAAAAAGAATATTTACTAATAATTGTTTCAATATTTTAACTTGCATTTTTATCAAATAAAAAAAAACAATAAAAAAGATTAATATTACTTAATAACTTTTTTTTCTTGATATTTCTATGGTTTGTATAATATTTTGGCACTTGGTGTCATTACAAAAAGGATGTAGTACAATCAATGGTATATACTGATTTTTGATAAATTGGAAACAACACAAAAATAAAAAAGCAGTCACTGAAAGCGTAAATTCCGAATAGCATGTGCCATAGATACAAATCGTCAGTTAAGAAAATCAATGATGTCGTAAAACAATGACTTGCTAAAGCGAAATTTTTGAAGGTGCTAAAAAATTATGTACATGTGGGACGGTTCCAAAAGTTTGCAGTTAAATCATCGAGCATTATTAAAGTTTAGCGGAGTAGCGCTCAGGGGCGGCACGAGGGCGCGACGGAATTAAGTGAAAAGTAAAACATGTAAGCCAGAAATGTACAGCCTTAAATATTAAACTGTCAGAGGAGGCGGGACTGGGAAATGTGTTCAGTTACGCGACGGTTCTAACCCATAATTTACAGCTTACTTCTTAATAATGTATGAGACAATTGGCAATTATTCAATAACCACATCGGGTTCATTGTATATGTTATAATATATATTTCAATTGAAACATATGTATCAAACAGGTCACCTACAATTACATAATAATAACAATTTCATTAATTATTGTTTTAATTGTGCGACGTCAAGTAACTAAATTTACAAACATCCGCGGAGCCGGATGATTTCTTAAAGGAAATCTTTCCGCGTACAAACGACATGCTGCGGCTACATTTTATTGAACCGTAAGTTAATATTATGTCCACTAGTTTGTTGTTTTCATAAACCAGTGGCATTTTAATCGCAGAAAGTACTCAAAAATCAACATGCACTATTAAGGAATTACTACTACTGGTCAAATCGAACATCGCATTCATAAGAAATATCATACAAGAATACAAAAAACAAGTTATATCCAATATCAGCAGTTAATAAAAATTTTATGTATTTACAACGCAATGCTTGACAATATCAGAAGAAGAATGATAAGATGAGAAACAATGGTAAGATCAAGAGAAAGAATGATAAGATCAAAAGGGGACAAAGGAGGTGGAGAGGGGCAGCGATTTTGAGATTGCTCGGTCGAACCGCTCTGCAATGTTGCAAGACCTGGAGGAGATGAAAAGGAGGAGATGATACTTCTTGCTGAAAAATCTGTTATCGGTTCATCATTTTCTACACAAGGTGTCACTACATTTATCAGATGGCATACATAAACCTCTTCTATCGTGGTTTTCTTTTTAATGCCACCTTCCTGTGGCATGTAATTACCATAACTTACTACAACACCGAGAACGTGATACACTTTTTCATCAAAAAATAACTTGACATGCCCCAATGCTTGAACACATACAAAGTCAAGTTTCAATGAGAATGGAGCCTTGTTCTCGCATTGTATACGAATTGCGCAGCGCAGGTTTTCCTTTGCTGATCGATGCGCACAATGAATTTTAAAAGCTAATCTTCGGGAATATTTTTCTGGAACTTATGAAATGAGCTCTTTCGGGAACCGAAGGTCTTTACGATCCAATCTCTTGAAGGGCTCTGCCACAGCGGAGCCTCCTTTGGATTTCTCCAAAGTATTATTGCATTAATACCAGATATTTCGGCAGAAGTTATGGAAAATGTTTTAAAAAGAGCATAAAGTTGCATTTCTGGCACTGGCTCACATTTAATTGACATCATTTGCAAAAATTAATGAACACAAAATTTATAGTATTTAGTCTATATTAACATATTATGTTAAAAAATTGTCTGGCTTCGTTGATAGTGTGATACTTGCTCCACCCGTTATTAAATACTAATCGCTTTCAGCGCTATAACTGTCGACGATTTTCACTAAACTGAAAAATAATATTATGCAGAAGTGGCGATTTCAGTAAACCTTTACCTTATCTTATGTTCCACGTAAGAAATTAAAAAGAAACGAAGATGAATCACAATCCACTCTACTTGTGATAAAATGAAAACAAAATATGACCGAATAAAAAGATCTCCCAAAACTTCAAACAGGAATAAAGCTTACTCGCTACCGCTGTCAGTAATAAAACTGGCGAGTGAGGAAAAAAGCTTCTTAAAACAATGACTTGTTGGGGCGAAACTCTCGAACGTGCTTAAAAATGTGCATGTAATAAGTTAAGGAAAGTTTACAGCCAAATCATCGAGCATTATTAAAGTTTAGATCAGTAACGTTCAGGAGCGGCACGAAAGTCGACTGTAATTAAGTGAAAAGTAAAACATATAAGGCAAAAAGGCACAGCTTTAAATATAAATTTATAAAACGAGGCGGGACTCACTAATTTTTCTGCTTATTTCTTAATTTGACTCTATTTCTTCTAAGAGACAAAAATTAAAATTCGATTATTATTCGGAAATTATTCGATTAGCCTATCGTGATCACTGTTTATGTTAAGAAATATATTTTATTTGAAATATATTTGTCATTCCGGGCGCTTAATATTATTGGCGAGCACTTATTATTGCAAGCACTAAATAAAGTCATAATTGAGTCTTAATTTTTTAAGAAATATTGTAATATTTAAACTGGAAACATAATATGAGGGCTGCTATTTATGTATCCGGACTAATAAATAAAAACAAATGTTCAGAATATCATCCACAATGATCGATACACTTTTGTATCCGTTTGAACCAATTTTCATAGCAATTTTTCTATTCCCATTAAGATATCTCCAAAACATTCATTTTGAACGCATTCAACCATTTCTTCTGACTATGAAAATTGTTGACCACGTAGTTTATTCTTCACAGATGAGAACAAAATAAATTATTGGGTGCCAAATCAGGACTGTACGTTGAATGACCTATCAATTCGATATTTTGACCGATCAAATATTGGGTTGTTCCATCCGATATGTAAGAGCTCGAGTTGACATTGTAAAGAATGATCCTGCGTTGCTGGTTGTTTTTTTCATATTTCTTCAAAGACAACAAATGGTTGTGCACCATTCAGAATTGACTGCTCTACGATTTTCTAGTGGCACTGTGGCCACATGTTCATCTATCCCGAAAAAATAGGTGACCATTTGCTTGGAAGTGCTTCTTGCGCGAACAACTTTTGTTGGATTTGGCTATTGCCGGATAGATTGGTAGGATAGATATTGATTGCTGGATTGCTGGATATTGATTGCTGGATATTGATTGCTGGATATTGATTGCTGGATAGAGATTGCTGGATAGATATTGATGGATAGATTGGGTCTAGTGCTGTTTACTTTCGGGCTCATACGCATAGATATAAGATTTGTCACCTATGTAGATGTTATGAACGGTTTGTATTTTTGAGCATTTCTTTGCAAGAATAGACAGAATCCTTTTTGACACGAGTCTTTTTTAAAGCTAAATATTTCTATTAAATCTTCTATATGCTTGTCATACTAATTCCGAGGGATGTCTCAATCTCACAGTATGTCGCACGATCCTATTTATTATAGCGAGCAGTATCGATGTTTTCTGGCACAACGATCGATTTTGGACAACCTTCTTTAAATTCGCCCGTGACCGAACGAATAATTTATTACAAAAAAGAATCACTGAAAAATTTGTCTCCGTTTGGTTTTTTTTTACCCGGTGATGTTTTCTTTACATAAGAAAAGGTATTTTTGATATTTTTTGTTTTAGATAGTGGCGAAAAAAATAAATAAAGGAAAAAAAATGTCAAGCTTTACGATATAGATGTCAGATGGCGCCTAGCAGCACCATTGTTGCTTGCCAAATGGATATATAAATAGCAACCGTCGTATATACTGGGAAGCAAAATAGTGCAGTCACTACACTATTTAGTACAGTCAAGTTCAAAACTGTAAACATGCAATATTTGAATCAAACTAAAAATATACTCACTTGATAGCATGTATTCAATATAAAACATATACACCTTAATTATTGCTTGTTTAGTTTTATGTTTCAGTATGCGATTGCAAAAAAGGTAACAAAGTAAACGGTATAAAAATCTTATGTGGTGAGATATTCTACGTTTGCTACTAAATTAACTAATATCCGAGTGGTTCTGCGAAAAAAAAGGAGATGCAACGATATTAACTTTATTATGACATTTATGAATGACAAATTACGGTGTTGAAAGTTTGTATAAATTAAAAACTTCTATTGATTTTGGCTCACTTTGAATATCCAAGCAAGGGATTGTTGCTTTATTTCGGGCTCATACAGATACATTCAAATTTCGTAATATGGTATACTAATTTTGTAGCTTAGCTCCTCGATTCAATCGTTTGAGTCTTTGCTATTTTTCACTTCATTGAAATTGTGTGTAATCCATCGACAATAAAATCTTTTTATAGTCAAATGTTGATACAATATTTTGTTTATTTGTTTCGTGTATATACGGTCGAGATATATAATAATAGCAATAATATTATGTTGGAAAACCTTCTTAAACCCAAATTACATTGGAGATGTTTGTATAAAGAAAGTTGTTCCAGTTAGACTATCTAAGCCATCTTTGATTATTATTGATTGATTTGTCCGTTACTTTGGGATAGTTCATATTTTAAAAAAGGAATGAAACAATTTTTTACTTTGTTATCTATCACTTTTATATTTATTTTATAAAAGTGATAGATAACAAAGTAAAAAATTGTTTTATTCCTCATCTTTGATTTTGTTTGGCTCTTAATTCTCTATTCCATTTGCTCATTCTGCAACTGGACTGCAATTGAAACTAGACATTTAACCTCAAAGATAAAACTAGGAATAATCATGTGGATGATTTGGATAATTTGGATTTTTTTTTGGATAATCATGGATGATTTAAAGCTTACCCTTCTCGAAGACTGTCCCCGAATCTAATGAAGCAATCCTTTATTGGGTAACCTTATATTTACTAATAAAAAAGTACATTTCAATCGGCCGAATATAATAGTGCTTTATTGTCTAACAAGTTAATCTAATAACAAGACAATTATAAGGTACAGGAAACATATGAAATATAAACGCAATAATAAATTCTTAGGTAAACTTATAATAAAACAAAAACCAAAAAAAGACTGCAAATAAATAAACCGTAACGAAACTGCGTAACATAAATGTCGATATCATTAATTAAAGGACAAACCCAATACACATAATGGCACAACGCGTTCCAGACATAAGTATTTTTTACAGTATGCACAGGAATATTGTATTTTCCTGTTTTTCTTATTATCGGAAAAATAACACCTCGCTTTTTGTCCTTCAAGTCTCTCTGGTACGGATTTATTGGCAACCCCACATATTTCTCGTAAACGAGAGTCTTTTAGAGTCTTTTAGAGTTCTAGTTATTGCTGACCATGTGAAGTTTCTGATAATCGAACGCTAATGCCGTCGAAAATTCTTGATCAAATTCCTGACGAATTCTATTTCTGTTAAAATTGTTCGCTGTATAAACTATGAAGTTATTTATGGCTGCAACATTCATCATGCAGTATAAAATAACCATCGGCCATCTACTTGTATTCCTTAAAAAGTCATATTGGGATACAACTTGTCTACAACATCTACTCTCTCTTTAGTCACATTGTAAAGTTCTATCATTTCCGGTTTTTGACTATTGGGATTAGTATCATCAGTAAAATGCATCGTTAAAAGCAACAATATATTTTTGTTCCTCTTTGGTATATAGGATACGAGAGTAGTAGTCTCTTGAAAACTTGCAAACTTTGAAGACCCAATTGGGCGACTTAAATTTTGTTGTACCATTTCTTTCTCAATTCTGTTTCATTTTTTCTGCCTGTACCTAGTATAGTCAGTCTTCGACTTTAGACTTGTAGATAACGACACACTTGTGTTCCAATTATCTGTGGCAATATTACGGTTTGAGTTACTAATATGTTCAGTCAAGCGCTCTAACTACATGGTGTCTATATGATTTTTCTATACTATTTATTATAAAAAGTCATTACATTAATGAAACTTCTAATGAAAACTCTAAAATTTATCAATAATATTTATTATAAAAAGTTGTTATATTAATTAAACCTCTAGTTGTTACAATAATAAACAACGTTTTTGTCCGATTGCAGAAATGTCTTCTTTTGTGACATTAAAAATATTTTTTTACTTGCAGTATTCCAATAATTTAATTATTCCAAAAATTTAGTTGTACAATACTCTAAAGGATATATCCTTGGAAAAATTTCTCCCCCAAATCTCTATTATGCCTTATAATTTTAGACAAGTTTGAGGACAAATATGTTTGAAGGTAAAAAACACTGGACCTTTATAAGATACAGCAGTTAGGTTCACGAATAATTTTCCAAATGACCTTTACCACTGCTCTAATATCAGTATGTTTGTTCGGAAAAGAATAACGGTATTAAAAATCAACTTCTTAAGACAAAAAATAAAACTATCAAAACAATGCTGATTTCTGAATCAAATAAAATAAAAACAGATGAACCTTGACCGGTTTTGCTGTCGATAATCGAATTCTATAGTGAAGAAAAAACCGCAGAAAAACAAAGACTTGCTGAAGCTAAACTTCCAAACATATTTAAAAATGTGCATATTGGAAGTTTGAACAGTTTACAGCTAAATCGTCACGAATTATTAAAGTTTAGAACGGTAGGGTACAGGAGCGGACCTACAGTTTATTGAAATGAGTGAAAAATAAAACACTTGTAAAGCAGAAATACATAGTTTTAAATAAAAAAGTGTCCGAGGCGGATCTGAGAAATGTTTTAAGTTACAAGACTGCTGTAACTCAAAATTTACTTATTTCTTATAAGCCTCGTAACATTTGGTTATTATTCAATTATCAGATTTTTTATGCTTTATTTTACTCGGAATATATAATTTAATTAATTATATAATTAATATTAAATATTTTTAATTCATACATATGTATTCACCCGCGAGATATCTTTGTCAATCTTCCTAGTAATAATCTTCAAAGGAAGATATTAAACATTAGTTATTAGATGTTAATTACAGATAATAAATTGCAATATCAGGTTGTCCTGAAAATTCTTGGGGATTTTTTTAAAGAGAAAGACGCAAATAGTTTATTTAAATGGCCTGTAGGCCTGTTGGCCATGTAGCGAGGCTATGGACCAAGGCGATGCTAGACTGGATACCGCTTGACCGCAAAAGTGCACGAAGAAGACCAAATACACGATGGAGTGATGACATCATTAAATATATTGGGCCCGAATGGCAGAGGAAATCTCAGGAACGCTCAGGACCGCTTTCATCCTGCAGTAGATTGACATGGGCTAATTATGACTCTATGTTAATAAATGATTATTTACATAAAGTATTTGTGTACTTTATATAAATAATTATTTAGTGTATTATATAATTACCATTATTATTTATTTAGTTTTTTCCATATTAAAATTAACATATTTAATGCCAAAAAATGTCATTCCTGTTTTAAACTAAAATTTTAAAGAGAGCGGAATAGATGGAAGGCAAAATATCTCAATTGAAACTCCACAATTTTTACCGGCTCCTGGTTAAAACGTGTGGTTTTGTTCAATTCCTGTCTTCAGCCGGTCTAATTGGGAACAGTAGAGGTCAGACTTGATGATTTGGTTGTATGTAGATCAAAGTGTATGGATCCCTTCTAAATGCAAAACATAATTTTCTCGAATGAAAATCGTTTTTCGCCGTACTTAAAACTGCCGTAAATATTCAACCTTCCGTTTCGTTGCATGTTATAGCACACAATCTATTTTTCATCGCCAATTACAATCTGCTTCAGAAATGGAGAAAGTTAGAATTTTTTCAGTAAAAGATAGCACAAAGATATTCGATCCTACAGATTTCGCTCACTAAGTTCGTGCGGGACCCACACATCGAATGGGCAGACTTATCTATTTATTTTTAAATCATCAAAAACGATCGATTTAGCAATATTTAACTTACATTCTATCTCACAGATAGTGGTTTGTTATTGTCTTTTTCTCGATATCAGTGCTTGAAAGACGGCCAGAGCGATACCGATTTTACAGCCCAAATCTTCGTTCCTGAACTGACCAAACAAGTTTTGCACCATGGTCTTCCCAACATGTTTTTCTAATCTTCGTTTTGTTTGGCCAACGTTTTTGACCTTTTTGAAATAAAAAAGCACAATATGGCATAAATGCAAGTTTTCAATTAGAGTCAGCTTGACTGTTTGAAAGGAAATCAAAGCGAATCTGAACGTAAACATTGCATAAGCATTGCTAATCCAATGCAGATTTTTGATTACACGCGTTAAAAGTGCAACAATCCGAAATCCATACGATATTTTCGGACAACCCAATATATCACTGAAAGGGTTATATAAAGTGTAAATCCTGATTAGAAATAATGACAAACATTGCCTGTTTTTCATCAGTTGGATTCATAATCGGTACTTTTGTTTTTGTATATTAATTTCACAGGACAACAAATTTAAACTTTTTTGAGGTAACATTGATGAAAATAGATGTATATGAAGTATTTTGTCCTAAGTCCGAAAATGATAAGGTAATTACTGTAACACGTACAATTTTTTTGTCACAGTGGGTCGAGGGTGGGAAAAAAAAAGAGACGACATATTTTTACAGTCTAATATTTATTTAATAAAAACATATTAAATATATTCAAAGACATTACTGAGGATTATGCGAATAAAAAATATATTACACGAGATTCATACACCGTCAAAAACATTCACTTTTTCCTCTTGCGTTCTGTAGCATTATCTCTTTTTAAAAACCAGCAGTAGTCACCCAACATATATAGCTTTCAGCGTCCCTGGTATCTTGCTTCCATCGTCCTGATGTCCTGGTAATACCTGTCTTCTTGTTCGTCGCTTACTGCATCCAAATTTTCCGGAAAAAAGTCCAAATCGGGAGTATAACAAATGCATTTTTAAGTGTTCATCTATGAGGTTTTTATAGTTTTTATATTTCTTGTAATATAAATACCCCATCTACTGTTTTGTGGTAATTTCTACATTGTCCAGTCTAAAATCAGGGACGAATAATTTCAATTATCCCATAATATAAAGGAGAAGCAGATACTTGAAAATGATACGTGCTAGGCCATTTCTGTGAAAAGGTGTTTTAATAACAACCTACGTGAAACAGAGAAGGGACATTCTTATCAATGTTACAAAAATTATTTCGATCTGTGTTATCAAGTCTATTATTTTTGTTTCACTGTTTAATTCCTCATATACCTCTATACTTTCTCTTCTAGTATGTTTGCACACATTATAGTTTAGTGGTCTTTATTTAAATGAATACCATTCTGGACTATTTTAATATTATTTATAATTTTATGTAGTCCTATATTCAGTAGTGTAAAATCCAGCCTATTTCACTATTTAAGTTTTGAAACAATCGGATCTTTTTTGTTACATTACGCTTACATTTTCCAGGTCATTAAAGCTCATATCAATCGTATGAGTTTTACAGGTATCTCTGCATGCTTCATGGAGTCGAATAAACTTTTCCATAATTCATATACGTCAAAGAGGACAAATACAATTCTCAAATATGTATTAAATTACCTATCAAAAAGATCTTATTGAAAAATCGAATGCACTATGAATAATTAAAGTGAATTTTATATGAATATGCGAATCTTTGACCCATAGACTTTTATTAAACGTAAAATCTCCTGAAAACCCAAAAATAAATGCAAGTCTGGTTTGCAAATAACCGATCAGATTTCCTCTACCTCTCTTTTGATGGCTCTCATTCTTTTCAAAATTAATAATAGTAACAATGTTATTCTAAAAAGAATTTCTAAAGAAAAACGAGTACATTATTTATATATCCAATTACCATAGATTGAAAATTTACGAAAATTAATCTTTAATAAAATAAAATCAAAATAGGACAGACTAGAAAATACATTGTTTAAATAGATGAAACACTAATAGACGTCACCCACTATCGCTGTCGGTAATAAAATTCGTGAGCTAGGAAACAGTAGCAGGAAAAAACCGCCCTGAAACAATGACTTACTGAAGCGAAACTTTCGAAAGTGCTTAAAAATTATGTGCATGTAGAAAGGTTAGAAAAGTTTGCAGTTAAATCATCCAGCATTATTAAAGTTTAGAGGAGTAGCGGTCAGAGGCGGAACGAGGGTTTGTTTGAATTAATATTGCACATACTAATTCCTACGCCAACATTTATTCTGCTATAGTTGCAATATATATGTTACATTTATTTTGAGAAAAAAAGCGTTTTTTTTTGTAGTGCCCCTTGTATCAAAAAGTCAATAAAATGGGCAGTGTTCTTCAGTCAGAAGAAGATACAACTAAAAACTATCTTTTTAAATTAGATGCAAGAACAACTTGGAAGATCATAATATGTGGAGGTCATGGACGACTTAAAACTTTCCTTTATGCATATCATAAAGAAACTTGAACGATTTTGTGTATCTTGCAGATTCAAAATGGTGTAGCAATTATATCTATTAATATGCATATGCTATGAAAGGGCCAATTATTAAAAAAATGCATGTAAAGTTCAAAATAATTTTTGACTATATTAATGATTGGTGATGAAGAGATAAAGATATATTGTATCCAAATGTAGTAGCAAGCTTATGTGATGTTAACATTGGATTTTAAATTAATCATATAGAGCATATTTTATGTGTAGCTTGCTATTTTCAGTTCTTATCACAACTACACAACCTTCCTGTTGATTTATCATCTGTAAAGTTCTGATTTAAAAGAGTTTTCAAACATTGTAACCTAGCGAGCTGAATTAGTATTTATTGTGGCTCCATTTTTTTCGAAAAATTTCTTTTTAACCTCATTGTTGTTATTGGGCTCTATTGGAGGGGAGGCCTATTTGGAGGAAGGCCTATTTGGAGGAAGGTTCCAAACGCGCGTTCGTGAAAATTGGATTCACTAGAATGACTTTTTGGCATAGTCAACAAATTACCAACTTTTGTAAGCCCATGAAATAACTTTGAGGAAAACTAATTTTGAGAAAACATTAAAAAACATTCACGCTGGTACTAATTTCCTGCTTTGGTTATTTGGTTAATTAATAACAATGTTTTTTGTTGCACTGACGGTGGATGAAGTATGTTTCCCTAGAATGAATTTTTTCCTAGGTAGCCAAACTTTTCTGACGTAATAATTTTCTCTATCGCTACTATTCCAAAGGCACAAAAAATAACTGTATTTAGTGTAACCTTGTTTTATAACCAAAATTATCGCAAGAACTTTAAAATCTACGCAGATCTTCTAAGAATGTATCTGATATTTTATATTTTCAAGTAAAAGCTTCAGATTGTCATAAGTTACTTTCATGGAAACGGCATAACCCACAGTTGAAAGATATGTATTACCGTTGTGTAACAATACTGCTTTTAGACTAATTTTAAACGAATCTAAGAATAATCTCGAAGCGTGCTGGTCGTGATTAATACCGATATTTTAAAATAGTTCATCGTTATTGTTACAGTAAAGGAAATCGCTATCAGCACTAAATTGTACAAGATCACTGTGAAGGTTTCGAAAAACGCTAATCTTTGAGCCTTTTGCTTAAAAATGTCATTGCTTAACATGGAAGCCAAGAAGTTCTGCTTGCGCTTTTGATAGGTCAGGTCTCTAACCATATATCGTTTTCAGTATCATAGTCATAACCGTCACAAGGCGGTTTAGGGACTGAATGATGTTGATCGTATGGTTGAAGTCTTTGAGCTGATAATGTACCAATTTAATGATATTTTCTTTTTTTACGGGTATTGAATCCTGCATTTCTATTCGTGTAAAAATAACAATTTTCAACATGATTCTTCTGCTGTTACCATGACATTGGAGTTGCGAAAGGTAAACTTAATCGATGACCAGACAGCTATCCCGCAAATTCTTACCACACCTCGAGCATATTACGTACCGAGCCCACGTTTAATCTCGATTTTTAAAGACACAAAAGTAAAGTTCGTATGCCCAAGAAATTCATGGAGTTAATTTTTTACTCATTTCTTTCGTAGTAAAATTATCACACGTATAACAAAAATTGTTTTGATTATTTTCGCAAATGCGAGGCACTGTTATGATGACAATATTATGACTAAAATACTTAGAGATAAACCAATATAAATGAAGACAATAATTTAAAACTATAAAATGGTTAAAAAGTACACTTAATATACTATTTGTTGGCAAAATGTATAACAACATCACAAAATTAATTTGTTCTTATATGTCACACTCGGCAGAGATAGCATAACATGTAAAGTTCAAAAATATACCCGATACATGTTTAAACTTACATAACTCCATAAAGTCGAGCTAAGCCAGCTTTAAAGCTTACGAACTTATTGATGAGTAGTTACCGCGTACCTCTTGATAATACAACTCATTATCGTTGGACAAAAATCTTGTTGAGCAGTGTTATTTAATATCAATAAATACTTTTTGATAAGAAATTAATGAAGCCAAACTTCTTTAAGAAAACGTCCGTGTCTCGTCGACCATTTTATATAACAAATTCAATAGTTTTCTAATGAAACCAAGCATAGACTTTATTCGATGTATCGAAACAATACCCAAAAATGCTTTTGTTGTTATTAAAAGAGCACAAGAGCCGCAAGAGTGATGGATTGATCGTACGATTTAGAAAATATTGGTTTATCTGTGATCTATGAAATGATGAGAGTTGCTTGTTGAGATTAGTACTTGGATGGACCAGGCTTGTTACAATACTGGTATTTCAACTGGTAAGAGTGTAAAATTCGACAAAAAATTGCTCATCAGTCACGCCAATTTGAGGCTGGGTAAGGCCGGTGTATGAAGAGAGAAATTCGGATCCGTCGAGAAAAGGTCGGATGCTTTGTGAGAAGTATTCTATTTTAGGAATTCTAGTAATTAGTAATTCTGGTATTCTAGTATTTCTGTGTTAGTATTCTTGTTTCTACGTTTCGAAAGGCTTAAGGCTACGCACAAAACTAGGGGTTGATAGTGCCATAAGGGTGCCGACTAAGGTTAATCAGTAGCTAATAACAGTAATCCGAAGCCCACGTTAAGCTGTAGGTTCATTTGTCAAGTAGCTTCAATTACTACTGCGTCTCGAATCTTAAACCTTCCTTTGCTTTTATAATTAAGATCTAAAATGACATTAGATACCACTTGCTAGGTTAAAATTTAAAAATGTTACATTTTGCAGATGATTTCAGATTTGAACTGCCTGTATATTTTATAAAGTAAGCTGTTAACTTTTTTATTTAATTTGTATATTATTTATTATTAATAGAGGATGAAAATAAGTTATTATATAACTTATTTAAATTTCTCCAAGTTTTGATATTAAATGGTTTATATTTCATCAAGGGAATTATATATTTCATCAGAATAATCTATAGAGACTCTTAGTTATTCATTGATCCCAGAAGGAACTTTCAGCTTTAAATCAGGAGTAATGATTAAACAGACTGATAGAAACTTTTTTACGCAATTTGAAAACCAGAATCATCAGTGCGAATGTATCTTAACATTTAGGGAATTATCGATATGTAATAGTACTAATTACACTCCCAATGCATTATGTTTCCCGGTTAGACAGGTTCCTCTTAAAAAGGAACTATTAGTGATACGATAAGAAGTTGAGTTTTTTTTGTATTATGGTCCTGTAATTTAAAATATTAATTTAATAAAAGCGTACGCCTATGGCAACTACTTGTGTTAAAAATGCTCCAAGTTTTGAACATGCATCGTTATCTTTAGCTAGTCTTTAATGAAATATGAAATAAGGAGGAAAGTTTAGAGTCTAAACACGGTGCTTGGGGAAAGAAAACTCCAGAAGTAGGGAGAAAAACGAAACGAATTTCGTTCTTAATATTTTCTGTCTTGAACAATTTAATGGATTAAAACAGACTTGAGCACGAAAGAATTCTACTTGAAAAACTTTAACATTTTATAATTGTATTTTCTATTTGTACAAAAAGTTAACCAACTCCTACATGTACATGTAAGTTTTAAAACCTTTTGTTGTATGTATTATATGTATATATATATATATATATATATATATATATATATATATATATATATATATATATATATATATATATGTATGTATATGTATTAAGAAACAAATATGTAAAAGGTTTTAAAACTTACATGGGCAATGAAGCTTTGAGTTATGCCGTCTGGAGCCTATGCTTCTGGGAGGGTCACCCCTGGCGGACAGGTCAAGGCAGAGGCCTCAAACTAACATGATCCAAAATCTGCCAACCTGCATTTGACCATGGTGGCAGATTACGGTCCATGCCTTCAGTATGAAAGTACAACCTCAAACACGGCCATCATTCCCTGAAGGCCAAGGGGCAACTACCTGCGGCAGCGGGAAGACCTTCCCCAAGGCAGAGGGTGCTAAGAATCATCGGGTTAGATCAGGCTGCAATTGGACTTTTAACATTGCTACTCTGAATATACGGACGATGAAAACGGATGCTCTACTATAAGAACTATTGATCGAACTTGATAACATATATATATATATATATATATATATATATATATATATATATATATATATATATATATATATATATGTATATAGTTTATGCACCAACTATAAGCTATAGGGATGAGGAAATTGAGGAATTTATGATGATGTGGTCCAGCTTTTATACAAGGAGTAATGTAGGTACAAAATCCTGATGGGTGATTTTAATGCCACATTTGGAACAGGAACTGGTGAAAATACAACTGGCCCATACGGAACTGGAGCGGGACAATAGAGCGGTGACAGATTGGTTGATTTTGCGGAAGGACAAGAACCTTATATTATGAATTCGTTCTATAAGAAAAACATCATCAGAAAATGGTTATGGAAAAGTCCATCTGGGCTCACAAGTGAAATTGACTACATCATGGCTAACGATGAAACAATATTTACCAATTGTACTGTCCTTAACAATTTTAATGTTGGAACTGACCACCGAATGGTACGAGCAAAAATTAGGCCAAAGTGAATTCTAGAAATTTGCTCGAGAGGGCCAGCGATTTTGAGATTGCTCTGTCGAACCACTTTGCTGTGTTACAAGATCCGGAGGATATGGAAATATTAGTTCAATATAAATAAATCACTAACAATGTGCTTCAAACGGCTGCTTCAATAGCACCAGAAGAAAAAGGTCTCAAACCATATCTCCAGTGAGATATCATAGATTTAATGAAGAATCGACGAACAATGAGAAATGCAGAGAGTCCTTTTGACAGGGTCGAGTACGCTGAGCTCTGTAAAACTATAATAAAACGTATCAGAGAGGACACGCGCTGCTTCAACATGAAGCTAGTGTAAAAAACCCAGGAAGAAAACAAAGGAATTAACAAGGTTAAGCAGAAGCTGAGAAAGAAAAGAACTCAAATTTATGCCTTAATGCGTGAGGACGGCACAGAGTGCATGACGCGTACGCCAATGTTAGAGGTTGTCAGAAAATTTTATTGCCAGTTATATGAAGATCAGAATTACTAAAAGACAACAATATCCACGAAAGAAATACTATAGAATCGATGAAAAACGGCAAGGCTCCTGGAAAGGACAGTTTAACTGTCGAAATGCTAAAAGGTGGTGGTCGGACGTTACATAAAACACCGGCAAAATTATACTCAAAATACCTCAAAGAACAATATGTACCTGACTTATGGAAAAATGCAGAAGTGATCCTTTTACATAAAAAAGGAGCACATGAGAATTTAAAGGACTACCGTCCAATAAGCCTCCTATTAGTAATATACAAAGTTTTCACTAAAATAATATCTAAAAGTATATTTAAAAAACTGAATCACGCACAACCAAGAGAGCAAGCAGGATTCAGAAGTGAATTCAGTACAATAGATCACATTCAGATTGTACAGCAGGCCATGGAAAGGCACAACCAAAACACAATGCCACTGTGCTTAACTTTTATTGACTACGAAAATGCATTTGACTTAATCTCAAAGCAGGCATTAATGGATGCATTGCTAAGCCAAGAGGTAGATAAAGCATATGTAAACCTTTTAGGATCCATATATGATGGAGCTACAGCGACAATTCACCTTGAGGATCTTGAAGTGGGAATTAATGAAGAACGAAGTTTATGGCAGGGTGACGCAATATCGCCTATTCTTGTTTCGGCTTCCCTTGAAGAAGTATTCCGTAAACTGGATTGGAAACTAGATTGTGTGAAGATCAATGGTGCAAACTTAAATCATCTTAGATTTGCAGATGATATCATTCTCGTTTCACTAGACCCAGAGAAGCTGCAAATACGCATTCAAGAGCTGCAAATGGCTGGCGAGCCATTTGGCTTAAAAATAAACCTGAGAAAGAGTCAGGTTATGTTCAATAAATATGCTTAGGATACACGAATTTCAGGTTTAGGAAAGGATTTTGATACTGTAGACCACTTATATACCACTATATATCTTGGGCAGAGGATTTCAATGGGCGGGGATACCGCCCGGGAGGTGGAACGACGTATTAAATGTGGCAGGTAGGCATCTGGCAGGCCCAACATAGTGTTTAAGATCAGATTCCTACTTTGCTTGAAAAGAAAAGTCTTCGATCATTGCATTCTATCCGTTATGCCATACGGAAGTGAAACCCGGACACTAACATCGCAATCAATTCAAAAACTTCGTGTAGCACAGAGGGGAATGGAAAGATGTATGCTTGGCATTACAAGGCGAGACAGAAAACCCTACGTATGGATCAGGGAACAAACGAAAGTCTGTGATATCACTGGAAGAGTAAAGCAATTGAAATGGAGATGGGCAGGCCATATAGCGAGGCGATGGGACGACAGATGGCCCAAGGCAATCCTGGAGTGTATACCATTTGATCGCAAACACCCGCGAAGAAGACCGAAAACACAATGGACTGATGACATTGTTAAGTATATTGGATCCGAGTGGCAGTGGATAGCCTAGAACCGTGAAAGTTGGAAGCATGCTGAAGAGGCCTTAATCCTGCAGTGGATCGACACGGGCTGATGATGATGATGATGATGATGGTAATATGCTTGATAAATTTATCCATTTTAAATCATCCATAAAAATGTTTAACAATTACCAAAAACGCTATAGTTTCTAACTTAACAAGTCAAATGATATGAAGCTTCTATGAAATGTTCAACTTAAAAAAAAAACAAATTGTTGTATCAATATGTAAACCGCACGAATTATTAAAACAAAAGTCACCTTACTTTTTGATCTTAGTTGTATGTTCTAACAGAAGCCGCCATATTAATTAAAAAAAACATCAATTAAAAAAAACCGATCCGGTTATCTTATGTGATATTTCTCTTATCAGTTCGTTGAGTTTAGCAAATCCGTCTTGCAATGTTCCAATTCGTCAATTCTGGACTTGTTACTCGTATAACCTTCTACACCTCTGTTAAACTTTGTGGATATTATATGTTTTCTTCGGATTCCATCCCGTCTTCAAGGTTATTTTCAAAAAGTGAATCATGTTTTTTATTAACTTAATTAACATATCGTTCCATCATTCGGACTTATCATGTTCAAAAATATTTAATTTTCTTGGTCTTTTCGCAAAGAAAAGCGGATTGTATACATAAATATCACTAATGTTGCAAACTCTAGAGTGAAATTCAGAAAACCACTTTCGACATACGCTTTTTGTTAAGTGCTTTTCCTTCTATCCAGGTCATATCTTTTTATGACTTTCAATAACTCGTTTGTTCTTTCGAGGTAACAATGTTAGATGTAACTATAAAACACGTTATTTTCTAACATCTTTACAGCTATGCAAAACATAAAACCTATTCCAAACATATCTGCATTTACAAAAAGGTTAAAATCGAATTGGAGTGACCTTTCAATGAAAAATAAATTGAATAAACCTTTTTTGCGAACCCGATATAAATTGATATTTTAGTTGCATACAAAGTTTTATTAAACATAATATCAAATACTTTCACTACATAAACTATCGTTATATAATATATTTGGGTTATATTGGGTTGGGTTGCCCGGAAAGTCCATAGGGATTTTTTAAGAGAAAGGTAAACGCTAATAGTTTATATAAATATTTATTTAGTCTATTATGTAATTAGCATTATCATTTATAACATTTTGCCATAGTAGTACCATAATCTCTGTGTGCCAAAAATTAGCATCCTTGTTAGCTAAAAATATTAACTGATTGTTTTTAAGCTCTTCTTAACCTTCCAGTAGTCGCGCTAAGTTTTGGAACGTCAGTGGTTGCTGTAGACTCCTAGTCCGTCATTAGAGAACGTCATATTTTTGCTACATAGTGATTAAGATAGACAATTATATAATAAAAAGACACCTATTAATCTGAAATTATTAAATTACGTACTTATTTAAGAAAATAAAAATATATTCAATAAAATGTTTTTTAAAATAATATGCAAAACTTTTAATACATACATTTAAGAACTACAGTAAATAACATAAAAATAAATTGAAAGTAGGTTAAAATAGCCATTGTAAAATTAATTTTCACCATGCTCTATTTCAAAACATTCTGGACAAGTTATTAGAGCGTGTTTCAAACATACATAAGTGCGATATTATTTGCAAAAATATCGGATGCGATGATTTTTTTCCTGTCACCTATAGCACATCGATCTCTTTGATTTGCTGGAGGTTCCCGAGGCTGCTCCGTAACTTCTAGTTCAAGAATCTTCCTAATTCTTAGTTTTATCGATCTTGGCATATTCGATACACTAGAGCAAATTCCTGTGTAATCACATATTAATTCAAAAGATAGTTTCCGCAAACATTGTCTCCGTAAATTTTTTACCTATGTCATTCGTCTTATAAATAACTAGAGAATTTATACCTGGACGTTTAACATTGAGTAAAAGATTACCATTGGCTACCTTCGAGTGGCACATGCACAATTATATGCAGTGCAAAGTTTATCCGCCGTATCTACTCCACCTTTACTTTGTAAATACCTATTATATCTGGCTTATTTGTTTCATTATCAATAGTGTCATCAAGGTGTAAACTCGACATAAGCAAAACATTTTTACCTTTTTTTCGAACATAAGATAAGAGTGTGCAGTTCTCGTGAAAGGTAAACCTTGATGACTTTTCAGGCCGATTTACTGGGCGGGTAAAATCAATAGGAATCTCTGTTTTATTTTTTCATTAGGTTTTCTATCAACTTAAAACTGGTAAACGAGTTATCAGTAGTTACGTTCATTCCACTTCCTCTTCCACTTCCTCGTTCATCCGTAGGCTGTTTGTCAACATATACTTCTAAGTTACAAGTATAAAAAAACTTTGGAGTCACAAAGAGCGTACATTTTTATTCTGTAGTTGTTCGTTTATTGGGTACGTATTGACGAAAAAAATATCTACCCCTAAATGCTTCTAATTTTTCGTCAACTGTTAAGTAATGAAAGGGTGTGATGCTGTTTTATATTTTTCTACAAAGATCTCAAAAATATCTAGATTCGCTGCTTTGAGAATAGAAATCTTTGTAGAGATATAGTAAGCCGAAATATCTCGATACTAGTGCTATCTATACCCCAAAGATCTTCAGTGTTCAAGTGACTGCTTTTGCCCCCAAATACAGGAACCCAAACAATACTTGAATTTCAACGATGTCAGTTGTTTTGATATCACGTTCTCGAGAATATCGATCTTGACCAGCCTGGATATGTTTATTGGGCCTGGATATGGCCTATATATATTTATTTGTATTCTCTGCAATCATTTGTAGTAAATTTTCTGGAATGCCGCCATATTGATAAAGGAGTTTTTAGTGTTTTAACAATTCCTTTTGGATCGGGTAAATAGGTAACTAAATTTTCTGATCGGGTTCTCACTTTTTAGAGGACAGTGTTTCCTCCGTGTAGTAATTTGAATTTTTACCTATGAAAAATGGACCCACAGCGTCTTGCAAAACATCCAATTCATTGTCTTAAATATCCTGTTCACTACCTGTTTCATGTATATTCAGTTCAATGGCGTCATCTGCATCTTCATCACATTCATCAAAGGGTAATTCCTCTTCATCAGATGATTGGAAACATTGTTCCATTGTTTTTGTTCCTTTTTATAGGACGCCATTTTAAAAACGTGTATGTGTAACAGAGACAACAAAAAATAGCAAAAAAACATACCTTATCAAAATAACACGGAAAAATAAATTAATATGTTTTGTTACGTCACTGGTCGCTGCGGATTCTCAATCCGCAATCTTGAATTATTCATCAAAACCCGAAACTACCTTTAGCCCACTCAATCGCCTACTAATACAGGCTCTTCCCGGAAAGTATGGAAAGAAGAACAACTCTTGGAAGGGAGTGCAATGGAAATTAATATCGAAATAAAATCGGTGCCGAGCGACAGTCCGGTTAAGGTTAAGATTTAAAATATTTTCATTTAAACAATTTTGGAGGGAGCCGAATATTTGGTAGTCTCAGAGTGTCAATATGCGGTGAGTAAGGCGTATGGAACAAAACATCCCAATTGAACCTCAACGGGTTTTTCCGGGTCCTGATTAAAACTTATGTTCGTGTATTGTCATGATGAATCACGATGCCTTTTCTGTTTGATTATTCTGGCCGTTTTTTTTTTAATTGCAGCCTTCAGCCGATTTAATTGTGAACAGTATAGGTCGGTGTTAATAGTTTGGTTGCGTAGGGGAAACTGATAGTTCATGGGTCAAAGCATAATTTACTTCAAATGAAGGTCGTCTTTCGCCGTACTTAAAACTGCTCATCCTGGCTCACCACGATTTTGTTAGTTGCACGGTGTTGTTCATAATCCACCTTTCATCATCAATTACCATCCCCTTCAGAAATAGAGCTTCAGAATTTTTTTTCAGCAAAAGATCACACGAAGGAACTCTGCCCAGTAGAACCGAACCAAAACATCGTAACTGCTGCTAATGTACCAATTTTCCTTCACATGGTCAAAAACTGAAACTTATCATAAAAGTTGACAAACCGACAAATGTCAAAAATTTACATAAATTGCCGATTGTTTTTATTCTGACAATTATTTCATCATTAAAAGGAGAAAAATGGTTTAATTAGTAAATTATTAAATACATTTCATGAAACAAATGTCATACGTCACAATTTCGTCAGCTGTGACTCATACGTTCCTCATATGTCAAGGTTGCTCATATGTTACTGGTATATTATCTGGTGTGTTATTTGCATATCCAAAATAAAAGTATTAAAATGACAATTCTGAATTTACTTAATGAAAATAAAAAAGAGTTGTTCGGCAAATTCATCCAAGTTTTACTTTGCCATTTTTTGAAGAGACTGCTTTTCAAATTGATTTGATGAAGGAATGTTAAGAAACTGGCTAATTAAATAAACGAAAACAATTTAAACATATATTTGTGAGAATTAAATAAAAACAATAAATATTAAATCTTGAAGCATTTCAATAGTATTCAGACTAAAATGATATATAAGAAGGTATTCCAATTCTACAAGGAACGATGGAAAATGTGTCAAGCGGTGGCGCCATCTCACGTGAATCTAAGGCACCAATTTAAACATTTTAAGGCGTGCCGACTTTACAGTTTGGGGTTCAAATCTTCACCATTGTTATATTTTTTTTTGTTCAAACATAGTATTGAAATTATTCTGTTATTAATTTCTAATAATTATTAAGTTGCAACTTATTTTTTCAGACTCTAGTGTTAAATAATTAGTAAAACGAAAATCTAGGTCATTCATCATACACATTTGTTTTTTAATTGAAAATGCCTGCAACAATATTAATTATATAATTTATTCACAAATTATAAAAAAGGCAGTAACATTAAAGAATCAATATACTTGAAATATACAAAAAAAAACAGTAAATTGAATATATTCATTTCCGAGCGGTTTTAGTTGAAGTTAAAGGTTATTGCACGCCTTTTCAGTTAAAAAACAAATGTGTATGATGTATGATGTACAGTATATTTTATTTTACTAAGCACTAGAGACTGAAAAAATTATTTTTAACTTAATAATTATCAGAACTTAATAACAGAATAATTTTAATATTATTTTTGAACAAAAAAATTATGACAATAGTGAGGATTAGAATCCCAAACTGTTAAGTCGGGGCGCCATAAAAAGTTTAAATTGAGGCTTCGATACGCTGATATGGCGCCACTGCTTGATATATTTTCAATCGTCCTTTGCAGGATTGGAATACCTTCATATGTATTATCTTAATTCGGACCATGCTCAGCTTCATGGTCGTACTGTTTTTCTTCATCATTTTCGATGTTACTATTATAATCACTAATATCTGCAATATTGTAGTTAGTGTAGTACTCTGAAAATAAAGGTTTTTCAACATTGTGCAATATTATGCACGTTAGTAGAATATTGCATGCAAATAATGGTTACAATTTCAGATGATTCAAACATAAAAAAATTTCATTTAAAATTCTCTATGCATTTTCCATCAATATGCGTGCTAATTTAAATACCCTAAAAAATACTTTAGTTTTTGGTATTTGCATGGGATGTTAGAAGAAATGAGTCACTTTCTTCTTTTTAAACTGTATGCACTATCTCCTAATATTGTGGCTTCTGGAAATGGTCTCCATCAATTTTTTCCATTGTTTAGCTGGTGTTGAGCATCTTAATACCCTAGTATCATGAACCGAACCAGACCAAGGGCTACCGAAATAAAAATAATTCCAGATTTGTTCCCTATACCACCATTACATTATTGGAAAGCTTTACATTTTGTTCGAAATATGCTGACTCGTTTTGATTAAGTCCGTCAATCGTTAAGTCAATCGGGAATAATGATCCATTAACAACACCAACAATTCGTGGAATGTTGGTGTACGTACGTATTGCATATGCCAACGCACTTCTTCGCACAGTAATCCATTTACGACGGGCGTGCTTACTTTTTTTTACTACGGTGAACAGTTGCTTTTGACAGTCCATGCGAATCTGCATTAATATGGTCTTATGAATCTGAGTCCTTCTAATGTAATGCACATAAAATTTACTGCACACATTCAAGAGTTCTGTTGCATACCAGTTTTATTTATTAAATATTCTACTGTAGATTTCTTAACTGGAAATCGTTCTTTAAGAACAAAATCAGTGATGGTGAAAGAAAAATTGATTGTGTCTCTAAACATACTCTGTGGCACATTAAATCTAAATCATCACTACCACTACTTTCATTATTGGGACTGAGATCAATTAAAAAAATGTAAACACTTTTAAACAAAATTAAATTAGAGTGACGTACTCCTAGATTACTGTCAAATATTTGTGACAATTTTCGAATGATTATAAATGTCAAGATTATCATCTGTTTCATAAAATAAATTTATCAAATTTTATTAGGTCAGTTGTAAAGGTTTATGAAACGAAAAAATGACAAATTATCATTTTTTGGTACCACAGATTTGTCAATTTTTTGACATTTATGTCATGATTGATTTTTTTTGAAGAAACGCGTAGATGTCAGATTGTTAAAAACTGGGTATTCGTGAGTTATCTGTCATGGTCGCGTTTATGAAACAGGCGCCTGATATATCACGAATCGTGATTAGTTCACACCTTCCAACCACCCGGAATTATTTTTTAAAAGAATCCCGCCAGATTTCTGGTAGATGGATAAAGGTTTCCGTGACTGTTATCATTTTAACAACGATATCTCTTTCCTTGGTATTTCCATTGCTTGACTGCCGACTGAGTAAGTCAAACGCTTCGTTGCGGATCGTGGTGCGTGAATTTTCGACTACTGTAGTCTTTATATTAGTCATGAAAGACGGCCAGAGCGATGCCAATCATACAGGTCAAAATCTCCGCCCCTGCACCGACCAAACGGTAAGGGGCATAAATGATTTTTTTTTAGTTTGGGCTGGGTTCTTGCCCTTTTTGAAGCACGAGGGTCGTTCAATAAGCCCTTAGAAAATCCAATAGATGGCGCTCGTAGTATCGGAAATGGTTTGTTTTTAGTAAGCATCATTATTCAACAGATAGCTATTAAAGTTTCAGTTATATTCATCATATGGTTTCATTTTTACCGTCGATTGACGGAAGAATCTTTTGTTAATTTAGAAAAATTGAAAAAAATGGAAAAAAGTGAGTTTTAATGGTGATTAAACACCTACATTTAAAAGGCTTAACACCGAAAGAAATCAAAGCTGAGTTGGATGAAGTTCATGGCACGTCTGCTCCTGTGCTTGCAACTGTTTATAATTGGGTAACTGAGTTTAATCGTGTCCGTACATCCACAAAAGATGAACATCGGAACGTCCAGTAGAAGTGACTACTCCCGAAATGATTAACAAAATCCACGACATGGTTTTAAATGATCGACGAATTAAAGTACGCGAAATAGTTGAGGCCACAGGCTTATCGCAAGGTACAGTGTTTTTAATTTTGCACGAAAAATTGGATGTAAAAAAAATCGCCAAAATGGGTGCCGCGTTTGCTCTCAGTGCAGAATAACCCCAATCGTCTGGTCGACTGTGAGGCTATTTTGGCGCTTTTTCGTCGTAATCCTGATGAGTTTCTGCGTCGATACATAACTGTGGACGAAACATGGATCCACTACTACATTCCAGAGACAAAAATCAATCCAAACAGTGAATTTTTGAGGGCGAACGGGCTCCGAAGAAGGTGAAGGCGGTGAAATCGGCCCGCAAGGTTATAGCCACAGTTTTTTGTTCGAAAGTTCGAATTATTACAACATCCACCGTATTCACCGGATTTGGCCCCAGTGACTTTTTTTTATTTTCGAGATTTCGAAATTTCGAAATTAAAAGAATGGCTCAGCGGACAACGGAAAAGTGTGTAGAGCTAAAAGGAGATTATGTTGAAAAATAAAAGAAATCTACTTAACATAATTTGTTTTTGTATCTTTTTCTAATGACTTATTGCAAGTTATTGACCTGTATTTTCAATTTGAATCAACTTGACTAACGGCAGGCAAATCATATTAATAATATATACATAAACATTACTAATCCAACATAGATTTTTATTTATTCATTAAAGAGCAACTAATGAAAAATCTCTATGAACTTTCCGGACAACAATAAATATAAATGATCACTATTCTTATATATTTAATGCATTTCAAGTTAAATAGGTATATTGCAAATACCACAAATCATTTTATAATAATTATATCGTGTCGTTTTAATTAACGTTGCGTCCATTGCCTCAATCATAGTCAAAATATGATATTTGTTCGGTAGTGCTATTGAATATTCATATTTATAACATAATTTATTTGACATTCCCTACCACTAAAGTAATCAGTCTTAGTTGGAAAAAATCTGACATCCGCTTATATTACACAATTGATTATGCTTTGTGAGAAATATAGTTGTAAAGTGAAATTGCGCCTAATTTAAATAACATTAAGATAATTTTTTCTTCGTAAATTATGCTGGCTTGTTCATATATTTTTTGTATAACGGAAAGTGGCCTTTGTTATGTTAAATATCTTTTTATGCCTTGTCTGTGTAGCGTTTTACTACAATTTTATAGTATATTGTTACATATAAATAGGAAATTTCAACAAGAAGATTGTTTACGTTCACTTTAACAATAATGCCTATTTTCTTTTTATTATTTAACTTCAAAATTGAGTAGTTTCCATTTGTATTTTGACAGCAGTATCATCTACATGTCCGCCTATTGCCGCTTTTGATTTCTAAAATGACCACCCTTGTGTGAACCATTTTGATTTGTTAGTTGTAAATCACATTGTGTGTTTTATGTAATTAGAACTCAGACTTTTGAAAACTTAGGTTATTTATTACAAAATTTTAAATGTTGGTTCTTCCCGTGAAATACCCTTGCTTGACCTTTTCTTAGGTTATGTTGTCTTGCTCATTCTGATAATTCAGATATCATATACATTGCGCTACATTCATGCTACTATATATTCATCGTACATTTCACCTCTTAGACCCCTTTCACACTATCCACTCCACGCCACGCCACGCCACGCCACATCAAGTACACAGGAGTAGATGGGGGTTTAAACACCTATCCACGCCACACAATTATACTTAGCCACAAGGGTTCCACTCGAGATCAATAGCAGGCGGGCGCCACATGCTCGCAACTCCCATCCACGCCACAGCACCTCTTGTCAACAGTAGGCCTGAAAGAACCAATGAGCTATTTCATACTCTGCCACGCCCCACCCATTCCACAACCATAATACTCACGTGGTTAATCATATCAGTTATCAGTGCTTATTTATGTCCCAACTATTACAAAAGGGAACGCTGGCTCTAATGTACCAGGAAGGGGCTGCAGCTGAGAAATATTACAACTATTACTTTGTAACTTTTTGGCAAAACTAGATTATTTAAAAACATATGAATTTGGTTTTTTGCCATAATTTCCAATATCAACATAGTAAAACAATAATTTGCATCACATAAGGCAAGAAGTACAATAGAAAAATATTTTTTATAGTGAAAATTAAGAGATCCAGAATGTTCCGGTTGAATAACTCGTATATCATATATAAATATGTTTACCATCTATTGCGCCAATACAATTAGGAAAATTAGTTCGCTCCCAAAATTTCACCGCCATAGACTTCCACATCTCTTCGGTTGGAAAAGGTAACACGGATGGTTGAAGAAAATTCCATATTGCCTTACATGTTTCTTTATTTTTGCAACTTAAAGTTGACATTCCAAGTTTTTAGTATAATTGCAGATCAGTCAGTGTATATCGACTTACCAGGTACCTGTTAATAAAAATGTCAATTATTGTTTTTTGTTTTCAAATATGTTTAGAACTGGACGTGCAAAAGAAGTAGAAGGGCATTCAAAGTTCATTCGCACGTGAACTTTCGAAATCTAACTTACCATCGGGATCACTTGGCTTTCAGAGAAAAGTGTACGTTCATTTTGACCAGCTTAATTTTTTACTTCCTTTTGTAACAGGAAAAAAGTAAGTTTTATTTAATTTCAGTTGTGGATTTTTTTTCTGGCGTTTTATTCATTGAAATGATAGAATTCATAATCCTTGTTTTGTGATTGTGCAAATGTTTTGTCTTTTCGTAGATTGTCATTTTTATTCTCGGTTTCAGGAATTACATTTTCTATTGTTATGTATATTCTAAATTTAATTTAATTTAGAGTTCAATCTGTTGGATTACTTTTTCTGGTGTAGAAATCTCAATGATATCGATTTTTTTTACTCTCTTATTATAATTACTGTGGTGTAAAATCCATATTTATATCCATATTGTAGTGTATATCGGATTTCAATTAATAGAAAATGGCTTTCTATGGTAGTCCCAGTATTGATGCACTTGGTAATGTCCTATTAGAATGTTATGGAATATTTGTGTAATAAGCAAACATATTTGTAATCCGGTGTTATGATCAATATTTTTCTCGTAAGAATTCACATGTGCTTTAAAGGTTGTAAAGTGAAAAAGAAATGGATTATAGAGGCATCAGCAACTGAGCCTATTTAGCCACTGGGCCTAGAGGGCATGGGCCTCTAACGATCATCAGCTAGCGATTAACCTCGGTCAGCACCCCCTGTCGAACTATCAACTCTTTGTTTGTACTTAACTATAAATCTTTCGAGAAGTCTACCGATCACTTCGAGTGGCCAACGTAGAATAATATCTCTCAGCCGCTATCCGGTCGTACCTCAATCTAAAACTCGTCTGAGTCGCAATTCATTGTCTCATTTTGTCCCTCTTGCTTATTGAAATACAGTAAGCAAAGCTGGTTTTTCCTCAGAGGGTCACCCATCTAAGTACCAATCACAAGAAGCGATGCTGCATTTTGGCCTCCGAGTGACCGGATCACAGAAGCTTCCAAAAGCGTAATATTTCAAAGTTGTTAAATATCGATCTACAAAATCATTAGATTGAAGATAATATTGTATGAACTATACACATATGTTCAAAAGTTTGGAATATTTACAACATAATTGTAATTGTACATTGTTTTATTGATTACACAGGTTTTTCGATTTTTGTTCATTCCGTTGAAAACGGTATTTACACATTATTTCAGTTCTTTTTCAATTTTCAATCAACCCGTTTAAAAATGCCTAGAAACGTGATATCTCATTATAACAGATCAATAGTAATTGCTTTATTACAACAGGGTGTAGCGTTCACAAATTCTTGATCGCTACAGGTAGCATTCGTAAATTGTTGATCACCACTGGTAGGTTTATTTCGGACAAATTCTTAACTGAAAGAGCTTTGGTATCGTTGGGACAAGGCAAGAGAGTCTAACTCCAAATCTCCAGGTGAGCGGACGTTTTCGCGCCTTACCCTTCCGACCGAGAGGGTTTTACGACCTGGCAGCAGAGAATCCGATCAACAGACATCAGGCCATTGAACGACCACCGATTACAGAGCCCGACCATCGTGGAAACCTTACACCTTTTTGGGGCCACGTGGCAGAGTAACCGGTTGGTCAGATCGAGATTATTTCGGGACCCCCCCGCATAGGGATACCGGACTGTCCGCAGTCGTACTCAGTGTTTTTAGACACCCAGTACCTTGACAGGCAAGGATAGATAACATCAGGAAATAAGGCCAGATAAACACTTTTTTTATTATATTTTCAAGTACCGTTAAGGATTGCAATTAGCAGGTATTTTTCACATATACATTATTACCATAATTTCTTATACTGATAATGGTCACGTTATCATCTTATATTTTGTATCTATTTGCCATCTGACCATTCTTGGTTACCCTAGCGTTATATATATTTATCTTTTTACTATTGTCAGAATAGAGGAAATAACCTCTAATTTGTAAGTATAGAGACATAGAGACCAGCTGGTGTAATTCAGAGCTGTGTATTTGATTTTTGATTTCTTTCACGGTAAGGTTTGGAGAACCACCTTCCCTAAACATTCCCGTGTCTTTTGTTTGATAGTTTTAGTTATTCCTTTTTTGTGTGCTTTGTGTCGTTCTTTTTTGATTGTGCTTTTATAATACATATGTATAAAATTCTAGTAAACCGTTTTATTTAAGATAGACCCCTTCCCGGTTCCAGGGTCTTTTCCGATATATGAAGTAACCGGGTGGCGCTCAACCTTTGTCGTGGCTTCATTCTGTCCTGGACCTTCTTCCCGGTGCTCCCGGCGAACAGCTGTCGTCGCTGTGACCTATATATTTTTTATTTTGTTTCAAAAGAGAAAATAATAGGTCACATAAATTTGACGCCCAACAACGTGGGGCTTGATTTCAAGGACAGTTAGATGTTAGAGTTTTAAGCACAATCTCAGAAAGGAAAGCACAAGTACGGGAGAATTGTAAATTTATTAATGAATAGAAACATTAGAAGTCAATAAGATTGCTAGTTAAGACGGAAACGCATTTCCAAATCTTAAAAAAAAAACAATGAGATAACGAAGAACATTCCTTAGGTGTACAGAGAATGATATATACAGTAGTTTGGAAATTTTAAATGCCAAGGTCAAATTAAAATAACTAAATATCCAAAATAAATATATTTGCGAGAAGGAAGGAATTTTCTTATCAGTTCGTCAACAATTTTTTGAGAAAACAAAATTCGCCTTCGATAGCGTTCTTTCTATTTTATTTTGCAGTTTTATTTTATATTCTTATTTTAGAATAATGTACAATGACCTTGTATATTTGCAATTTATGAGTTAATATAGAGTTAATCTATTTTCTATTACGGTATTGTATCTGGGATACCGGGAGAGTTAGTTTAGTTTTTCTGAATTTAATACCGGGTCTTTTTAGAAAGATTTGGGAATGTAAAAATTTTTTGGTAAACGTGATCTTACTCTTACATGTTGTTTTTGATCTGGTTTTTAAATTTTGTTATATCATGATGGCTGACGAAAGATTTAAAGTTAATTTATTAAACTATAAACTGGACTATTACTTAAAAAAAAATCGCTCAGTTTTTATAGTGTTGGTTTTTCGATTTAGATTTCGAAAAAATGTTTTTAGTTTCTTGGAGCGAGCTTCCGACTTATCCCAGTCTCGTAACTTTTCAGAGATAGAACTTTTTAATTCAGCTGTCGAATTTTTCGTTGGCGACGCCTTTGTGTGGTTCCGAAGTATTAGGGGTGTTGTGTCAGATTGGTCAGGTCTTGTTTCAAGGTTGAAGAGAGATTTTTTGTCTCCTCATGCAGACGATGATGTCTGGGAACAAATCCGGCAGAGGAAACAGAGACGCGCAGAAACAGTTATTATTTATGTGGCTCACATGGAGAATTTGTTCTCTCGGTTATCCGTGACCCCTGCTGAAGTTACCAGAGCCAAGTACATCCGGAAGAACTTGTTGCCTGAATATGTGGCGCAGTTGGCGTTACACGATACTGTTAATGTCTCCGAACTATCTGCTTTGTGTAGGAAGTTGGAGGATGTTCTACCCTCTACTTCTAGAAAACCCTCTCAGTTGTTTGCTTTCGATGACCCTCATAAGAGTGGCTGATCACGTCGAGATAAGAGAAAGAGTGCTGGTGGTTCTAAGGAAGATCCACTTCACCGTGAGTCAAGTTGTTCTAGTGGTAAGGATGTTCGTAGTTTTGGTAAAGATTCTGGGAGACTTCCTGCGGTTGTGTGCAAGGGAGATAGGAAAAATAGCCCTAAACGTAAGGTTGTGTGTTTCAACGGTAAGGGAGTCAATCACACCTTTCGTTCGTGTGCCGAGAAGAGAACAGTTTTCTGATTCCGTTGTGGTGAACCTAAAGTTAAGCTTGGTTCTTGTCCTAAGTGCTAAAAAAAACTAGTTAGGCCATCAGGTGTCGCATGCGGTCGGTATCCTGACAGAAGGCAAACCGCAAGGTCGCTCGATAACAGGTCAGGTTGGAAAAAATGGTTAGAACATGTATCTAATTTTTATAAGACTGATACCCGTGATTCGGAATTTTTGCCATTGTTTCTAAAAAGGGTTAATGGCAATCGTCCATATATTTCCGTCAAACTTTATGATCAGAACATCATTGTTTTATTAGATTCTGGAGCTAACACCTCTATAGTTGGTGCTAGCGGAGTTAAGATCTTAAAGAGACTCAAGATTAAAATTTGTCAAAGCAATAACTCTAGTGTGTTTACTGCCGATGGAGCCCGAGAAAAGGTTGCTGGTTTTGCAGACCTACCGATTTTTATTAACGGTTGTTGAATCATTAAAGTCCATATAGTACCCTCTGTAACACATGCTTTTATTTTTGGTATCGATTTTGCTAGGAGTTTTAATCTAGTAATGATTTTTAAGAATAATCATTGGTCGATTCACAATGATGACTTCGTGCTAGGTGCAGTACGAAAAGATTCTGATAACCCTCCAGTATCCAAACTTTTTTCCATTGACGATCTTTCCGTTATCCAAAGGGCGGAGGCTCTAGAACTTTTAGATTCTTTTAGAGAACTTGACAGGAAGGGTAGGTTAGGACGGACCGATAAGATTAAACTCTCTATAGATACGGGCGATAACCAACCTTTCAAAAAGAAACCTTATTTACTATCCCCCTATATGCAAGAAATTCTGAATAAAGAGTTATATTCTATGATTCAGTTGGGCGTAGTCGAGGAATCTCATAGTCCATGGTGCTCTCCAACGCTTTTGGTAAGGAAGCCCACGGGTGAATATAGATTTTGTTTGATGGAAGATTTTTGAACGCTCTGACGAAACACGATAATTTTCCATTACCTCATGTAGACAGAATACTGAGTAACTTACGAAATGCCAAATACATTTGACCTCCTCAATTGACTTGAGAAAGGCATTTTGGCGAATACCACTCGAAGACGCTTCTAAAGAAAAAACCGCTTTTTCGGTTATCGGTCGTGGACAGTTTCAGTTTACAGTCGTTCCCTTTGGCTGGTGCAATACGGCACAAACACAACAGAGGTTGGTTGATTCGATATTTGGACCTAAATACGAACCACATATTTTGTCGTATCTGGATGACATATTGCTATGCTCTCCTACCTGGGAACATCATGTGGAACTTTTAAAGACCGCTAAGAACCTACTTAAGGAAGCTGGTTTTACTGTTCATTTAGAAAAATGCCAATTTTTTAGGACATCTTTAAATTATTTAGGGTATATAGTCGGTAACAATTCTCTAGCTACTGATCCGTCAAAGGTTGATTCTATGGCTAACTATCCGCGTCCGCGCACTTCAACCGAGGTGAAACGTTTCATTGGTATGTGTTCATGGTACCGTAGGTTCATTAAGGACTTTTCTTCTCTTGTTAGTCCCTTGAACGACCTTCTTAAAGGCAAGAAGAAAAAACAAGCCTGACTTGACTGAAAACAAGCTCAGCCTGATTTTAGTCATACATTTTTGATTCAGTCCGATGCGTCTGATGTCGGCATTGGAGGTATGTTGACCCAGTTTATAGACGGAGAGAAACGAGTAATCGCTTACGCGATTCGCTCCTTATCTAGAGCGGAGAAGAATTATTCAGTGACGGAATGTGAATGTTTAGCCGTTATATTCTGTATTGAAAAGTTTAGGCCTTGGATAGAAGGTTCTCGTTTTACGGTCATCACTGATCATTTTAGTCTCCTGTGACTTTTCAATTTAAACACTCCGTCAGGTAAACTTAGTCGTTGGTTACTGAGGTTAAGACAGCATACTTTTGACGTACAGCATAGAAAAGGTTCGGCATCCGAAAAAGAATACCGCATCCTGAGGCAGAGAGTAGCCTTTCAGCAGATTCCGAGATTACGTGTTTGCAAGTTTCATCCATCTCGATCGAAGTAAATTCTCTTGACCCCTGGTATATTGCGCTCCGTGAAAAGATTGTAAACAACCCGGACAAATTCCTAAATGGCGAGTTGAGAACCACTACATTCAGAAATTCATTCGTTGTAAGCAGAATCATACTTTTAATATTCGAGAGTGGAAAACCTTGGTCCCTAAACCTCAGAGAGCGAAAATTATCGAGTCGTGTCATATTCCTCCCACTAGTGGCAATTTTGGTTTTTGGAAAACCTTGTTCCGAGTACAGGAGATGTATTATTGGCCTAAGATGAGGTCAGATATTTTGAGATTTGTAAGAAGGTGTTTGGTGTGTGGCGCTCAGAAACACTGAAACTTAAGTAAGATTGGTATTATGGGTAAGGAGAAGATAGTTGACCGACCTGGTCAAATCTTTTCGGTGGATTTTATAGGTCCTTTTCCTCGTTCCAGAAAGGGTAACAAATAGTTGTTGGTAGCCGCGGATTGGTTTTCTAAGTACACGTTCATTTTTCCGTTGAGAAATGCCAAATGCCCAGCGGTCATGAACCATATAGAGAATCACATATTCCTTTCAGTTGGAGTTCTCCAAATCCTGGTTTGTGATAATGCTCCGAATTTCAAGAGCAAGGGTATGAAGGAATTATGTGACAGGTATAAAGTTAAGCAATGGTTTTATTCTCCTCAGTGTAACTTCGTGGAACGTAATAATAAAACCATTACGACAGCTATCAGGTGTTACATAGATAGACACGAGGACTGGGATTTGCATATTCCGGAAATCAGACAGGCCATCAATACCGCGATCCATGAAGTAACCGGTTTCCCCCCGTCATACCTGATGTTCGGAAGGCATGTTCCCTTATCTGGAGTATATTATAACTCCCCTTTCCCGGACTAATCTGTTGAAGTCGTACCTGGTGACAGGGGCACTTACGCCGAGAACTGGAAAGAGTTTCGTGATTTGTTTGTTGAGGTGCGTCGGAAACTTCACTCCGCATATGAGAGGAATTCAAAATCCTATAACCTCCGGAAACGGGATGTAAGTTTTAAAGTGGATGATAGAGTTTGGCGTCCTAATAAGAAGTTGTCGAGTGTTCCCGATATGTTCGCATCGAAACTTAGCTCCAAACATATTCTTTCCTTTGTTTTTAAGAAGTTGTCTCCTTTAGTTTATGAACTAAAAAATATGGATGGATTACGTGCAGGGAAATGGCACGTTAAAGATTTATTATCATGTGTAGAGTCTTCCGATGTTCCCGGAGTTAACCATAGTTAGACTCAGTGACGTTTTTGATTTATTTTTTTGTTCTGAGCTGGCAGTTTTTAGGTACAGCCTCGCTCAGCCTTTTTAGTTCTTTTTTGGAAACGTCACTTTTAACTTTTCTTTTTCTTTTCCTTTTTGTACTTTTCCAGACTTGTCCAGTAAGAACAAGCCTGCGTTACGTTATCGAGTTTGCGCTAGACGCATCTTATTTGAGAGGAGAAATCTTTGTTCCTCTGTTTTGAGTTTGTCTCGAATTACTTGGAGGGTAATTCTAGGTTTTGTTTAAGTGAAGTAAGGGCCTTACTTCGTTTTGTCGGCATATGGCAGTGTTGTCCACCTTTGGTTCCGCTATGCCCGTGCGGCGATTTACCTCGTAACCTTAGGATTAGATGGCATTTCCATTGCATGTCGCTGGCTTTAGCCAAGTTACGTTCGGTAGAAGTTTCGCGTTGGCATAAATTGCCACGGAAAAGTTTTTATTTTGTCGACACTGGACGTTGATGTCTGCCTTTGGTTCCGTTGTGCCAGAGTGGCGATTGAGCTCGTAACCTTAGGAACAGCTAGCGTTTCAGTTCGGTGTCGCAAGTTTTACTTAGCCAGGTTGGATTTACTTGGGAAGTAAGTCATGAATTGGCTGTGCGAATTTTTCGCGGTCGTTCTGCATTAAATTTCGCGTTGGCGTGAATTGGTCTCTCTCTCTCTCTTTGGTTCCGTTGTGCCCGAGTGGCGATTGAACTCGTAACCTTAGGACCTGATAGCATTTCCATACCGTGTCGCTGTCCGTAGGCAGATTGTGTAGATTTACTTGAGAAGTAAATCGTGAGACTATATCTGCGATTTTTCGCGGTGATTTGCGTTACGTTCCGTGTTGGTGTGATTCGCCACGGTATCGTTTTCTTTGGTTGACACTTGACAATGGTGTCCGCCTTTGGTTCTGCTGAGCTCAAGTAGCATTTGAGACTCGTAACCTTAGGATTAGATAGCGTTTCCGTTTGGTGTCGCAGACTTTAGTTAACTCAGTTGTATTCGCTTGGGAAGTGAATCTAGAGTTGTTCCTGCGACCTAATGGCAGCAAGGCTGCGTTACGTTTTGCGTTGGCGTGATCCGCCACAGCAAAGTTTTTTCGACCTTTGGTAGTGCTTTCCGCCTTTGGTTCCGCTAAGCCCGAGTGGTAATTGGACTCGTAACCTTAGGATTAATAGCGCTTCCATTCGGTGTCATTGGCCTTTGGCCCGGGTTTGATGGTGAATATGTTGGTACTACCTTTCGTTAGCTAGTTTGGCGCAAGCCGTGGGAAGGATTTAGGCAAATATAAATGTATTTATGCTTGGATTTTAGGCCTTTCTCATAACCAACAACTATAGCCTTCAGCCAATAGATTTTTCCTTGTCTAGATTTTTAAATAGGTACGATTGAATGTTACGAGGGAATTGCGTTATTTTGTCTCAGCGACAAGCTTGTTTGCTTTTCTGGTTTAGAAGTCCGCACCAATTATGACCTACTGAATTTGACCTACTTATTGTGACTCCCATAGGGACATGTGATACGCGAAAGTTATCAAAACTAAACCTAGTGACAAGTACGCTTCTGTGTTTCGCAAACGCTCGTTATTGCTTATTCCGCTACTCGTATTCTCTCAGTCCTATTTCTAGACTCGACTATGTTCGGTTTTTTTTATTTTACCTCGCATCTTAGTTCACTATCATGCAGGCTTTAAAGTTATTTTTTTTCAGTGTAGATCACTGAGTATTTTTCCATTTTTAAGGGCCGTTTTAGGACGGGTGCCCTAGGATTTCGGGATACAGTCCTTGGACAATTCTCAGGGAAGGACACACTACGGGGGATGATCATCTGGTTGCGACTTCGCCTCGTAATTGGGTGTCACTACTGGGTGGCGTCTCAGCTCCCTCAGAGTGCGTTCCGAAAGGCCTATGGCAGTGTCTGTTTTACGGTTCACCTTGTAGATTATCATTTAATTTCGTTTGAGTTTTTTTTGTAAATTTTAGTTTGGTCAAAACTATATTTCACTTCCTTATTGTGTTCCACCTTTTGGAAGTTCACTGGCTCTCAGATCGTTTTAAAGGAGGTCTGGAGACGTGGCTGCGAGTGTTGTGTTGTTCAGCTGAGGTTGGTAAGCGAGGTGTCTTTCCTTTCAGTTTTCGGTAAGGGCACGCAATGCCAACTGAGTTACCGTCGCACCCACCTAGCCGTTATGATCTAACCAGCTTCATCAGCATGACGTCTGTTAAGTCATAGCCTTGGGTTCCTGGACGACTTTCTGGGTAGATGAGTTATCTTCCGAAATTTATTTGGTGTTGTGTTTTGAATATCGTTTGGTATGTATTTTAGAATACACCCGTTGTATCTATATTCCCTTTTCGTATTTGGTATACAAGAGGATATTTCCTTTTCTTGGTATTTTCTTTTGGTATAGATTGGGTATTTCCTTACCACTGTTCCAGTGTTCCAGTAATCCATTCCATACGTTCAAATCTCCGATATGAACCGATCAAAATTAAAGCCTCCTCTCGCAGTCTTTAATTTTCTTTTTGGAGGGAGGTAATGTAGCGTTCACAAATTCTTGATCGCTACAGGTTGCATTCGTAAATTGTTGATCACCACTGGTAGGTTTATTTCGGAAAAATTCTTAACCGAAAGAGCTTCGGTATCGTTGAGACAAGGCAAGAGAGTCTAACTCCAAATCTCCAGGTGAGCGGACGTTTTCGCGCCTTACGCTTCCGACCGAGAGGGTTTTACGACCCGGCAGCAGAGAATCCGATCAACAGACATCAGGCCATTGAACGACCACCTATTACAGAGCCCGACCATCGTGGAAACCTTACACCTTTTTGGGGCCACGTGGCAGAATAACCGGTTGGTCAGATCGAGATTATTTCGGGATCCCCGCATAGGGATACCGGACTGCCCGCAGTCGTACTCAGTGTTTTTGGACACCCAGTACCTTGACAGGCAAGGATAGACAACATCAGGAAATAAGGCCAGATAAACACTTTTTTTATTATATTTTCAAGTACCATTAAGGATTGCAACTGCCAGTTATTTTTCACAAATACATTATTACCATAATTTCTTATACTGATAATGGTCACGTTATCATCTTATATTTTGTATCTATTTGCCGTCTGACCATTCTTGGTTACCCTAGCGTTATATATATTTATCTTTTTACTATTGTCAGAATAGAGGAAATAACCACTAATTTGTAAGTATAGGGACATAGAGACCAGCTGATGTAATTCAGAGGTTTGGAGAACCACCTTCCCTAAACCTTCCCGTGTCTTTTGTTTGATAGTTTTAGTTATTCTTTTTTTTGTGTGCTTTGTGTCGTTCTTTTTTGATTGTGCTTTTATAATATATATGTATAAAATTATAGTAAACCGTTTTATTTAAGATAGACCCCTTCCCGGTTCCAGGGTCTTTTCCGATATATGAAGTAACCGGGTGGCGTTCAACTTTTGTCGTGGCTTCATTCTGTCCTGGACCTTCTTCCCGGTGCTCCCGGCGAACAGCTGCAGTCGCTGTGATCTATATATTTTTTATTTTGTTTCAAAAGAGAAAATAATAGGTCACAAGGGCTTTAATCAAAGTGATACTGAGAAAATTGTATGTGTTTCCCAAAGTGCTGCAACGAAAATTAATAAAAAATTCTAAAGAGACAAATGACTTAAAGGGTCGCCCCAGAAGTGATATAAAGCGATGTATAAACGGCTGAACAAGATCGGCAAATATCAGTGATAGCTCGAAGAAATCGTCTGGAATCTACAAGTAGTATATCAAGAGAGCTTATTAGGCTTTGAAGGGGTAAATGTTTTATGACAAATGATAACATTCAGACTGAAAGCGGTAAATCTACATCGCAGAAGGCCTTTACGTGTTCCCAAACTAACCCTTCAACAAAAAAATGTACGATTGCAATGGGCTCGAGAAATGGGGGATCATAGCCCTAATTGGAATAACGATGTTCTTCGATGAGACGAGAATGGGCTTGGTTTCTGATTCTCGAAGAATATTAGTTTGCAGAGCTTCAGGTCGATAAGCCCGACTAGAAAAAGCTCAACCACATATCCCATATTAAGGTGGGAGCGTGTTGTTTTGGGGTGGTATTATGAGGGGTACACGGACACCTCTACTGGTCCTGGAGAGAAGAGTCACTGGTGGTGTGTACATCGAGAAAGTTTTAAATCCTGTTGTGCGTCTGTTCCGGGGCCCAGTGGGCGAAGTATTTGTTTTAATGGATAAGAACGTATATCCTCATCGAACAGCAGCAGTTCAAAATTTTCTTGAAGAGGAGGGAATAACCAAGTTAAGCTGGTCAACAAATTTTCCTGACATGGTTGTCATTGAACATGCTTGGGACATTTTAAAAAAACGCATCAAGAAACGAAACAATCCTCCTCTTACCTCACGAGAACTAAAACATGCTGCTCGTGAAGCATGCATACAGACTCATGGAGGAACTACTGCTTATTAGTTTTACTGAAAGTGTTATTTTTATTTATTTTTATAATTACTTTTGAAGGCAATTGGAACTTTGTAATTTTTTTATTTTATTTTGATCAGTTGTGATCAATTTTACACACATTTGTCATTTGGTGGCGAGTTTTATTTGGTACCAGTAAGAGTTGTAATAAAATAATGGTTACGTAAACGAGTAAAAGAAAAACTTAATATCAATAACAAAGTGAATTGTTGTAATATTCCAAACTTTTGGCCATATGTGTATATGCTTAACTGCATTCGATTTACAGAATTCTTGAAGTTCTTAACACTTTTACTGCCACTGCCAAAATTAGCAAAAAAAAAACGACCCCTGGGTCAAGCTTTTCTTTTTTGTTTTTTCATACAGTAGGGATCCTGTCTACGATATTCCAATAAAATGTTAATTAATCAATAGCTTTAATTGATTTATTAATGATGTATGCAAAAATGATACACGTGTCCCTAAGGGAGGAAAATCAGTAATTTTTTGTACTACAGCTCCACGTGTATTAATTTTGAAAAGTGGATTACACTAAAATTACTATAAGGTCAGTTAAAATGGAATATGATTTTAATAGTAAAGTTTTGGGGTTAGAGGCGCATCAGCAACTGAGAAGGCTATTTAGCAACTGGACCTACAGCTTAACGTGCGTTCCGAACCACGGTCATCAGCTACCGAAAACACCGGTCAGCATCCCCCTCGGGCTATCAACCCTTGGTTTTGTGCTTAACCGAAAGTATCTCGAGAAGCCTACCAACTGGCAAGTGACCAACGTAGAAAACCTTTCAGAAGGCATCTGGCCCTACCCAGCCTCGAACTGGCGTGACTAAGGTGTGATTCCTTTTCAGATCTTACACTCTTACCTAGAAACATTCACAAGAATTTTAGAAAACCTTTTTGCCTAGTACGGGATTCGAACCCGCTCCACATTAACTGCCGTAACGTAAGGCTAACGTCTTAGACACCACAGCTAATGTGGCTCCTTTTAATAGTAAATATTTAAAAATATTTTATATGTATTTGTAGAACATAAAAATTGAAAAAAATTCATCTATGTTTGATAATTGCAAAACCAACAGCTATCTTATATTCCCAATCACTCAGTTCATTAAACTACGTCAGAATTGTGCTTGGATCCAAGTACACAGTCTGATACACGATCATCTCCCGTGTTCACATTTGATGCCCATGGCGCGTAGAGAAATATTACCTATGCTCATATTAAACCCTCTAGAGAAGCACTGGATAAGAGATACCCAGGGGTGAATTGAGAGTGTTTTTCCGTTAATAAATAGTCGCGTTGAGGGAGACCCAGGGGTGAATTAAAAGTGTTTTTCCCGTATAAATGGTCACGTTGAGGGAATGACCTTGAGTGGGGGAAAAATGTTACTACCCTACTACAGATCTTTACCATAGCCATCTTAGGATTAAATACTTAAAAAATATAAGCGATCATAGTTAGTCTATGGGTATACGCCACCCAGTGCTGTTGTTGTGTCAGTGTTTTGCCAATAAATAAAAACCGTTAAATAACCTTTTTGCACAAATGGTGTGTTTTTTCGATCTTGACACAGTTGGTGGTAAGTAAATCACACATATTATATTTTCTATAATATTTTTTATTGAAAACCTTGATTTTTAATTTTTTTAACATTTATCTTTTAACGATTATGGCCATGGATATTCAATTTGAGCAGGCGTACATTCAGAAGTACGCCAATGGGTAATTTTACATGCGAGATGAATTCTGTTGGAAGTACACCGATGAAATGCTAGAAATGTGTGATCTGCCTGTGGACGTGGAGCAAAACAATACGGTTTTGTTCCAAAATTTACGTTATAGTTGAGTTGAAATTTGAAATCACAATGAATATCGAATCAAATGGTCACGACCCACATTTGTTGCGCCAAATGAAGTCATTTGGGAGCAACTGTTGTATTTCTGGATTTGTGTCAGGAAATGTGTGGAATCTGTTCCTGTTCCAGAAACCGATGAACGCAATGGCTCTGGTGGCAGGACCAATAGCGCCAATTTGACTTTGCCACTTGTGTAAGACAATCCAGGAGTTTCATTTTTGAATTTCATTGCCTTCCAATGTACCGAGGCACACGGCGCTCATCGATCCAATAACAATAAATTCGTCTTCACTTGAATCAATTGTCATGTTGTAACGGAATGCAGTTCGATGAGTATTCAACGTAACATTTGTTTATCTTCTTGCACGATTATTCAAATTCAAAATTATCGCGCGATTGGTTTCTACTGACCGGTGATGTCTCATTCGATGCATATCATCTTCGTTTGCATTTTCTCTTTCTTCCTGTGTACGAGCTGAACGTGATAATCGATTCCATTCAATTTCATTTCGCTCTTCGATCGAAAATTCGTTTGGTTTGAAGCACTGCGAGTTCTGCGCCGTAAATTGCTCAATCTTATTGGCGGCATTGCAATGCGATTAAATTGTGTCAATTCAATTCAATTGTGACGATTGCCACACAATATACGATGTACTGTGCATTGTTGTTACTGTATAACCGTTGCTTAACTCATCGTATTTCGTAGGTAAATCTGTAAATTTGTTTGAGATAAAACGACGAAACTTAATTCATTTCATGAAACGATTGCGATGAACTTACAACAGAATCATAATTCAACTGAAAATAAAAAAATAGTCAGATTTTCGTCACTATGTAACCTATTAGCTTGATTCACAATTTGATAATCAGTTGTCAAACGACATTTGCACACTTAGCGAAATAAATTGGAATATAAATAAAATAACTACATATGTTGGACAGATCCCGAAACAACACAAAAGTAAAAACAAATGTAAATTTATTTTAATTTAGACTGTTTTTGTTGGATGGTGTGCTGCAAAGTTTCAGATGTGGCATTCAGTTTCTTAAACTAGTTTTTTTTTGACATTTTAAAATATGAACAAAAAATGAAAAAATTTGAAAAATTTAAGTTGGACCTGATATAAAGTACTTTGATAAAAAAGTTTTTAATGTACTTAATATAAAAAAAAATCTTCTCTATCACTACCTTAACATTAATTTACAGTAATTAATAAGTCTAAATTAAAATAACCCTATTTTCCATTTTCTAAATTGATGTGTTTTTGGTGATACAATTATAGAATTAATGATCAGGTTGAAAACCTTTTTAGCATTGTATGGTATCGCGTTTCCTAGAGCAAACCGTGTCGGTTCCTTTAATAAAAAACAAAACCACGCCAGAAATCGAATCGAAAAGGCAAAACAATTAAATAATTCCATCCCGACCGTCCGAATTCCTGCGTCTTTGTTACCGACGTTTTATTTGTTTTCTCCGGAGCCAGAGGAATCCCAAACCCGGAATACCTGCGTCGTTTTTCAATGAGATGATCGCGTTATAAACGACTACTGCGAACCGAGATGTGTGAACAGTTTGGAACATCAAAGACGCGTTTTTTCTCCCTCGACCTCGGCAAAAAGCCAATCTCCGAAACGGCGCTGGCTCTTTTCCGCTGCGTTCGTTCATCTGGCACGACGATCCATCATTCGGTCGTCGTTCTTCGGTCGGTGGTGGTTTTTTCGCTCGTTCCCGACACAATTTTGTTGAAATTTCGCAAGATTTTTATCTGGCAACTTCGCTCAACTTATACTTAACATTCCTTTTTCAAATGTATTCAATATTTTCAGATGTTTTTATACATTGTAAATGTATATATATATATATATATATATATATATATATATATATATATATATATATATATATATATATATATATATATATATATATACCGTATGTCGCATTTAAGAGACCTAAGTCGCATTTTTAATATTTTCATTATTTTGGTCTATATACACAATTATTACAAGTTTATTTTTTAATTTATTAATTGGTGTTCCATGGAAAGTAAACATTTTACACAGTGTTAATTTAATAGTGTCATGTATTCAAATATTTCAGAAAAATAAGTAGCACTTACAAATAAATAATTATTTTATTCTTATGGGAAAACAATTTTTGGTATTTGATTAAGTTTAGTATAAAGTATACAACAATAATTTTCATAATACAAATAATTACCTATCAAATGTGATCTCTCTCCACTAGTCCTCCGTTTATTCAAATACATTTTTCTATTATTTTACGATTCCGTTCAGCTACTCGTCTAAGTTCCGAGATGATGATTTTTTGACAGGCTTGTCTTATTCTGGCATAAAATTCATCTCGATTTTTGAGCCTTATACTATAAATTTTATTTTTGACAATTCCCCAAAAATAAAAATCGAGGGGTGTAATATTCGGAGACCCCGAAAGCCACAGTTCGAAAGAACTGTTTCTTACTATCCAGTGCATAGGAAATTTTTCGTTGAACCATTGACGAAAAATCCTTGAATTGTGGATAGATGTAACATCTAGCTGCACACACATTTCCTATCGCACATTAAGAGGAAGATTTTCAATTGCATCCCAAAACTCCCCATCGAAGAAGTTAACTAAATGGTCAGCATTCAATGATTCCTTAAAGAAAAAAGGACCAATTATTCGGTTTCCTAAAATCCCACGCCAGGCCATTGACTTTCTGGCAATATTGGCATTTACAATTTATAACCCAGTGATTATTACCTTTGGCCCAGTACCTACAGTTTTGAGACGATTCAACCCTATTAGTTGTAAAAGTAACCTTATCAATAAACATAATCTTCTTCAGGAAATGTCTGTCATCTAAAATTACCTTGGGCCCAATAACAATAGTCTAATCTTTTGTTATTACCACCTTTTTTCAAGGTATGTAAGATCTTCAGGATCTTCAGGGTATGTTTATAGGGCTTGATTTTGTGATAAACCAAACATCTTCTGACTTTATTCTTTCAAATGTTCAGTTGAGATATAATTCTCAATTTGGACTTTCTCAATTTGCCGCCAATATATCATTATCCTCAGGATGCGAGTGTATTCGAGGTTAACCTTTTTGATACATTGTAATAACACTGCCAGTTTCATTAAAATGAGCATTTACAGCGGCTGCTTTTCTATGAGAAATGGGAATACGTTAGAGATGTATCATGTTAAACTCTGCAGCAACATGCTACTCTGAGCAAAATCACTAAACAATCGATTATTATCTGGATTATTTCTCTTAATGTTAATGGCATTTTAATTATGTGATCACTGAATAGAACTTAACGTAATAAACTGAAAGTTTAATCTGACTGACATTTAACACTAGTGTCAAACCACTACATTCCATGGCACACTAATTATCAAATGTAAAAGAAATGTAATAATTTTGTGTAGACTAAAATAATAAAATAATTAAAAATGCCAATTTTGTCATGAAATTATAGTAATAATAGAAGCATATATAAAGGCAACATCGATTATAGTATTTAGTATAGGGTAAGGTTGCTAAAGTTGCACCTCCTAAGGAAATAGTACTGTAATGTTTAGTACAATTTAAATTAAACAAAATCTTTTGCATCTACTTAATATTTATATCTTTGCTTTTTATTATACATTAATAGAAAGCCAAAATCTTTTCTCAAAACAGGTGTTTTAAGGTGGCGATGTATCTCTAGAGAGTGACAATGTGATGCCTGATTATGGAGTATACTTTGTTCTTACTTTGATGAATAAAAGATTTGTACAGAAGTTACGAAATCCTCTTCTTGAATTGACGTTTCTATCACATGGCCACACCTGTTGCTTTAAAACAATTTAGCGCTATATCCATATGAACCGATCTAGGGTACGATTTACCAAGCAGCTCTGATACGTTAGTCTGTTTTATAACACTGCTATGATGTGCGCGTAGCCATGAAGATGACGCTTCATTATAACTGTTTTTGAACGATTTAAAGAACGATATGGCCCACGGATGTGGGCGATGTGTTGTGTGAGCAGGAAAAAATAGGATTATTATACCATAATCGCGAGACATCTGGATTGCTTCTAAATTTTTAGTATGTGTGCTATAACCATCCAGTAAAAGTAAAAATTCCTTTTTTGTCACTTTTTTCTAATTCTGTACATTTAATGAAATATTGCTATCATTCAGCAGCACGTTCTGAAGTTATCCATCCATTTTTCGAGCACCTAAATGCTGTGTTTGGCGGAGCTCCTTTTTATAAGCCATCATTCTGTCTGCTGCGCTTAAATATCAACATGGGTGGTATGAATTCGTCTACTGCATTCATCGCACATATGCCTGTCGTTGTTAGATCCCTTTTTCCGCTTGTGATTGCAGACTTGGTGTTTGTCCCTTTAAGTAATAACTTTAAAAGGATTGCGAACGGTGGATGATGTAGTTTCATCCATATTATATATTTGGTTGTCAGTAAACTGTATTTATCTAGTATTTCTTCATATTTATCAAAAAAAAATCATTAACACTTTCTGTTTATTGAACCCTTTACTTCTAGTAATCGATGCTGGTTCTGGAACACGCAAAGACAAAGTAGGATGGTCTTTCATAAACCTGTAATACCACGTTCTGCTGGCTATTTTCTTCTCCTTATTAATGCAATGAGGTAATTGAAATTTTTCAGTAAGCTCGAAGGCAAACTTTCTAAATTCAATACTAGTTAATCCAAAGGGCTCGAAATTTATCAAATGCTGTGCTAATTCATCTTCCATGCTTGATGATGACATATCGTTGACATATCGTGACAGTGTAGACTTCGGCATATTATATCTTCTACATGTTTTATTAAATTCAATTTCACAATTTCGATATTTCAGCATTCTCCTGCTTCCAAGTAATGTACTTTCTCATCGCTATATTCATTAATAGATAAAAAAAATTAGTAAACAATAAATACCTAAATGGTACCGGTACGATTAAGGAATTATCTACAAGTACGACTTAAGCGACAAGGTCTTCAAGGTTTCAAACCGAAACCACTGACATAACCTAAAAAAAAATCTACCGTTTGAGTGTGTCTAAATGATTGCCAGAGAACGACAAAAATAGACGTAAACCTAAAAATAACTTAAAGATTATAATCCTTTATTAAAAAGCCTACAAATGACCCAGAAATTTTAATAAAAATGTGAAAATAATTTACTTTTTAATTATTTTTGCCTCACGAAGCCTGCCAACCACCCACTTGTTTTGTGTACTCGTAAGACTAAATAGTTCAGGCTTACGGCACTAGATGGTGCTTTTTACCAATTTTAAACGAGATAATACCGGGGCACGACTTAAGACCTTACTCGTTTTTAAATATATGTTTTCAAAGAAATTGTTTGACTCCAAAAACAGATATAAATCTAATAATGCATAACCCTTGAATTTATCTATCTTTTTTATCTCATTGTTATAATGTAATATTTTTGCAAATCGTTTTCTGCATTCTTAAACTGCACTCTTACAAGATCAGTTGGCGCAAATTAATGAGTTTTAAATCTTATTAATTTCATTTAACTTCCATCTTTAACATTCGTGAACATACTGACATACATTCGTACCCATCCATAGTAGTGGAAATTTTCTAGTACTATGTCATATCTAGGAGGCTGTAACGAAAAATCAGTTATTTTTAAAATAAAATATTGTTTTTTTTTAACGTAAAGTCTTCTTTTACCTGGATTCACTTGGCCTAATGATTTATATAGCTTCCAAAAAGTATGACTTATCAAACTCTGCCAAGTAGTACTCTATTTCGGTGATTTCTTTATTTTCTGTGATTTTCTTTCCAGCCAGCTATTCCTTCATATTTGGGAAGAACGAGAGCGAACGAGAACGTTTTTGAACACTTCTTGGAATTCCCATAATTCAGCATTACACTCTCTTGTGATTGTCTTTTCATATTCGAGATAGTCGATGAAGTTAAAGCCCTGCGAATTCCCGAAAACATGGCCATGATCTTTCCGATCGATGGAACTTTCTGCTTTCTGCAGGATTCCTCTGACAGGTAGAAACCCACCGTTTTGATTATTTCTTCTTTTCTGGTGTCTAGTGATACATCCAGGATATCAATAGTTACGAAATTTCACAAACACACAAACGGGGTACCCATCATCTCGATAGTTTTTTCATGCTCAAATGTTCATGTCGGGCTGAACCTGGGGATCACTCAGGAATATAGGGAGTCGCAATGCATTGAAATAATAAGACCCGTATACGAAACATTTTTTTATTAAAGAATTTTTAATTGAATTTTAATGTCGGAAAATTAAATATTATCAGGTAATAACAACATAATAAAATAAACTTAAATAAAGCAATAGCCAAAGTTGTTTGAAATAATAGTTTAATGCGACGTTTGATTTTATTTTTCACTTAAAAGTTTTTCTATACGTGGATTATCATTACAAACACACATAAGCAAATTGTGTTCCAGTGATAATAGACGATTTCTATATTTAGTTTTTAAAGCCACCATAAACGAAAAGCTTTTTTTTTGGCATAAGTAAGAAGTTGCGACAGAGATGTTTTCAAACCTTCCGTTACTAGGCTTCCATATTCGCATCGTCGTGCTAATCAAAACCTATCTAAATCTTGAGTTAAAAATTCTAGTAGTAAAGTTGGTTGTGAATTTCAATAGGTAATTCAGCAACTGCAACATTTTCATTCCATTTTCGTGGGATTGTCAATTGGAAAATATTCTTCGACACGTGATCAATAATCCGAAAATAAAGTGAATGCTTTAAAATTGCGTTTTTTAATGCTTATAATCCAAATATCAACCAAGCTTCTTGATGAACACATTGGCTTTGTCTATCGTTAGTAAAATATGTGTGTTACGGCGTAAATTCGTCTTCAAGTCATTTAAATGTGATACTATGTCACTCAAGTAAGCCAACAGTAATAAAGTTTCCCCATCTTGTAAAAACTCTGAAAATGAGCTATTTTTATCTGTAAAAAAGATTTTCAATTAATCTTGCAATGAAAAAAGCATCGTTAGAACTTTTTCTCGCGACAACCACTTGATTTCAGTAGGGAAAAGCAGTGAGTTCTTTTTTGGCACCCATTTTTTCACACAATGTGGAAAGTAATTTAGTCTGCAATGGTCGGCTTTTAATAAAATAAACAATTTTTACGCCTTCCGACAGAACGTTTTGTAAATTATCTGACATCTTTTTTGTAACAAGCGCATTTCTGTGAAAAAAGCAGTGCGTCCATTCCAAATGTGGCACAATATCTTTAAATTTTCACTGTAATAATATCTTTTAATCACACCACTGTTCTTCCTCGTTATCGCTTTCGCGCCATCAGTACATATCGTGATGCGTTTATTAAAATCGAAGTTTTCCTTTTATATTGCATCAATAAAAACTTTTAAAGAGTGCTTCGCCATTTACACAACCAGGGATTGATTTGCAAAATAGCATATTTTCTTTAATTGACCCGAATTCGTATCGGACAAAACACAAAAAAGTTCCACACGTCTTTTGACTGTCGAACTGAATAATACGTATCGATATTATATCATTTGAAAGTGGTATAGTTTTCAACTTTTTTGCTTCTTCCGGACTTATCACCACGTTGATCATATCAATCAATGGCAGCGGGTAAAATGAGCTTTTCCGAAATCGTGTTATGCTTAGACTGCCTGATCACTCTTAATGCTACTAAATAGGGTGATTGAAGTGCTGCGGCCTCATTACGGCTTGATTTGTTGATAACAATTTACGCTAAAAAATTCTGATGGTTTGTTTTGTAAAGACGGGTGTTTTGTTTCCACATGCCGTACAAATCTTGAAGTCTTCATGCTTTCCGCGGACAGAACTTGATGACAAACGACAATTTACGGCTTGTCATCCAAGGCAATGAATCCATATTTTAAATATGCTTCATTATACAATCTGGTCTTTTTCTTTACTGTTGTTGTTACCCAGATGCAGACAGTGCATTTCGCTTTGTCATGAATTTGTCCATCTTATTTAATATAATAAATTTATTTTATTACCACACTGTTATTAATTTATTTAACATTGAATGAGAGCAGGAATCGTATTATTTAACATTGCGTGAGAGAAGAAATCGTAGTACTTATTATATATATGGATTTTGTTGAGTATTTTGTCACTAATAACCATTATAGGGCATTCGGAGTGCGGAGGGTCATATCTGTTGGCGTGGCCATAACACTCTACACACTAACTCAATAAACCACTCGTGGACGATGAAATATAGAAGCCAAGTCCCTATAATATTTTGTCAAAAATTTTTTGGTTTCCATGATTTCTTTTCACACAAAAAGTAGTGTTGAATCAACACTATCTCTGCTTTCAAAGACTGTCAAAACAAAACTAAATATTATTTATTAGAAACTAAATATTAATACTAGAATGGTATTCACTTTTAAAAATGCAATCACCTTCACGATCGCACCGCCATCTAATGAAAAACTGTTTGATATTTCACTCCGCGCTTGAAATTAAGTTCGGCTCGCCATCCTGTTATCACTACTTTTAATATTATTACCCAACGCTTGTTGGCGCTGGAGCAATTCCACTAAAGCTAGAAAAATCGTTACTTAAATTTCAATATGGATTATCATACCTTCATAATTCCAATATTAGAAACCAATTATTTTATTAGAACCTTCGGTGTGAGAGACTAAACTCATCAAATCACCTTATTTAACTTCTCGACGTCCATTTTGCTAACTATGTTAGCGTCATCAGTGAATGATTCACTCTATTTTGAGATTGAATTATCAGTTTAATATTTCTGGAAACACAATTCTACCAGATTACTAGATAAGCATGGAAAGTTGAAAAATATTTAAATGATTATTAAAATATATTATTAATTTTATTTTTGATGATTATTTTTAAGGTTCCCTTCAAATGGGATTTGTACGAGAGTTGCTATTTATATATCCGGAATTATAAATAAAAACAAATATTTATCATTGAAAATGATTTTATTGTTTTTAAAAATATTCTCCGCGATGATCCACTTTTGCATACGTTTGCACCAATTTTCATAGCACTTTTTCCATTTCGATTGAGGTATCTCCAAAACATGCAGTTTCATCGCATCAACCGCTTCTTCTGTCGTTGAAAATCGTTGACCACGTATTTTATTCTTTTCGGACGAGAACAAAAATAAATCATTGATTGATGATCCATCAATTCGATGTTTTCACCCGTCAAATATTGAGTTATTCGATCCGATGTGTGAGAGTTCGCGTTGTCATGGTGAAGAATGATCCTGCGTCGCTAGTTGTTTTTTCTTATTTCTTCAAAGGAAAAAAAGAAGATTTATTCAAAGATTTCTCAAACAAATGGTTGTGTACCATTCAGAATTGACCATTCTACGATTTTCTAGTGGCACTATAGCCACATGCCCATTTATCCCAAAAAAACAGGCGATCATGTGCTTCGAAGTGCTTCTTGGACGAACAACTTTTCTTGGGTTTGGCTCATTTTGAAATACTCATACAATTGACTGCTGTTTACTTTTGGACTCATACGCGTAGATCCAAGATTCACCTATTTAGATGTTATACACGCCTTTGACTCAACACGATTGTATTTTTGAGCATTTCTTTGCACCAATCGGCACAAGCCTTTTTTTGAGCGATTGTAGAATTATGCGGAATCCAACGCGCACGTCACTTCATTTTGACGTCTAAATGTTCAATCTCACGGCATGTTTTCTGGTACAATAACCCGTTTTGAACGACCTTCTTTAAATTCATCCGTTAGCGAACCACGGCTAAGACCGAATTCACTAAACAAGTGATATACAGTGGTTTTAGATGGCAACAAAAGTCGAAGTGAGTAGGTCGATGCATCTTTATTCAGATAATCCAAGTCATAGTAAATCATTGCACGATTTAATTCCATTCTCACGATTTAATTCCATTTTTTGACATAGATGAAATTTTCAAGTCACCAAACAACACAAATAGCGTCCGTATGACCAAATGTTCCGAGTCGGTATACAGTCAATAATATAAAACTTTACGGTCTATATGTCAGATGGTGTCTAGCAACACCATTGTTGCCAATTCCGGATACAAAATTATCAACTCTCGTAGAACGTATGTTATAAAGTGAATTGATAACGTTGTATATAAAAAATGTTATTGACAATAATGTTAAAAATAATAAATGAAAAATAAATAATGCGTACTGTTCATGTGGACAGGACTATTATCAGGATTATTATCACTGGTGTATTACTATCACTAGTGTCAGTGATCTAGTTTCAATTATTTTTCCAATTTATTATTTAAAAAATACTCAAAAACAATTTGAGCCAGTAAATCTCCAACCCCCACTTCCACTTTACAGTACTGTTGCAGAATAAACCCTCAAAAGAAGTATCAGCCGCCGAATCACCCACTGATATTGAGTGTTTTCGCGGCTATGCCATCGCAACATACAAAATAATTCTGCAGGATATTTTAAAATATTAAGGGGGTTCTTAGCGCCATAGTTACAGTTATTTTTTAGCTATAATAGCAGGACTTGAATGTAGCCAATAGGACAACCAGCCACGTATCTAATTAATCTTTGACTTCCATATAGATAGTAGTTTTATGTTAATCAAATATAGTATGCAAAGCAGCTGCAAAGATAATTAACCCACCCTGTACGTACTTTTACTGACTGCAACGTTTTTTTTGGTACCTGTCAAATTTAATTAAAGCGTTTGACGAAAAACAACGTGTTATATATACTTATATTTTGGTATAAAATTTCCAACCTACAAAAGTAGCTCAAACAAAATTATCATGCAAATAATTAATTTTTAATATTTTGTTAATTAGAAACACTCCTTAAACTACATTAGTGTTACATTAAAGTACATTGATAATATTACGTTATAAAGTATAATATTAAGTATAAAAAATGTAGCTGAATTCTAATGAACATATAATTTGTGTTGGTTGATAATGAAAATATTTAAATTTTGTGGTTAGAAACTAAGTTTGCGTAAATCAATATCGAATTAACATGCATTTAATAGGTAATGAGTAAATTGGTATTTGGACCTACTACCTAATTACATTTTCTTGTTTAATTTAATGCATTACATTCCCACGTTAATGATGTTAATTCATGTTATAAAGGGACCACTACAGTAGTTTAATAATCCTGCATATGATATTACGTTTGGGATAGTATGCAATAATCGATGAAGGAATATATATATTTTTTTAATATAGCTTCGTCTTATAAATCTTGATATATTGTATTACTCGAAGCAATCGTCAACATTTTTGAAGCACTCATGGTACTCATTTTTGGGAATCATCTTCAAAGCAAATACCAGGGATCACAGCCTATTAAATATACGGAATCTGATTAAAACTCTTTTTAGAGTTAAACCAGGCTAATCCGGAGGATGGTTAAGAACCATGACATTTTTTTAGTAAAAGAATCAGGTAAACTCTTGATTTTGTCCGTCTTCATCTTTTGCACCTTTGTATCGAGATTTTCTTCTAAAATGATGGCCAGAAAATATATGAATGCCAGTGTGCTCCACGATATCAGGCATACCACGATCAAACTAAGTCACTTTTTAGATAGCCTTCAGTTCTAACGTCTATTGATAGAACTGACGTGCATTGTCTTCAGTGGTCGCTCTGCCGTCACGAAATTTTATAAAACTGCTTCAAAGAGTTCGCGTTCATTATTGCGTTAACTCCCCGAATCATTTTTAAAATTTATTCACCTTAATTTAATTTAAAACAAAACTTAAATTTGTTTTACATAGCTTCCATATACAATGGAAGAAAATATTAGAGACATTATCGTCGAGTATGATTAAATTATTTAAAAAAATAAATATAAACAACGTGTATGATTATTATAAAAATGGCACTCTGGGCGCCTTGGATGAAAGCCTTGAGTCTTGGGTGAAATTAGATGATCTATGTTTTCTTGTAAGATATATCGCCGTGTTGTACATTTGCTTTAAGTCTTACCAGTGATTTTCCAGTGCACGCAGTGGTCAATACCATAATTCCTGCAGTGATAACACTTCTAATGCGAAAGCTGAGTTCCACCTTAGTTCCAATCGGCAAAATGTTAATTACCTCAATAAATTTCAATAAAAATATTCCAGGTTTCTCAAAAGGTGCCAGAGCTGGAGTGGTTTAACTTCTGAATAATGTTGGGAAAAATAAAATATTTATTGTTAAATTATGATTAAATAATTTTTTTTTATTATGGACTTAGCTTAAAGGCATTCGCACTCCCTCTAAGGACCGACCCTACAACACACGAACACACCAGGCATAAGACACACTCGGAGCAAAACCCGAGTACAGCCCACATCGGCACATCCCCGCACTGCAGAACCGGCCCTAAGGGGAACACTGGCTTATCCCAGATATCTTAGATATCAGAAGGATTAAGCTCTGTGGAGGCCCTATCCATGTTTTCGAGCCACATGGTTGTAGTGGTGACGGTGGATGTCTTTCGTTTCCTATTCTTATTCAGAAACTTTCGAACGGTTCGAGCTGTTCCAAGCAATACGACCTTCGGCATGGGTCTAAAAAGGTGATCGTTGAGGCCCATTATTTTAATATTCCTTACCAAGTTTTTTTGGGATGATTCCAATTGATGACAATATGATAGGTATTGTTTCGTCGCACTTCATATGCCATTATCTTTTCACCTGTTCTTGAGGCTCTTTATACTTTAGAATTTTTTCAGTACATTTTGCAATTAGATTAGTGTTGTTTGGGATAGCTATATCTATAAATAATGTTTTTCTTACAATTTTATCGATTACAACAATATCGGGTATACTGTTATTTAATTTCTGCTCGGTAAGCACTGTTCGGTCCCAATACATTTTGTAACTGTTGTTCTCCAGGTTGCGGATTGTAATTGTAGTATGAGACTTTTTCTGATTCCTTTAGCTACAGTTTTATTGCCAATTCTTGATGAATGATCTTCGCCACTGCGTCGTGCTTTTCTTTATATTCTGTTGCTGCAAATGCTTCACAGCCCCCTGTTATATGGATTATCTCGGAGACCCGGCACCCATATCTACATCGATCATCCACCACACTTCCGTCCAGATCTGTGTACTTGATGCAATTTCTGGCAGGTATAACTTGGTCTTGTATTGCCAGTAGGAAACCTTCTGTTTCCGGAAACTTCTGTCCAGCAGTCAGCCAGTAGTTCGACGATAACATGTCGACCTGTTCCTGGGTGACCTCATTCAAATGTCTCCCATGCTCTTCCCAGGCTTTTCTCTCCACGATTGCAATTTCTCAAGTTCTGTTTTTGCATAGACTTGAACTTGATCAGCCCGGCATACAGCTTTATGTAGCATAGACGTTTCCGCCTGTTGCAAGAAATATTTCCGCAGATTTCCTATTTGTTGGTCCAGGTGCTTACTATTACCGACCAATCCACTACCGCCTTGTTGCCGCGGCAATGGCAATTTTTTTGCGATTTTGTGAGCAGTGTCCTGATCTTACGTTGCAAATTTTGTGTGTCAGTTGCGCTCTAGTTAACTATCCCGAACGAATAGTTTAACACAGGACATGCATAGGTGTTGATAGCCTTAGACATGTTTCTACTATTTAAGTCTGTCCTCCGAACTTGTCTTACTTTTTTGATAAATTGACAGGTAAGTTCTTCTTTCATTAAGCCGTGAACAATTCGGCGTGGTTGCTTCATACCCAGATACTTGTATGTATCTACAGCACTCATTGTCTCGATCTTTTGTCCGTTCTGTGTCTCAAAAGCATTATTCAGCAGTTTTTCTCTATTGATGTTTAATATGCGACACTTCTCTAGTCCAAATTGCATTTGTATATTACTGGAGAACTTACTATTCTTAACATTTTCTGTAGGTAACTGTTTGATGAGGCAAATAATTTCAGATCGTCCATGTCCACGGTAAATGATTTAGCCGCATAGATTTACCATTACCCTTCAAGTCAAAACCATGTTTGGTCTAATTCAGTCGGTTTGAAAGTGGGTTCATGGCGATACAGAACCAAAGAGAACTGAGCGAATCTCCTTGAAAAATACCTCTTCTGATTCGAATTTCTGTAATTGTTATATTATGGTCACCCTCTCAAGTTAAGTTAGATTTTGGTTCTCCACACTGGCAGTAAGCCCTTCAAGAGATTTATTATGGGCTGATTAATTTAATAGATATTTAAGATTTCTATAAGCCATTCGAGGTGCAGAATCGAAAGTCTTTTTATAATCGATATATGCCATATTAATATTTCGTTTCTTGGCATACGCCTGATTGCAAACGACTGAACCATTGTTGCATTTACAATGTGCATATATTCGATCACTAATGCAAGCTGTTATGATTTTATATATCGTGGGGAGACAGGTTATGGGGCGATATTTTGATGGTCCTTTAGTTGTTGTTATGTTGTTTCTTGAGTTAAAAATAATGGTGCATTTTGTGGCTCGACTAATATTTCGTTAATGATATTAGTTAATTTATCATGTGTGCACCACAGTTTCTTTAGCCAATAATTTTGCAGTCCGTCATTGTGCTTTCCAGTTATGAAATTGTTTAATTACATTGGAAATCTCATCGATTGTAAAAGGTTTATCTTTCATTTCTTCGCAGATTTGATAGGCCTGACGTTCCTCTCTTATCCAGCAAGCGTTGTTGTTGTATGAAATATTTGTACTTAACTGGTTGCCCCAGAATTCCTCTCTGTTCTTTAGTCGGAAAGCTGTTAATTGGGTTAGTAGCAACTGAATTGAGATTCCTGTAAAAAGTTCACAGTTGGCACTGCCCAACCGTTGATCGCTCTATTGAGGTTTCCGCTGTTCAGTTTGGTTTCTATAACTTTTGTATGTCTCTTTTGGTATAGAGGGGAAAAGTCTCTGCTTTTGGATCTACAAGTTTATGCTTTTGGGATATTCCTAAATATTTGTAGGATTCTTCTGTGCCAGTTGTTGTTTGTTAGAGAATGTTGAATATTGACTGTAAACCTTTCCCTTCTGTATACTAATAGTGGAACATTTGTCCAGCCCAAATGACATTCTGATATCCCTACTTTTATCAAGGAGTTTAATTTTTCTTTAGTTTCTCCATATAATTTAAGGTTATCCATATATAGTAGATGAGATAGCTTTCTTGGATTCCTCATGTTAAGTTTATATCCAATATTGCTGTTGTTTAGTAGTATGGACAAAGGGTTCAAGGCTAGGCAGATCCAAATTGAAGAAAGGGAATCTCCCGAGAAAATTCTCGATAATTGTAGTAACAATGCATTGTTGATTGACAAAAATATTCGCTTTCTAATTTCTCATCGGGCATTTCAAAGAATTAATTATCGGGGGGGCTAATTTTATAGGAACTCAGAACCTCAACCAACCAATCGTGAGGGACACTATCGAATGATTTCTTATAGTCTATGTAGCAAATATTTAACTTGCGTTTCCTTTCTTCGCTTACTTTTTCGCGCTTGCTTAAGAACTACAGCATCGATCGTCAACTGTTTCTTGCACCCATACATGCTCTTATACATCATTTCTGTTCTTTTTCAAAAATGTTGCTTTTATCACAATGTTGGAAGATTTTTTCATTGAGTAGGGCTGAGAACAGTTTATATAATACTCACAGACATGTGATTGGTCTGTAGTATTTGGGTTGCCTAACGTCCCCTTTTTTGAATAGTAGGTATGTATTGCCCTCCATTAGGAAGTCGCGGAAGGGATCTGGATTTATTAAAAACTTTTAAAATGCATTTGCAAGTACGGGATAAGCGGCTGTAAAGCTTTTAATCCAGAAGCTATTCAATCCATCTGGTCCAGGCGCTTTCCAGTTTTGAGTCTTCCTGACAGCAGTGCAAATATCAATCGCTATGAGATCATTACACTCCATATCTGGGGGAGTATTTGTCTGCTCTTGAATGATTTTAACCCAACGAGCTAATTTTTCGTGGCCGTCTGATTTTTTCCAAACCGATCTCCAATATTCCGTAAAGGAAGACACATTCATATTCTCAAGTTCTAACTTGCTGACTTGCATCGTTTTTTAACATATAGTTTTGAATTTCCAATTTAGTGTTATTTGAATTAGGAACTTTATTTTTTGCGGTTATGAAAACTAGCTTTGTCCATTCTAATTACGATTTGCTTAGGCACATTGGGAAAAAGTCTATTTTATACCAATGTTCAAAAAGTTCTGCTGTGGTGTCATTATGGTAATCCAAAGATGAATGTTTAATATTTTTGAAGAACAACCGTAAACAATATGGAACCCATCCATCCTCGGAACCAGCATGTAAAATTGAAATTATTTTTCACTTGTTCGCTGGGGCTTTAATTTCCTTGATGTATCCACCCATCCTTTTGCTGGCGTCTCATGTATATCGAACCATGTTTCATCAAGGTAGATAATGGGACCATTTTCTAATCTGTATTTTTTTATAGAGTTTAAGTAGTCAAACTGTCATCATCGCAATCGTTGTGATTCCATTAATATTTGTCTTTTATTAATGGTCCCATATGCAAAACCCATTTGAGATAATATTCTCTGGAGGCTAGTTCTGCTGCAAATAATGTTGGTTTCATCTTTCCTTAGTCGCTGTTGCAATGAATGCAATGTAGGCACAGTTTGCTCTTAATACATAGCATAAATTTTACTTCGAATTAAATCTTTGTCGCTTTCGTCAACACATTTGCTCTTATCAAAATCTCTACGGACTTTTTTAGCTTTAATTTGCTTAGTCACAATATCTGTAACTGTAGACAATTGAGTTTTCGTTAATGAAGACGTGTCTGCTGTATTTATGTTAAACCCCTTATTCAGTAAAGAAACATACACATTTTTAACAATTTGCTTAGCATCGGGCGATAAACATGTTTTCTTTTAAAATTAGCACTACCGGAGGCACAATGATCATTATCTTGCCAAGAACGCCACATTTTTAGCACGTTTGGAATAACAAAAAATACGATCGAAATAGTAGAACTGCCCTGTTTAAGAAAATAATGTGATCTAATTAGTGTTATTTTATTAGGCTCGACCCTGTTTAAGTTTCTTGCAACTGTGTCGGGTTTCATTACAACACGTGTTGTTAAAAGTTTATTGCAGCCAATCGGTCAACGATATATTTTGAACCGCACTATACATCTAAATTTAGGCTCATGTCTAAAGCAAGTCGAGTTCCTTTCCAGGTTCAATTAAATTCTAGCTCGGCATCATTCTAAGAAGTAAAAGTCAATTATCAGCATCGTAACAGCCCAAGCTGTAACTCTAACTAAAGCATCATGCACTTTCCGGTTAAATAATCGTATCTTAACTTAATTCCTCACAACACGAAACTCTTTTTAAACCGTTTACTTTAGCATATTTTTTGCAATTACATGGAGAAACACAAACGTAAATAAACATAAAGTATTCAAAAATTTACCCGTTCGTTCAGCCTTCCACAAAACGTTAGTGAGTATCTCATGAGACCGGTTTCTGGTTTTAAGCTGTCATCAGTCAGGGTCGAGTTGGACGAGCGAAAGCAGCTGAAAGAATGACCAAAGGTACGACCACATCCATATCGGATGTGGGCTGTAATACAATGCAACTCACACCATCCTGTGGTGAACGTGCGCAACAGTCAAACTGCGCGAAACCATAACCTAAGTTCCATGAATGCATGAAAAGTTGCATTGTGTATAATAATATAAAAATTCAAAAAACGCAAAATTCATTCGTGGTCCAAGCAAAATTTGTCCATTCCAGGAAAAATTGCCCATTTTCCTGAGCCAAAGGCATAAATCACACATATATTTTACCCAACTTATTTTCCAGGTTCACCTCCTTTATAGGGTTTCAATATCACGAAAAGTAAACAGGAGGAAGGAGAAAGCAAAAAAAAATCAGCAACACTATTTTATTCTACGTCCTCCCACTTTAAAAACCCACGAACCGCAATGGATGGTGAATAATAAAGAACCGGAATAGAATTTCTCATACATATTGGATCCAGCTTTTCCTGGGCCTACCCTGCTTCCTTTTCACTTCCCAAAAAGCCTCCGATATCTTTTTCATCAGATTTCCCTCCTTCATTCTTATCAAATTACCGCATCAACAGTTACTTCCATATATCAGAGTTGGGACAATGACCGTTTAATAGATCCTTAATTGGGGCTTTTGTTGACTTGTTGTACCGATTTCAGAGCATTAAATAATTTTAATGTTGCCATAATTCTATTGTTTATAACTGCCTAAATGCTGCTACTTTTTTTCTAAAACTGTTCTAAGATATTTCAATATTTCTGTTACAATGATATTGTCTCTGCCTATATTAATTCTATGGTTGTTTCTTGTTTTATAACAACCATGATTTCTGACTTGTCAAAGCTGACTCTCAATTCATATTCAGGTAGTGTCTTGTTGCTCTTTATAATTTGGCTTTGCTGTGTGCATATAGAAAGTTATTGATTATAACAGGCTCGAGCCGACTGAAGGCACTAAACATTTTGATAATGATATCTGCCGCTTTGGAAATTTCATCCATCACTGTTGTGAAATGTATTAGGCCTATATGCCTCCTATGCTTACTTGTTTAACTCCTTTGAATTGTTTAATTGTTACTTGTTTAATTCCTACTTTAGTTCCCACAGCGTTCTGTATGAGTATTCATAGATGTTCTGTATTGCTTGTAGTAATATTTTTGACTCACCTTTTTTTAACTAGACTATCTCAAATACTCTTTCTTGGTGACATGTCAAATGATTTCTCCACTATAAGTCTGAACATAAAACATTTTACTATACCTCCTATAGCTCTGCAGACCTAGGTGTTGCGGCCTTTTCTGGAGCCTGCTAAGATTTCTTGTAATGTTTCTTCAATTTCTTTCATATAGTTTTTTAGTTGCAACTACAGCTACCAGTTGTCGAGCCTTGTGGAATTTGCTTCGTGTTCCAGGCCAAATTGATTATTTCGTATTAATCCCATATTCTCCCACATATTTTAACATTTCAGGCATTTTATTATCAGCTCCTGAGGCTTTACATATTTTAATTTTTTATGGCGTCCTTAATTTCTATTTTCTCTATTTCCATATGTGTTTCATGTTTCATTTGTTAACCGCCAGCCTAATTTTTCTTTAGGATCCTCATGCTTTGACACTTGTAAATCTTGTTAAATTATTCATACCATCTTTATTATATTTCATATTCTGATCTTAGGACTTTGTCTTCTTTATCTTTGATGTATGTCTTTTTTGTTTTCTTTGTTTTTTTTTGGTGTTAATGTTCGATATAAGAACAAGAAGAAACCGAACGAACTTATTTCCTAAAGCAACACTATGTATCGTTGCAGATCCAATAAAGTAGGTTGTTTCTATTATCACCTACAGTGGTGGCCAATAAAATAAGAGTGGTAGAAAAAAACTTTAAAAATTAAAATTTTCTTATTTATTTACCTTAATAAATAATAAAATATACTAATATTAACTGACCTTTAAACATTTTCTTTACAATATAACCAGCGCATTTTATTGCTGCTTATCTTCTTAAAAAATGTATTTCCTCATAATTGTTCGTATTTCAGTGATCAGACAAATAAGAGTTTACTAATTTTATATCCGATCGCGAGATTGGTATTCGAATACCAATTCTGATAAAATATTTACTTATTTTGTTGATGTAGCTAAAGCTAGTCCATTTCCCACTATATTAAAGTATAGATAGACCTCGCTAGACACTGTACTGCGAAGAAAGGCGTTTGATTTTGTAATTAAAAAGTCAAAACAAATCTTATACATTTATTACGAATGCAATTACACGATCACCATGTGTAATTGCTGAAATTAAAAAAAAACCATATGTGACCCAAAAACAACCAAAAGATAGAGGCCGTCCAATAAAAATGAGTAAAAAAATGGAAAATCGTATTGAAAAGGAGGCTATGGTCATTTTTACTGCTTCTGTCGTTACAAAAAAAGTATAAGCACCAGAACCATAAGACGAAGTTGACAGTAGCAGAATCTACACCGTTCTAATCGAATCTACACGGCCAGGAACGTTCCGTTTTTAAGTTTAACAGAATAGAAAGCAACGGTTGAAATTTCCAAAAAGAAACTGTGGTGAAGATTTCCAACGTAACTGGAAACATATGCTTTTTAGCCATGATACCAGCATTAATTGTATGTATGTAAGAAGACGTATTAATGAAGAATTCAATCCACAACACTTCGGGTACAGTGAAGTATGGTAACGTTAGGTGGTAACAGTAGGTCAAATGAAATTTAATTAGCAATGTTAGAGACCATTATGCATTATCTTACTCTGAAGAGAACATACCCTTACAGTGGATCTATCAAAAAGACAGTTATCCCAAACATACGACTCACGAGGTGAAGCAGTGCTTCGAGAAGAAACATTTTAAAGTGTTAGAGTAGCCCTGTCCCCGAAAGGTTCCCGGATCTAAATCCGAATGAAAACCTGGAAGGAGCTAAAACGACGTCTTCCTGGTAAACAAAAATCAAACAAGATGTTAATCAGTAATTAAGAATAAAGGACAAACATTTAGTACAAAGTACTAAGCTTCAGAAATCATATAGCTTTACAGCTTTACAAAATTATATCTTTTGTTTTTTTATGTTTTGTACTAAAAATTAATTTTTGACTACCTAATTTTTTTTTAAATATCTCAACCTATAATTATGAAAAAAATAATTGTTTATATTCAGACTAATACCATGTATGCATTTTAAATGTTTAATTAATTAATTTTGGCTTTAAAACAACAAAGCATGAAAGAATTTTTCTTTTATGCTTTACAATAAGGACTTGATAATTCATAAATAAATATGTTAGATTCAAAAAGAAATTTCAAACATCTTCCCAGTATTAATAATTTGTAACTGTCCTAAGTTCGCAAACTCCTTGGGCTTATACCGCTACATTCCAATACTTTAATAGAAAACTTTTATTCAAAATATACCTACACTGACAGTGTCGAACACCTTCTTCGATTAGTTGCTGAACTTTGGAAACTTTATCTTTGTTAACAATAGAACACGACCATTATCATCGCATACTATTGCTTCGAGTAGAGATCTACGTTTGCCTTTAAGGTCAAAACGTTTTCAGCAAAAGTCGGTGTAGCAATTTACTGTTTACATAGTTTAATAAGTGAGTGTTCTATATGTTATTAATAGTTTTTATTCATTATGTTATCTTAATATGATAAATTTAAAACATCTTGTTTTAGTAATAGTTGAATCAATCGCAAGTTTGGAAACTTTGTAATCGACACTTGCCCTTAATAAATATTATTCAAAATTAACAGGAACCGGGCGCGCCAAACGACGAAAGACAGTAAATTCCGTTACTTGCGCTATTTGACTGCCAGATCTCGTGGATAAGATTCGGTTTTTGCAGCCGGCAAATGAAACAATATATTTCATCTAAGAAACCGCCGCTAAAAGCGAACGACTTTTCTTATTGTGCTCTTTACTGACGATGAATTGCCAGTATAATCGCCGAAAATACATTATGTAACACGTGCGGCAATGCGAATGCCAGTTCATAAAGGGCATAACGAAAAGCTGGAAATCTGAATAAATTTTCCGGTAAAAGCTCCCGTTTTTTTTTAAATATGTCCTAAATAAATTAGAAAGAGTAACCCTGGTCGACCGCAATTTAAGCTTGGTCGCGTTAAATTTATGTTTAAAAGGGATTATATAGAGTCTTTATTTCATTAGTTTTTTTCAAAAGTCTGAAGTAAATGAACGCCAGATTTCCTAAGGAATTTTAAAGTTCAGTTGAATGATTGAGAACTTTTATGCTTTTTCCGTTCTTTTATCGTCCTCCTATGGACATAACGTGACCCTTATTATATAAAATTGGAAATGCTATACATGTTCTAAAAACGATAAGGCCCTGGGTTTGGATGGACCTTACCGCAGAAACAGAGAAATGTGAAAACTACTCCCTTATTACGCCCATTCCACATGCTACTAAAATCCTCCTTCACATTATCAATGAACGCTTCTCATTCTCCTCTATTTATTCTATTTATCTGTAATTCTATTTATCATGGCAGATTTTTCCAAATCAGGCTGGATTCGTTCAAAGGATTCGAGGAAACCAATGAAGTTAACTATCATCTCCTTGATAATCGGAAAGGATTTGATGGTCGGAATAGGACAAGTTGTGGCTAATTCTGCAAGAAATGTGAGTACTGAATCATCCTATTGGCTTTCTTTGACTTCTGTACGAAAAAAAAACAAAGTAATGATGAAAATAGAAGATCGAACATCCGACGAGTTCTGCGTCAATAAAGGAACCAGACAAGGATGCATCCTATCTCCAATTATGTTCAACATTTATAGTAAATATGTTATTAACTATAAATATTAATTAGTTATTAACTATAACTATTTAATTAAAATAATTAACATACTATATTATGCTGATGACACTACATTATTTATGAGATTGACCGAAAAACTGAACCATCGAAAGCAGTAGATTTGCGCGTGCATCTCGATTTGACACGAAAAATACTTATAAAGATAAACAATGTAGCATTTGTTATTATGATATATTTTGTAGTGAATAGTTTATTCATTAAAGATTGTCGACATTATTCAATAATTGTGGTAAGTAAAGAAGATCGAATTATCATTCTAAAACATCAGTTAATAGTGAATTATTTGGTTTACATCAAATTATTTTGCCAAGTTAAAGTTATAACCTAACAAATTGATGACAGTCAATGTATAATAGATGTTTTTAAAATGTTTTGATGACTGCTAATTTTAGTATCCTATAAATATATTAATTAAATTAACAGTTATTTTTCTTATAAGTTTATAGAACTAGCCATGGTGAAGAATTCACTGAAATCTACGAAACGACAAGTATAAGAATTTTTGGATCTAAAGAAACAATAAGAAGTGTTGCTAAATGATTTCATCTTTCTTACACGACATTATATACATATAATTTAAGAAAGGTGAAAATTTGAATGCTGGGTACCATCCTCACAACAATGTCTTCACGGCTGAAAAAGAACGTTTATTAGTCAACTACTGCTTAACATCTGCTAAAATATATTATGGATTAACAACAATTGATTTGAGAAAGCTGGCATATCAATTTACTTTTGAATGTGATAAATACGATTATAATAAACAGGTTGGTAGTGATTGGTGTAAAAATATAATGAAAAGACATCCGGAGTATCTATTAGAGTCCCTGAAGCTACAAGTGTTCCGGGTATACGTACACTTAACTAAAAAATCAAATAAAAGTAGAGTAGTAAAAAAAAAGAAATCAGTGGTGGCTCGTGAGGGAGGGCATTTATCAGAGTAAACAATTTTTCAAAGCAAAACACCATATTTTATTTCCGTTCACTTCCTTTCCTTTAACTTATTTTTCTGGTTCACCTTCTATATAGGGTTTCAATAGCACGAAAAGTAAAATGGAGGAAGGGGAAAGCAAAAAAAATCTTCAACAGCACTATTTTCTTCTACGCCCTCCCACTTTAAAAACCCACGAGCCGTCACTGAAAGAAATACATTTTATGATAAAACTTTAAGAAAATAAATAATATATGAATATATATTCCTTACAAGTGTGTAATAATAGTATTAAGATATAATAAATAATACATTATTTATTAAAAGTGTTTGTTTTGTTTCTAATATTTTTGGTTCAATTGACCCCAACTAGTAGTTCAATTGCCCTTGCGCTGGGGTCGGTTGAACCACTTGACGCGGTTGTATATATTTTAATCATTGGTTGACTAACTTACCTATCGAAAATGATAAAGCAAATAACAAAGTACTATATTATCTAAAGAAAAGTTTTTTTTTAATTCAATTAAAAAAAAATCATTAAACTATTTTTGGTTCAATTGACCTCTTCTCTAACTAAGGAGTCAATTCAGTGTTCTCTAATAAAAATACAATCGTAAATGCCTTTGTAATTAAAAAGTGTATGAAAGAAAATTGAAGAGACGTATAAAAATAGATTATTTTTAGCCATCATCCACTTCGGCTTGGCTTTGATGTTGACTGACATTTTTTGTTTAGTGTGCTTTCGGGCATTTCATTAATTATGCTTTATGTCTTGCTTTATATTCAAATGGAATTTAATGTAACATAGGTCACATTATATTAATCTGGAGACGAGCAAAGAAGAACGCAAAAAGCATAAATCTCCGCAATAATTCCGTTGATTAAAATTTCCTTAGGAAATCTGGCGCCCATTAACTTCAGACTTTTGGAAAATCTAATGAAATGAAAACGCTATAAAATCCCTTTTAAGCATAAATTTAGCGTGGCCGAGTTTAAATTGCGGTAGACCAGGGTCGCTCTTTCTAATTTATTTAGGTCATATTAAAAAAAACCTAGAGCTTTTACAGAAAAAAAATATCACCAGCTTTTCATTATTTCTTTTATGAGGTGACATTGATGTTGCCGCACGTGTTATGTAATGTATTTTCAGCGACCGTATCTGAAATATATCGTAATGATAAAAATAGGAGTAAGAGGTTTACATTTAGCGGTAATTCTTCAGGGGAAATATATTAGGAAGGCGCGTGTATTTTTTTCGTATTGTAACTACAAGTATTTATTTACTGATAGTTTTTAAATCTATTAAAACTGGCCAAAAGGGCTAACCATTATTTTTTATCTAATAAATCTTAACCGAAATACTCATCAATTAGTTAATCCAACGATATCCTTTATATTGCTCTAATGATTATGTTACTCCACAGGGGCACCATACTCTGCTTTTGCACACAGTACACCACACGAGGTTTAGTTCTTCAGTCTTCGGACATGATTTTGCTTGTCCAGCAGTTTAAGAGCTTCTGCATTAACACGAAGGCGTAGCTTGGCTTCGTGCATGCCTGCAAACCTCCTGATTTCCTCCTTGAGCGTTGGAATTCCAAGATATCGATGAAGATCGGAGTTACGAATATACCATGGTGCATTGACTATATTTCGCAACATTACTATCGCTGGCACATTCCCATAGCTGGATGCAATACAGCCACACTGTTTTAGGATTTCATTATAAATCAGTATCTTATTATTTATTGTCATCTGGTAATTTCTTCCTGTAAGCCAATAGTATTTTTTATATTTGAGATCAAGCTTAGCTTTTTCTTTTTAACATGTTCTTTCTAACTTAGTTTGGCATCAAGAGTCTAGCCGAGGTTTTTCGCATTCAGCATATATCGAACGGTTGTATCATTTATATCTAGAGGGAGTTGTTCTGTTATTTTCTTGTTGGTAAAGTTGACATGTGTATTTCAGTGCGTTGAGCTTGATTTTCTGTTTAGTCCAATTAACTATTTAATCGCTTGCTGATTGTGGTGTTTTCTATTTGAGGTTTCTATGTTTTGGTCTAATGTAGTATATCAAGCCTTCGTGCCATACTCTATCAAAGACCTGAGCCATGTCTAGGAAGTCAACAGAATATATCTGTTTTTCTTCCAGTACACATTTTATTTTCTCAGTGGCGCGGTGAACTTGACCAATGGTTGAATGGTTATATCTGAAGCCAAATTGATAATCTGGTATCAGCTTATTGTTTTCTATGAGTGGTTTCAATCGTTTTAACAGGAGCTTTTCAAATAACTTTAAGACATTTGATAACAATGAAATAGGCCTATAGGATTTGACATCGTTGGGTGGTTTGCCTGGCTTTGGTATCATGATTATTTCGGCTACTTTCCAGCTCGCGGGGATATGTCTCAGTCGGAAGGCTGCATTGAACAGGTATGTGAGCGGAAGTATGCGTTTTCTGGACAGCTGTGATTTAATCAAACTCAGGTGCTTTTTTGGAACTTAAATTGGTCTTTATTTGTTTACTTACTGGTTTTAGAGTAAATGAAGTTATATTTTCAGTTCTTAGATTATCTATTCCAGCTTCCGGTCTAGTGTCTTCGTTGATTTTGTTAGAAGTAAATGTATCCGTCAGATTGTTCACGATATTGCTACGTGCCCAAGGTCCCATGTATTTTCTGATCGGTGAGGTTGATGTTATAGGTCTAGTCTTTAATCTTATTTATTGCTTTCCATAACGAGTAGTGCGTTTCCTCATCCACTGCTAGATTTTGTGGGTATATAGTGACCGATTCTTCTTTAATTTCTTGTATTTTCCGGCTAAGTCTTTGGTTTATGTCATTTAAAATGTTTTTGTCAGCTGTATCTCTCGACTGATGCCATTTTCTTCTAGCTTTTATTTTTTTTAACAATTTCTCTGATTTTTGCAGGATAGTTAACGCCTTTAGTTACATGAGTGATTTCATTTATGTTGTTATAGGTTGCTGTTTGTATTATAGTTGTGAATTTCTCGGCTTCTTCTAATTGAACTATTATTTTTAAATCAGTATTGAGATGAATGTTTTTGCAGTTTTATTTTTAAGCTTTCCCGGTCGGTAATTTTATTGACTGATATGGATCAAGCTTCATTTTTTGATAATTCGTTCACTCAGTGTTATTATAATTATCGAATGATAAGAATCTAAGTCAAAGTTTTCTTTTATCTTGACAAAGTTTGCTGATACTTAGATTGTAATAAAGAAGTCCAATACATCAAGTATTTTATTAGAGTCGGTCGGCCAGTATGTAGATTTACAAGTGAAATGGCAATTACAGCCTCTTTTGCTTATGGCTTTTCTTAATTTACGGCCTTTGGTAGTGGATCTAATATATACAGTCTGGATCTCCAATCCACATGTCTGGCTATACGTGGTCTTCAATCTTAAGATTATATCGAGGTTGACAATATACTGCTGCTACTATTAAGCTTTGCTTTATGGATCTAATACCAATCAGAGTTAGTTGTTTTTTTTTCATTTTATCACTTTATATCACTTTATTCTTAAATATGACTGCGTTGTGAGACGTATTTCTGAAATAAGACACACATCAGTTTGTTGCATATTCAGAAATATCTCTAATTAAGGTTTTTTGTTTAGAATGCCAGTGAGATTCCAGGTGGCAATTCTTAAGTTTTATTTATTCATTAATCTTTTATTTTCTTTTGGGAACAGCGCCAGTGCTTCTGGCTTCTAAGCTATCCAACCTTTCATTTATTCTATCCAGCATTTTCATCATATCTTGTATTATCTGCAACATGAATGTTTTCGGGTTTTGTGCAGATGCAGTATTATTTTGTTGGTTTTTCGGTAGTTTATGAGTAAGATACACCGGTTCTCACCGCTTTAGAAGTAAAAGTTTTTGGTAAAGCAATTTTTCTATTCTTAATAATGTTAGCTCTTCTTTTTTGTAGCTCCCTGACTAGCTAATTTGGAAGATGTGATTCATTACATTTAACGAACTTGGAGGGAACATTCCTAGGTCTCGTGCATTCTGCTGTTGGATGGTTACGTGCACATCTCAAACATGTATGTGAATGATTGTAAAATATTTGGGTGTGGCCATATATTTGGCATTTTTTACACTGTATAATTAAATTGTTTTTCTTTCATTACTTCTATTTTTACTTTCATTCTGTTTGATATATTGTATGTTGTAAATTTTATTGATATATTCGGTATGTTCAAATGTTAGCATATATATATATATATATATATATATATATATATATATATATATATATATATATATATATATATATATATATATATATATATATACATATATATTCCAATATATATTGCCCATCATGATTCCGCAGTTGGTTCCTTGTAAAACAGTTTGAAAATAGTAGGATCAAAGTGTATGAATTAAAATCCTAGTAGTTTAATACTGTTTGTTAATATTTCGTAAATATTTAAAATGTTCTTATAATTTTTACACAGATTTGTCACCTTAGAGGCATATTGGTATTATTTTGCAACTTCTATGTTAACATTAACAAACATAAAGATCAATAATGATGAATAGGAACAAACATATTTTTCCAAACCTGTTTTGAAAAATAGAGTCATGCAAACCGATGCAACACATGCAAACCGATAAAATTAAATCAAAGAAGCCCATATCCTCATAGTTTTTACACATATCTTATCTTATATTTACCTGTAAGAGAAAGACAAACTGTATTTACTAGGTTAGACGAATCAATACTGTCTCTATGGTTCGGGGATTTAATTTTATTTTTGAATAATTAACGTTCTTCAACATATCGAGTTGTCCGGAAAGTTAGTTGGGATTTTCCATTAGTTTATCTTTTAACGTTTGTAACAAAAATTTGTGTTAGATCAGTAATGATTATTCACATTACATATTATTAATTGCTGTGGTATGAGCAACGTTTACGTTCAGATTTGCTTGGATTTTCCTTCAGTTAGTCAAGTTAATTCAAATTGAAAATGTCGGTGGAAAACTTGCCTTTACGCCACATTATACTTTCTATTAAAAAAAGGCAAGAAATCTGTTGACAAAATTTGTGCTATTTACAGAGATGGATATATTACGGTGCGACGTGGTTTACGTAGACGGCGAGACTACGGTGCAAAAGTGGTTTGGGTTATTCGAGAGCGCAGATTATGACTTGGAAGACCGACATCTCTCTGGTAGTCCTTCAATCACTAATGTCGAAGAAATAACGGCTCTAATAGCCGAAGATTCATGTACCATGATTTTTAAGATAGCGGATAAGTTAAATATTGCCAAATCGACCATTTTTGACCATCTGAAAATAAAATGGATAGGCCTGCCAATACAATTTATAGGGTCCTAACGAACTTAGCGAGCGAAATTTGCAGGACTGAATATCTCCGTGCGTTCGTTGAAAACATTTCTGAGGCTCCATTTCTAAAACGTAACTGATGATGAAAAGTCTATTGTACACAACAAAGTGCAATGAAAAAAAGTCATCGGTTGCCAGGGGCATCGGTTTTAAGTATCGCGAAACAAGGTCTTCGTCCGAAGAAAATTATGATTTGCATTTTGTAGGATTGTAAAGGACACGTACACTTTGAGTTTTTCGACGTAACCAAACCATTACCATAGACCTCTACTATTTACAATTAAATCGGGTGAAGGAAGTCATTGAAGAAAACCGTGCAGAATTAGCAAACTTAAAGGCATCGTTTTTCCATCAATTTTACTTATCGAACATCGCATCCCCTGAATACGAAAATTGTTGAAATGGAAAATCTTTAAAAACAGAAGATGTGAAAAACAACCTGTAGATTTTTTTGACAATAAAGATGCTAATACCCTCCTCTTCCATTGGAGGGCACATGTTTCGTCTCTTGGTGTTCAGACTCTTTATTTTTAACGAAATTTTAATATATATGTACACACACATATATATATATATATATATATATATATATATATATATATATATATATATATATATATATATATATATATATTCTAACAGGTATAACAATATGATTGTTTTAAATGTATCAATTTATAATTCATATCGTTCCATACTTTTTGATTTGAGTTGTACGTTATTATACGAACATGAGAACTATACATAAATTAATTGTTGCTCAACCTAATATGCAGCTGCAATGTAAATTGATGTTCATAAAGCAAACAGCTTTATAGCTGTGGGCATAATTCAAAAATAAATAAACCGAAATCTGGAGTATATCAACATTTCAAAGTTAGCCAGTCACCTGATTAATTTCGGCAGGTATACATATATTTGGTACATAGTTTAATTGAGTGCCTCTTTGTTATAAAATTCGTACACTCTTCACAAAGAAACAAATGCAGATTTAGTAATGAACATATTTTCCATCTTTTTTATTGATTTAACTTGGTTGAGGTTAAAAAATATCTTGTATGTTTTTTTCAGACTTTACCTACAGGGGTAAGAAGCTAATGTACCCGTAGTCAGAAGAATGCGAGATATACCTCCCTGCCTAACCTATACATAATATCCTGAGTTATTTTTGCTTTGGGTTGTTATTGTTCATTGAGCGAGCTTTGTACTGCAAAATCACCAGTTTTTACTGCTTTTATAACTGGTGAAAAGCTTTTACGTAGATAAGTTATAATGTACATCACGACCTTTGTATCTCAGCAATAATTTCAGATACTCAGCATACATTTTTATATTGATATTGGATTTAAAATTTAGGTGGGTCGTTATTTAACGATCTGTTATTTTATAACTGTTATTTCATATTAACATTTTACAACTGTTATCCATGTAAAGAAATAAAGCCATATCCCCGCTTCTAAACGAAATAATAAATAACTCTTCATCAGACAAATAAAAGGTAGCGCATTTCATAACCGATAGAAAATAACAGTCGTGGTCGGAGTTTTGTCCTTGTTCGCTGTTGCTGCGTTTAGCGGTTATTAATATAGTTAAGTGAGTCCCTATCTAGAAAAGAACATTACGAATAAGTAGTTTTATATTGTTAATAAACAGTTTGTTTTAATAAAACGTTTAGACATTTACATATATTCGTTACATATAATATTTAATTTATTTATTTATTTGGTTACTGGCATTTTCAAATTTAAACTTACTTACTTAAAAACTTACTTAAAAACAACCAATTATTATAATAATATTTCGACTCCGCCTGCAGAGTAATAAGAGGAATCCCCGCGTTGTCCATTGCCAACCTTTAAACCTATAAAATGACTAGACAACATCAGATTTGGGCAACTACTCAAATGTCTGCACATTTCACATTTATATATATATATATATATATATATATATATATATATATATATATATATATATATATATATATATATATATATATATATAACATTTTAATGGTCGGCTGAAACATTATTAGTAATAGAACAATGTTCCAAATAAAATTTATATTATAACAATACATACTAGTTACTATTAGTAATATGCAGTAGATTATTTAAATGTATTCAAAGTAAGTCAAACTAAAAGTAAATATATAGGAAATAGGAATATTAAAAAATCGATAAAATTACAGTTTTGCAATATGTGTTCACCGGCCAGATTATGAGAATATTGCTTTTAAAACACAATTATTACTAAAATCAAATGGTTATATATATATATATATATATATATATATATATATATATATATATATATATATATATATATATATATATATATATATATATATATATTTTTGTATTGTGGCTTTATACATACTCCTTTTATATATAATAAATCTATTCTGTGCGCAGTTATTGTTATGTGATATATAACGCCTAAATATAGTTCTAAAATGTCTGTTACAAGAGCAAATGTAAGCGAAATGTGATAATATTTTTAAAATAACAAAAATAACAATAACATTTTATTGAAAAATTATTTTATTTTAAAATAACAATAAGAGTTCCAACTGTTACTTAGAAATAGCAGTTTTGTCCATCTCTAGTTTCAAATCTATGTTGTCATACTTTATTTCGCATTAATCATTTCTGTAAGTTTATGGTCATTGTTTTTAAGTTCAATACCGAAAGAATATACTATACCTGGAAGGTACAGCCTAATACTGCCATTTTATTAACTATTTTCTGCTCAAGTTTCGTCTTGTACTTCACAAAACATCTTTTATTTCTTTCGGATTGAATTTAATAAATAGAAGAACGGCTTTTCAACGGCAGTTTGAATTTATATTCTGTAGTCGAAGATGTGATGTTGACAAAAATTCAAATGACGGTTATTGTAGATGTAAGTGAATATTATTTGCATATCGCATGGTGAATGGGATAATATAATCTATTTCTCAATTTGTTAACGGATATATGAACGTAGGTTATGTAATAATTGCGAAAAGAAAATTGTTATCCAGTTGGCTACAAAACATTCTAATCTATATTATAGAACATTTCAAATGTATATAAATCAAGGAATAACGAATAAGTGATGATATCTGAGAGTATAGTGAAAAGTTAGATACTTTAAAATAAAGTGTTGTTTTTAACCGAAAATCGACTTAATTTTCAATGGTGTGTCCTTTTAGCTCGATATACTTCGCTTAACGATATTCCAACTTTTATGTGACTTGCCGAATTATGGAAAATAGCCTTCTGTAAATTTTATAATACTCTCATGAATCCTTATGAATCCTAGAAAACAGTGGTGATGACCTTTCTAGTCGCTGAAGGTATCTTGGCTTTCTTCAGGGATTATACACAAACAATTTGTAGAACAATGACACAAATAGAAGCTGTGTTGAACTTCAGCTGTGTAAATGAGGGGTAATCGGGTGATATTCTAGTTATTGTTCCTCAATCAGTGTTGCCATACAAATCACTGCCAATTTTTCCCTGAAAACGTCGTTTCTTATTCTATCTCTCCAAGTAACCCCATCGATTTTCATCAATATTCCCATCTCCAATCCTGTCATTTTGGATTTACATCCCTCCTTCCTTTGAACCTCTGATTTACTTCCATATGGAAGGGTAAAAACAAAAACTGTCTGATAGATTTTAATTCTGTCCTAATTTTCTATATTTTTAATGTATATTCCCTAGTATGTAATAACGCTGAAATGTTTGCTTCATCAATTAACTTTGTATTATTATGACTGGGCTTATTTTGGAAAATTTCTAACCGATACGATATAAGCGTAAACATAAAAATATAAAATGAAATCATGATCCAATTTACCAATTAGATCGTAAGTTTATTGACATGATATGGGAATAATTCTCACTTACATACGCAACAATCGTTGTAAATTTCATTAAAAGCACATTTTCCGAAATTTAATTCAGGCCAGCAGCGCAATCTTCGACCGCAAGAGCCAAATTTTGATTGGGCTTGAAGCTGTTCGAATTGCAGCAAATGTTTGTACATGGTATATTATAAATCCAAACTGAACCATAGTTCCATTTACATACATGCCAAGTTAATCAGGCAAAGGATTGATTTTGCAATTTGGAAGCCCTCGAAATTTCTGATTATGAATTTCCGAATTACTCACATAGTTATATGCCTGTTTGTTTGTTATAAACTTCCATATACACTGCGGTTACATTTGAGTTAACCTATCGGTAATCATGTTTGTCTCTCTGCTCAAGTAATATCTACTTTTCAAATCAGGAATTAATGGACGGACTGGATCTTTTTTAACCCTAGAAGGATTTTCTGTGGTAGATTTCAAGGTTAGTCTTCAAAATTGAAATTAAAAATGAATAACAAGAAAACGGGCTTAAAAGAAATGATTTTTATTAAGCAAACCAATTCATAAATACTGTGTTCTTCGTCGTATACTTCTTTACAGAAGAGTTGTAATGGAAACTGCGTTCTATGGCCCTCGACCTATGGCCAGCGTTATCTATTTCTGACTTCATTGGTTGCATATTGAAGAGATGTATTATATATATATATATATATATATATATATATATATATATATATATATATATATATATATATATATATATATATATACATATATATATATATATATATATATATATATATATATATATATATATATATATATATATATATATATATATATATATATATATATATATTATTATTATTATTCACGTATGGGCCCTAGTGGACCACGCGAAGTACAATTAGAGGCGTTTGTTGTTGTTAGCCTTCCTTTGTGCCCATACTAATTTCATTCTCTCGCTATGAGCTTTTTTCCTTTCGTCAGACCAAGTTGTTCCAGTCTTCCTACATTTTTCTCTCTGGCCAACCTTCCAAACGTTCACCTTGTGTCTGAAATAGCCTCTATCCTGAATTTCACTTTGTGAAATATTTGCTGACCTTAGGTCCTCTTTAATTGCAGCAATCCATTTAATTATTTCTACTTTAGCTTTACTCCTATTTTCATAAAATTCGACTATTTGTCTAGTTAACCTACTCGGATTCATCCGTTTTATGTGTCCGTAAAACTTAAGTCTTCTTTTTCTCATATCGCTATGTATATCTGTGTATTGTTTGATTTCTTCGTTTTCTCGAAGTCGGTATGTTGTGCTATTTATTTGTTTGGGGCCTAGGATTTTCCTTACGATTTTTCTTTCCTTCTTTTCAATGTCCTCGATGTCCCTCTTTCTATTCAAAATGAGCGTTTCTGCAGCATATAGACATTCTGGCTTAATAACTGTGTTGTAATGTCTCAGTTTTGTGTTTTTAGATAGGCATTTTTTGTTGTAAATATTTTGTGTAAGTCTCAATGCCGTTTCCATTTTTTGACATCTACCCTTATTGGCCGCTTTTTCCAACCCATTTTCCATGATTATTTCACCCAAATATTTGAATTGAGAGACTCGTCTGATGTTACCATATTTTGTTTTTAGAAATGGCGTTCTTAGTCTGTTGCAGGTCATGTATTGTGTCTTTTCAAAGGAAATTTGGAGTCCTACATTTTCTGCTGTTTCTTTTAGGATTTCAATCTGTTTCTGTGCCGTTAATACATCATGAGCTAAAATTGCTAGATCATCAGCAAATGCCAGACAATCAATTTTGATGTTGGTTCTCCCCAGTTTAATGGGCTGGTCAATATTCAGGGCCGACTTTTTTTCCCGCCATTCCTGTATTACTTTTTCTAGAACACAGTTAAATAAGAGTGGCGAGAGTCCATCCCCTTGTCTCACTCCAGTTCTAATTTCGAAGGGCTCTGAGATCTCACCCATGAATTTAACTTTTGACCTTGTGTTAGTTAACGTTGCTTTAATAATTGCCAGCGTTTTCAGATCTAGTCCTTGTTCTTTCAAGATTCGGAATAAAGATTCGCGGTCAATAGAATCATATGCTTTTTTGAAATCCACAAATGTACAGACGAGATTTTTATTGTACAGTTTTTGATGTCTTAGAATCAACTTCAGATTCAGGATCTGTTCAGGGCAGGATCTGCCCGGTCGAAAACCTGCTTGATATTCACCAATGTTAGGTTCTAACTGTACCTGTGCTCTGTCTAGTAGACATTGAGATAGAATCTTGTAACAAACTGGGAGAAGAGATATCCCTCTATAGTTGTTTACATCCGTTCTATCTCCTTTCTTATGTAGTGGATGGATTAGAGCATCTTTCCAATCTTCCGGAATCCGTTCGGTTCGCCAAACTTCTTGTAGAATTTTGGTTATTTCCTTGATTGTACCTGGACCAGCGGATTTCAAAAGTTCAGCAGTGATTCCATCTTCACCAGAAGCCTTGTCATTTTTAAGACGCTTAATTTGCCTAATTATTTCATCTTCATTCGGTGGTAATGAATCTGGGTTTGTTTGTTTAGGTTTTAGTGTTGTTAATTTGTTTAAGGGCTCAGAACAGTTTAGTATTTGTTCAAAATATTTCGCAAGTTCTTTGCAATTGTCTTGGTTATTTAGAGCTAATTGTCCGTTTTCCTTTTGGAAGCAAAGACTTTGCGGTTGATAGCCTGTTAATTTAGTTTTAAATGTTTTGTAAAAGTTTCGGGTGTTATTTTTTTGGAAATCTTTTTCTATTTCATTAAGTTGATTGTTTTCATATTTTCTTTTAGTTTGTCTAATTAGCTTCGATGTTTCTTTTCTTACTTCCAAAAAGATGTTATAGTTTATTACTGTTTTTTGACTGTTTTTTGACTGTATATATATATATATATATATATATATATATATATATATATATATATATATATATATATATATATATATTGGCCAGCGTTATCTATTTCTGGCTTCATTGGTTGCATATTGAAGAGATGTATTATATATATATATATATATATATATATATATATATATATATATATATATATATATATATATATATATATATATATATATATATATATGAATACTTTTGTTGGTTGCGTGACCGGGAAGGAGCCCCACCTATCCCTTCAACTGGATGACATGTTGTGTCTCTCGAGGTTCAGACTCTTCAGGGCGCCGATATATGCCATACCATCAAGAATAGGAAAATCCTATCCACAGCCAACAATCCATGTTTTCGCCGATCTCCCGTCAGATGGCGTATATATGTAATGTTAGATTTCCTTGGACTGCGTCCATTGAGACAGCAGTAGCTGAATGTCATCACACACCCAACCGTTCGGTTCCACAATCTCATGTTGAACACACAACAACCTGCGACTCCGCCTAAATGAACACTTTTGTTGGTTGCGTGACCGGGAAGGAGCCCCACCTATCCCTTCAACTGGATGACATATGTTTCGTCTCTCGAGGTTCAGACTCTTCAGGGCGCCGACATATGCCATATCATCAAGAATAGGAAGACCCTATTCACAGCCAACAATCCAACTGGATGACATATGTTTCGTCTCCCTATTCTTGATGGTATGGTATATGTCGGCGCCCTGAAGTGCCTGAACCTCGAGAGATAAAACATATATCATCCAGTTGAAGGGATAGGTGAGGCTCCTTCCAGGTCAAGCAACCAACAAAAGCGTTTATTTAGGCGGAGACGCAAGTTCTTGTGTGTTCCACATGAGATTGTGGAACCCACTTGTGCCACTGTGGACTTTTCTCTTTACGCAAAGTAGTACTTTGTCCTTAAACACCATGTTGAACACTATATATAAAGGGTCTACCATTAGAGATGATGGAACTTTGACAGCTCATGACGGTCATATTTGTTTACCAATTTTTGACATGTCAGTGATTTTCCGAAAGGTTTGCAATTTAATCATGGTTCGTCTCACGTTAGAAGAACGTTCTGAAATTGTCCAGTTTTATTTCTCAAATTCGCGTTCCCTCGTTCTATTCAACGAGCAATTCAGTCCCATCGTGGTGATTCTTTTGAACAGGCTATTGATCGTGTTATTAGAAAATTTGAAAGTGAGTTTACTGTCTACCATATTGTAGTGCCTGTATAAAAAAAACTAGAAATATTAAGAATATTGCCGCCATTCGAGCAAGTGTAGCCGAAAATGACAACGTCTCGGTTGGTCGCAATAGTTAGGCTTGTCGTCTATGACAACCTGGAGAAATTTGAGGTTGGATTTAGGCTTGAATCCATATAAGATGATAGTGGCACAAGAATTGAAGCCAACAGACCATCGTATTCGTCGTGAATTTGCCGATTGGCCCCTCGAAATGATGGAAGCTGACAACGAATTTCATCACAAAAGCATCATCTCTCTCAATGGCTTTCCCCATAAACAAAATTGTCGGTATTGGGGCGAATCTAATCGACACGTTATACATGAGGGTCCTTTTCCTCTGTAAAAGACCACAATTTGGTGTGGATTTTGGCATGGAGGTATCATCGATCTCTATTTCTTTAAAAATGAGGAAGGAGCCAACGTTCAATACCGAGCACTACAAGGCAATGCTGGAAGATTTTTTCCCGGAATTTAATCGAAGCGATCCGCGTCGATTCGATCAAACCTTTATTTTTAATAAGATGGCGCACCACCGCATATTTCCCGAGTAAATATGGGCTTATTGCGAGCCAAGTTTGGCAACTCGTTAATTTTACGAATTGGCCTCATCGCTTGACCGTCGAGATCATCCGATTTGACTTCTTTGGATAGACATGTGAAAACACAGGTTTATAGCAATAAACCCGCGATTATTCGTGACTTGAAAACTCACATTTTTCAAGCCATAGTCACCATACAGAAAATTGCTGCGAGCGGATCCGTGTCTGCAAAAAGTGCCGTGGTGGCCATTTGGCTGAAATATTGTTTAAATCATAAATTGAACATCTGAATCTCTTAAATAAAGCAATCGAAACCGATTTTGAAAAATGTGTATTTTATTTAATTTAGAAATTGCATCATTCCTATTGGTAGACCCTTTATATAGAAATCATTTTTCGCAACCAATAATAACGAGGAAAAATATATTTCTTTATTTATTTATATTTACATACATACTTGATGTGGATGTTTGTGATCAAGTGGTATCTACTCTAGGATTCCACTGGGTCACCTGTCATCACATCTTGTAGCTATATGGCCTGCCTACCTCCATTTAATTTCCTTTACTCTTCCAATGATGTCTCACACTCTTGTTTGTTATCTTATCCATGAGTAGGTTTTTCTGTCCCGCTTTATAATGCCAAGCCCCTGGTTTCCCCTCTGTGGCACTAAAGTTTTTGAACTGATTGTGATGTGAGAGTCAAGGTTTTACTGCTGAATATCATAGCGTACTGGGTGTACTGATCAAAAACTTTTCTCTCGAGGCAAAGTGGTACTTGGTTCTGAAACACCATGTTGCGCACTATCAACTTTCAATCACTATTTTCCTATCAACCCATATTATTCCCTCAGAACTCTGGTACTCACGGCTTTCACCATTCGTTATTTGTACAGTTTCTGATTTTTTTTTCTTTCTGTGATGTGAATGAACCCATCCCATAGCCATTTTGTGTAGCATCGCGCCGATTCAACATGCAGCTAGTGCAAAAAACTCTGGCAGAAAACAGGGGAACTGACAAAGCTAAACAGAAGTTGAGAAAAAAAAAAGACACAAATTTATGCCTTAATGCGTGAGGATGGTACAGTGTGCAGGGAACGGATGGAAATGTTAGAGGTTGTCCGAAAATTTTATTCAAATTTATATGAGGATCAAAACCAGGCCAGAACAGCAATGCCCACTGAACAAGTACCAGATACCCTGGTGGAGGAAGTGAATAGACTCGATGAAAAATAGCAAGGCTCGATGAATGGATAGTATAACTATGGAGATATTAAAAGCTGGTGGTCGGACTTTACATAAAACACTTGCAAAATTATACTCAAAATGCTTCAAAGATTGAGAAGTGCCCAAATTATAGAAAAATGCAGAGGTGATTATTTTATATAAAAAAGGAGCACAGGAAGATTTAACGAACTACTCTCCAATAAGCCTCCAATCACTGGTGTACAAAGTTTTCACCAAGATGATATCCAAAAGAATACTAAGAAAACTTAATGACGCAGAACTAAGAAAGCAAGCAGGATTCAGAAGTGGATTCAATACAATGGATCACATCCAGGTTTAACAGCAGGTCATACAAAAACACAATGAATACACTATGCCACTGTGCTTGGCTTTTATCGATTATGAAAAAGCATTTGATTCAATCCCAAAGGAGTCTATAATGGATGCATTGCTTAACCAAAGTGTAGAGAATTACTAGGATCGATATATGATGAAGTTACAGCGACTGTCCACCTTGACGATCTTGAAGTTTGAATAAATGTAGAGCGGGGCGTACGGCAGGGTGACACAATATCGCTTCTTCTTTTCTCAGCCTGCCTGGAAGAAGTGTTCCGTAATCTGAATTGGAAGTAGGATGGAATAAGGATCAATAGTGCATACTTAAACCATCTTCAATTCGCAGATGATATAGTTCTTCTTTCACAAGACCCAGAGGAGCTACAGAGCTCATGCGTACATGAGCTACAAATGGCTGAAGAACCATTTGGCTTTAAAATAAACCAAAAAAAGAGTCAGGTCATGTTCAATAAATTTTCCTGGGGACAAAAGGATTTCTATTTTAGGAACGGATTTGGAAGTTGGGGATCACTATGTATATTTTGGGCAGAGGGTTTCAATGGAAGGTGATACCGTCCGGGAGATGAAACGACGCGTTAAATGTGACTGGCAGGCGTTTGACAGGCTCAACATAGTGTTTAAGACCAAACTACCACTTTACCCGAAAAGAAAAGTCTTTGAGCCTGGACAGTCACATCACAGTCAGTTGAAAAACTTCGGGTAACACAGAGGGGAATGGAAAGATGTATGCTTGGCATTACTAAACGGGATAGAAAGACTTGTACATGGATCAGAGAACAAACGAAGGTCAGTGACATCATTGGAAGAATAAAGGAGTTAAAATAGATGGTGTTGCAGGACATCAATTTCTACACCGTATAACCGATCGCTATGAAAATTGGTATACATAGGTATTTGAACACGGTAAATATTTTCACGCTATTCAGTTTGTTGTACCTCGCTTTTGCGCAGAAAACAGACAAACAGAAAATGTAGTCCGTCTACTAGCTTTACAACAAAAAACGATTTTCTGTGAAAAACATCTTTTATCTTCCTTTCCTTTCATTCCACAGAAAACGCAAGCAACGCAAAGTAGGGTATTAAATTGAATGATGTGTTTCCTCGGTGAATTTATGTTCGCTAGAATACTTTTATTTACTTCCCTATTCATTCCATATCAGACTGAGCTACATCGAGGGGTGACTGGGTTTAGCTAGTAACTTCTATTTCATTACTGAAATTAATCATAAAAGTTTGATAAAATTGAAATTTTGGATCTGAAAATTTGTATATAAGTTAATATACCCAACTTATTCATTTTGTTATGAGTTGCAGAGTTCTAATATATGATATATGTTCTCTATATAAGTTGCAGAGAATAATAAATAAAAACAAATATTTTTTATTGAAAATGGTTTTATTGCTTTTCAAATTATGCTCCACGAAAATCGATATACTTTTGCATACGTTATAACCAATTTACATAACACTATTTCCATTACGATTGAGGTCTCCAGAACATGCATGTTGAACGCATTAACCGCTTCTTTTGTTGTCAAAAATCGTTGACCAAGTAGGTTATTCTTCACGGATGGGAACAAAAAGAAATAACTGATTGGGTGCCAAATCAGGATTGTACAGTGGACCGATCAATTCGATGTTTTGACCGGTCAAATATTGAGTTGTTCGGTCCGATGTGTGAGAGCTCGGGTTGTCATGGTGAAGAATGATAGTGCATCGCTGGTTGTTTTTTCTTATTTATTTAAAGGCAAAATGGTTCAAAGAAATGGTTCCGAACTATTTTGAATTGACCGTTCTGCGATTCTTTAGTTGTATTGTAGCCACATGTCCATTTATCCATTCATCCATTATCAAAAGAGGCGACCATTTGCTTCGAAGTGCTTCTTGGGCGGACAATTTTTGTTGGGTTTAGCATATTTTGAAAGACCTATTTAGTCGACTGCTGTTTACTTTCGGACTCATACGCATAGATACAAGATTCGTCATCTGTGTAGATCTTATACACGGTTTTTGGCGTACCACGATTGTATTTTTTGATCATTTCTTTGCACTAATTGATTTTTTTAGCGATTGTCAAATTATGCGGAATCCAACGCTACATAAATCTTTTTCACGGCTAATTGTTCATGCAAAATCTTGCATATGCTTATCATACTAATGCCCAGGGATGCCTCAATCTCACGGTATGTCACATGACAATCTTGCTTTATCAGTTCACGCACAATATTGATGTTTTCTGGCACAATAACCGATTTTGAACGACCATCTTTAAATTCGTCCATGAGCGAACGATGGCCTCGATTGAATTCACTAAACCAGTAATATATAGTGGTTTTAGATACCTCATTGCCAAATGTCGAAGTGATTTCATGGATGCACTTTTCTTGAGATAATCCACGTCCAATATCTTAGTAAACCATCGCACGAAAATTCTCACGAGTTAATTCCATTTTTTGGCTGAGATGAAATATTCAAGTCACTATACAATACATATAGCGTCGGTATGACAAGACTGTCTGAGTACGTATACAGTGAACGATGTCAAACTTTACGATGTATATGTCAGATGGCGTCTAGCAACACCATTGTTCACAGGATATCCAAATTCCCAGTGGAAATCCAAATTTTAACGTTGTTAATTGTTACGTTATTACAACGTTTATATATTCCTTAAGAATAATTTCCTATGCTACTTGTTCTTCATGCTTTAAAGTTAAGTCCATAATGGTTGACAGAAATTTGCTAGTCTTCTACCCATCATATCTCAAACAGGTATCAAATTAACATGGATCTCTTTAAAATAATTCAAAGAAGTGTTATCATCAATATCCGGAAGTACATTATCTTGTTAAATAATCTACCAACGGAATAAGGTAGGAAAGAACATACGGCACTTACTGCTCTACATACTACTGTACATACACTGCTTACCTAAACATAAATATTTCGTTTGAATTGAGTAATTAGGTATACGACAATCACTATTTAGTTGTTGAATTGATTGACTCTTCTATGACGGTAATAAGCTGGACGGCTGTCCAGCAATAATTTTGATCTTTGTCCTATTATCCAATACAGTTTATTTAGTTCTCGCTTTGTGACAAGGTGTTTCCTCCAGGTTAGTGAAATGTCGAGATATATTCTTGATATAAGTACTTAACATCGTAGTAGGCTGATAACATGACTGCATCATTGGCATTGTGGAAAGATCTGGGGAGTATATAATGCAAAGAACTGGTCCAAGAACACTGCCTTATGAAACGCCTGTACTGATACGATAAAGAGATGTTTATACTGAACGAGGAAATGCCCGTCTTGTCTAAGTAATCCCGTAATCCCGTAAATCTAAGGATTGTCAAATAGTTTTGCGATAGAATTTCTTTAATTTTTAAAGGAGGCCAGTATGCTAGACATTGGTATGTATCTTGGTATATACCAAACAGTAACATAACTCACGATAGATACAAATAGGGTGAATTTCTTGACTAATTGCATATTCTAAATCTAAAGCCAAATTGATGGTTGGATATTACTTGACCACTTATTAGTGTTGAAAAAGTGGCAAGATATTAAATGAAAAATATTAAATTCCTAACGTCTCATCATTTTTTACGTTTAGTTAATAAATGTCCAGATGCAAGTAGTATCTACTTTAGTATTGGAATTAGATTCAATTATAATTTGTTGATATTAACATGTTTACTGCAATCCGGTTCGAGGTACTGCTAAAAAAAGATTTGAAATTCAATTCTCCTTCCACAATAATGAGTAGAACATTTTAAGTTCAGTTCAGTTCAGTTATTCACATCAAATAGTCTAATTTAGCAATAGTAAACGTTTGTATATTTTTGATTCATGTACATTTTCTTTAACTACTACTGTATCATTATAAATATCGTATTACACACAATTTAATTTTCATTTCAATTCATAACACCGATATAATCATAAAAGATTAGAGAAACATTTAGTTGCATAATCCAATTTGACAATTAGATCGTTCGTTTATACGTGTGATTTGTGAATAATTTTCATTTACATGCACAATAATTATCATTAAAATTTTCCCTAGAGGAAAATTTTCCAGAATTTAATTCTGCCAGCGCACCAATCTCCAGCCGCAACGGCCAAATTCTGATCTAGCTTCGGGCTGTACGAACTACCGCAAATGTTTGTGCATCGTACATCATAAATTAAAATAGAGCCGTAGCTATACTTTGCATACCTACCTGACGTAATCAGACAAAGGAATAATTTGATAATTTCGATAGAATCCAGATTTCAGATTTCTTATTTTCGGGTTGCGCTCATAGTTATAAATCTATTTAGTCACCATGAATTTCCAGTTACATTGAAACTACTGGATACGTTACATAATTACTCATGTTTTTTTGCCATTTAAGATATGCTATTATTCCGTTTTTAATACCCAGTGAGCAAACACAGCGCCCATTCTGCTTACAGTTTTCTCATGCTTAAATGTGCATGTAGGATATTCCGTATGTGTTTGTTGGATATGCTTATTATCTTAACAATCTCTCTAACCTTCACTATTCGATCGGTCAACACGATATTATGGATTTTGTTCACCATTTCCTTAGCAGTGTTCTGGACGATGCATGATGAGCGTGGACCCTCACTGGTGCTGATTAGACCCCATCGAAATACAATAAACCACTTATAGACCATGAAATATGAATAAGATGATTCAGAAATCACATTTACAATCGCACAACATTTGATCGGTATAGTATTTGATTTTTAACTCTAACCCCATAAAAAGTCATGAAGCAACTAATTATTTTTATCGCTGAATGCCACAAACCAACGACAGTGCTTTTACCGATTCTTATTACACCAGATTTGGACAATTTCAGGATTAATCTATACAATTCCTAATTACAAAATTCATAGTATTATATTAGAAACAGTAAAAATCGTGAGCAAAAACAACTTAGATGATAGTATTATCCTTGTTATACACCATTTACCATTAACTTAAGCAATATTTTAATTGTAAATTTGCCAAATGCTTAAAAAGTTATATGTTATTCATATCAAATTTAGAAATTCGTTTATTTCCTTCTTGTTGGTTGACTCATCTTATTGCATATTAATTATATAATACCACACTGAACGAATACCATTTCCCTTAAATCAGCAATTTATCTTTTTCATAACAAATTAATTTTAACTGTAACTTACAAATTATATTTTTTGACCTTGAATAAAATTGTCTGCTTCGAAGAAGTATTTCGTAATTTGGATTGAGAACAGGATGGTGTAAAGATCAATGATGCAAACTTAAACCATCTTAGATTTGCAGATTATATCGTTCTTTTTTCACAAAACCCAGAGGAACTGCATATAAGGTTCGCGAAAAGACGCATATAAGAGCTGCACAGGGCTGGTGAACCATTTGGCTTAAAAGTTAACCTGAAAAAGAGTCAGGTTATGTTCAATAAATTCACTGAGAACAGAAGAATTTCAGTTTTAGGAAGGGATTTGGAGATCGTGGACCACTTTATATATCTTCAGCAGAGGATTTTAATGGAGGGAGATACCGCCCGAGAGGTGGAATGGTATGTTAATGTGACTGGCAGGCTCAACATAGCGTTTGAGAGCAAACTTCCACTTTGCCTGAGAAGAAAATTCTTCGATCAGTGCGTCCTGCTCGTTATGACATACGAAAGTGATACCTGGATACTTACATCGTAATCAATTAACTCTGTGCTACTTCGGGTAGCACAGAGGGGAATGGAAAGATGTATGCGTGGCATTACAAGATGAGTCAGAAAGCCCTGCACATGAATCAGAGAACAAACGAATGTGTGTGACATCAATGGAAGAGTAAAGCAATTGAAATGGAGATGGGTGGGTTATATAGCGAGTCGATGGAACGACAGATGAACCAACCTGGTCCGCGAACAAGAAAGGACGATGGACTGATGACATCGTTAAGTATATCGGACTCGACTGACAGAGGAAAGCCCAGGACCGTGAAAATTGGAAGCATGCTAAAGAGGCTTTCATCCTCCAGTGGATTGACATGGGCTGATGATGATGATGATAATATTTACATATATATATATATATATATATATATATATATATATATATATATATATATATATATATATATATATATATATATATATATATATATATATATATTTTATCAAACACAGCCACTGATCGACAGACAAACCGACACTCATCGACTTCTTCTTGACGATCATAAGTCTGATTTATCTATTGAATCAATTGACTTGGCATTTGAAAACGTCGTTCGTATTCTTTCTTTTCCTCCTCATTGTTCTCACAAAATGCAACCATTGGATGTTTCAGTTTATTGTCCAGCCAAGGCATATTACAAGACCGAATAAAAAATCTAATGTTGAAAGGGCATTGGATATTCGACACATCTCTGAACTCGTTTACAAAATTCTGGATCCCCGTTGACTCCAAAGAACATCAAGTCTGGTTTTCCAAAAACGGATATCTTTTCATTCAATCAAAACGTTTTCTTTGAATCGGATTTTGTTCAGGCCGAAATAAATAATCAAACGGCAAATGCTACTACTATTCAGAGCAATTTGAACGAATAAGAGCAGCGGTGCCTTATTTTAATGGATAATGGATGTTGCTGTACATGAAAGTGACGAGCCATCAACATCAAATGCAACACAACAATCATTGTCACGTTCGTCAAGTCTTTTCTCAGTTTTGTCTAGAGTTGGACCAGTTAGATCAGTAACACCTTTGAAAAAGTCCGACCGCAGGCGTAAGCGAATGAAAAACACCATTGTTACAACACATGAAAATGTTGCCTTGCTAAAAAACAAGCGAGAGAAGAATGAAGAGAGTGCAAAACAGCGATGACAATCAACACAAAAGCGCCAGCCAAAAAGCGAAGCTAAATCAGTGAAGGCTGCCAAACCAGTGCGAAAGTCATCGTCGTCGTCATCGTCATCGTCGGATGTTGATCTTTGTATGATTTGTGTGTGTAAATGTGACTCGCAGCTACTATACCTGCCAAAATTGCGACTCTGACGAAGTTTGATTTTCTTTATTCTGTTTTTCAAGGCCTTTTAAATAAATAAATCGACTATAAATGCTGAATATCTTGCGTTATTATTTGACTTTTTGAAGCCTACTTACGTGTGAGTTCTACGGCCTCAGTTCACAAGGTTTTATAGCACTTTGGCACCATTTCTATGCCTGGCAAATGTAGGTTAACACTAGTGTGGGATACCTCTAATTGCCCTGAAAGTCTTCTAGTCCTTGTTCAAGGATCTGCTGCTAGAGGCTGCTTTTAAAACGTCGGTACTGAGAAACCGTGAACGACCTGATCTTCCCCTATCGCCAAGGCTCATTTCCCTTCCAGAACTTTTTGAAGTAGAGCTGAGCAATCCAGATGGCTATGCCCCCTACTTCGTAAATCTCACGAGTGGTCTCAGCTCCTTTGAAGCCTTTTTTAAATAATGTTTTAAAATTGTCCTAGTTTCGCGTTTTATTTAATTCAACCGGCCGCTGTGGGTGGTTTGGTAGGTTAGTCGCCTGCCTCGCAAACAAAGGTAGCTGGTTCGATTCCATCGCTCGGATGGGTGTTTTTTTTAAATTTTTCTGTCTCTCTTACTTCCTACCCTACACACACACACTTATATACACTCACATATACACACATACAGACACACGCCCACACATATTCATACCTAAATGTCTGTGATTGTTTCTAGGCAAAAATGTAAAATTCGACAACGAATTACCCCTCAGTCACGCCAGTTAAAGGCTGGGTAAGGCCGGATGCCTTCTGAGAAGTTGGTCACTCGCCAGTCGGTAGACTTCCTGATAGACTTATGGGTAGGCACATAACCAAGGTTTTATAACTTGAGGGGGGTGCCGACCTACGTTTGTAGGTAGCTGATGACCGTGGTTTGAAACCCACGTTAAGCTGTACGTCCAGTCGCTAAATAGCCTAAGATGTGATGCGCCTCTAACTGTAATCCCTTTTTTTATTTCATCCATTTTAATGTTTTTGTTAAAAACCGCAAACTAAATATTTCGCAGTGGAATCACTTTAATACTGAAGGAGGAATATTTATTGTTGGAGCAAACATTTGGAACCGGATAAACCTCTGAGGAGTGAAGTATAATCCTTTATTTATAAACAAAGTTAGTTATCGGAGTTAAATTCCAATTAAATAAAAATATAATGGGATAAAATTGATAAAATTTTTACTCAAAAAAAGCAAAAAGCTATTCAACTGGTTGGTAAGGCCCAACTATGAATTTGGGGCACATACACATTAATCAGGGAATAACACTATTTCTGGTTGATGTAAAACTTAAATCTGGATGACTTATTTTGAAAACAATACGTATTAATATGTACTATAAATAAATTTTTTATGTAGAAGTTTATTATCACGCCAATTTCATAACATATATATTGGGTTGTTTGGAAACTTTGAATCGATTTTCAATTAGTTGCTCTTTTAACGCTTGTAAACGAAAATCTGTTTTGGATTAATAATGTTTACTTACATATTATTGATTCCTGTGATATTTACAATGCGTGCGTTTAGATTCGCTTTGATTTGCCTTCAAGTTGGTTTAAATTTAAAGTGTCATCGATAATATGAATTTACGCCAAATTATGCTTTTGTATTACAAAAAGGGCAAAAACGATGTCCAAACCAAAAACAGGATTTGTGCTGTTTATTGAGATGATTTCAATTGGTTAGATCAGGGTGTAAAAGTGGTTTGGTCGGTTTAGGGGCGGAGATTTTGATCTGGAAAACCGACATCGCTCTGGCCGTTCTTCGAGCACTACTTTTGAGGAAATAAAGACCGTAGTAGTCGAAGATTCACACATCATGACCTGTGAGATAGCAAATATGTTAAATATTGACAAATCAACCATTTTTGGATATTTAAAAAAAATGGGTACGTCTGCCGATACGATGCTGGACCGAATCTCTTAGTGCGATCTTTAGCTGAAAAAAAAATCTATATCTCCATGTCTGAAGTGGTCACTAACCAATCACTACCAATTAGTAAAAAAATGATAATTGCTGATGAAATTCGGATTGTGCACAACAACGTGCATCGACAAAATTTATGGGAGTTGCCTGAGTCAGTAGTTTAGGTTCGGCGATGCCCTTCATTGAAAGAAAATTTTGCATATGGGATTGGAAGCTCCCTATACACTTTCAGCTTCTTCCACACAACCAAGCCATGAACAACGACGTCTGTTCACAATAGATCAGCTAAAGGCAGCAATTGAATAAAATCGTCCAGAATTAGCAAATGAGAAGGGCGTCGTGTTTCATTATGACAATACACGACCTCTCGTGCAGGACGTGGCAGAAATTATTGATCTTCAATTGGGATGTTTTGCCCCAATCATCTTACTCACCGGACATCTCACCCTCAGAAATTTAGTGGGATTTTTTTTTAAATATAAGAAGAGGTGCTACTACTGAGTTTACCAAAGGTATAAAAATGAACGCTAATTTCATAATAAACCAAATAAATATTTACATGAACTATTTGTGTTTTTCTTTCTCTTAAAAAATTTTCTACGAACAATCCTATTGATATATGCCAAAAGGATATATAAACAACTTAGTGACAAAATTCAACTTCTTGTCAATTAGATCGCAAGTCGATTTCCATTTACAGGCACAATAACCATCATTATAATTTTCGACAATGACAAATTTTGTAGAATTTAATTCTGCTGGTGCTCGAATCTCTAACCGCAATAACCGAATTCTGATCTAGCTTTGGGCGGTATAAACTGTCGCAAATGTTTGTACATCATACATTATAAATCCAAATTGAGCCGTAGGTCAATTTACATACTTGTCCAACTTAATCAACCAAAGGATTTATATTATATGATTTCACGATGGGTGTAACGATGCATCCCAGATTTCAACTAATTTATTTTCGAATTGCGTTCAGAGCTATAAAGCTGTTTGGCTATCATGAACATCAGTTTACATAGTGGGCATATCATACGTGATACGTCAACTAACTATGCTTATTTTGCTCGATTTCATAAAGAATTTAATTTTAGATGATAGAAGCCGAATCCGGAATTAATTAATTTGAAATAACCCTCTCTCATTTCGATTAAGCAATGCTAATATATTTTTTTTGAATCCTTGAACCACCTTTTGTGGGATATTTCTGTTTTAATCATTAAAACCCGTAGAGAATTGTGACTTAAAGCAAATGCAAATAAATGTATATAACGGGTAGGGCAAGTATCACGCTACCATTTTAATTAAAGGGTATTACAATAAAACTGCAATATTTGAATTCCGCGCGATTTTGACTGTCACAAAGCAAACAGAATAGCGGGATGCCTCAATGATATCATATTTAGAAATATATTTTTCTGTGCAGAATTTAATACAAGAATATATAAAATTGTATAACGACTAGTAAAATAAGACAAAAACTTATGTAAACTTAAGTAAAATAAAACAAAAGCTTCAACAAGCACAGCTTTAGCGGAAATGAAACTACTATTGCCTATTTATTGAAGAAAGAAACTAAACCCAAACATATTGCATATTGTTTATACGCATATTGCATCGTTACAGGACCGCACTAAGAACTGTCCTCTTTTTGGGCGAGATATAGCTAATATCGACAATTTCATCAGCTGTGTCCGTATCGGACATTTCATGGAAACAAAATACTATTATTAATAAATCGAATACAATTCGATAAATGAAAAAAACTTAGGGCAGTGTATGAGTTACTGTCGCCAACCCTGTGTTTTTGTCGAACGGCAACCTGTCTATCATCTGGGTTTTCATGGTGGTTTAAATCGACTCGACCGATTTCCGCCAAAAACAAGGGTGTTCAGTGTTTCTGGCTAAAATATCACGTTCTGGTCACGCGTTGGTCATTGTTTATGCCGACTGTCTTTTTTCGGTGAATAGACTTTAAGAATAGTAACAGGCAAGACACTAAGAAATAGAAAAAGGTGTTATAGACATAAGGCTCACATATAATATGGATATAATATGGCAGTTATGTTTGGTTATAAACCCATTAAGCCAGAAGTGCGCTTCGTCGGAAAATATTATTTTTTTTCCAACTACCTTCCAACTACTCTAGAGCTCAATTTGTGTATTGTGCACCTTTCCATTGTGAACTGATGCATTGTACGGAACACAGAAGTCTTTGAGTGTCATTGATATTTCAAACACTGTTGCCGCTTTTTCAAAATTCTGACACTCTTATTGGAAAACTCATTATAAACTAGGAGAAGAAGAAGAAAAGGACAAACAAGTCTACAAATGTTTCAGATATTCCCTTCAATGTTAAGGACAATAAATCTCACTAACTCAATTTTTCTTTTCAGAAAATTTTCTGTTTGAATACACAACTGATAGTATAAAACATTTTTCGTAGCCACCCACGTTTTGCATTCTTTTTATTGACACATCCTATATGATATGTAGATACATTTTTAAAATCAATCCATATTCTTATAGCAAGCATACGATCGACATTTTGACATCAAAATTCATATACGACTTGAACAATGGATCGCGAAATTTGTTTATGCGATTTACAATGTTGGTTTGCCTCCGCAATAATCGTCATTACGATTTTCGGCAACGGAAATTTTTCCAAAATTTGATTTTGCTAACGGTCCAGTTTCCGATCGCAACAGCCAAATTCAGATTTGGCATCGGGCTGTACGAGCTTCAGCAAATATTTGCGCGTGGTATATTCTAAATCCAAATTGAGCTGAAATTCCATTTACCTGTCTGCCCAACCTAATCAAGCAAAAGATTGATTTTGTAATTTCGATACACCGTAGATATCGGCTTATTTGTTTTCAAATTCTGCCAATAACCATAAAATTGTTTGTCTATCATGAGCATCTATTTACATTACATCTACATTAGACACCGTCCAACAATCGATCATGTTTACTTCTCATGTATTATGTTTTATTCAAATAAGGAGGCATTAGATAAAGCAAACTATATACAGGGTCTTTCAACAAGGTGTTTTTCTGGTATCTATTCTAGTATGTATTTAAGAGCAGTATTTTTTTTATCTTAACTTCTTCCTTCTCTTCCTTTTCCGGCCAAAAAAGAGTACTATTTAGAAATCATAAGTTTATTTTGTATTAACGAAAAAACTAGAATAGGACTGTTTATATATATATATATATATATATATATATATATATATATATATATATATATATATATATATATATATATATATATATACAGGGTGGTTCAGGAGGAAATGTCAATATTTTAGCTACATCTTCAGGCACCAAAAATGAACATAAAAATTTCTATAAACATGGGTCCTACTCTCAACTGTTACAGAGATGCAGGGGTAAACAAAAATTTAAATATAATAAGATTTTTTTAATAATACTTTTATAATAAATAGTTAGGCAACTTTTTGTAGTATTTAACAATACCACCATTTACTTCTAAATACATGTCAGCTCTCTTATGAACAGCTCAGGTTGCTCTGTGAATGGATTCGGGTTTGTTTCTTATAACTGCTGCTGAATGTACTATCCGGTCGAGTAATGCATATTTAGTGCCTAGTTTAGTTGCACATACCAAATATTTATCCCATCCCCAAAGACAATAATTCAGAGGATTAAGGTCTGGTGATCTAGCTGTCCTACTGTGTGAACCACCTCGTCCAATTCACCGGTGTGAGAAGTTACTGTTTAAGAAATGTCTCACTTGTAATCTGAAGTGTGTAGGGGCTCCATCATGTTGTAAGTACATGTTTTGTCGTACATTAAGTAGAACATTTTCTAACAGGTTGTGCAAATGATTCTGTAGAAAATTTAGGTAAACTTCTCCTGTGAGATGTCCGTCGAATATGAACGCACCTAGTAATTAATTTTTAGCATACCTATCACACATTAATGCTAAACCGGTGATGAAAATTATGTTCAGGCGTAGCGTGAAGGTTTTTATTTATGCCATTACGAGTGAACTGTGCTTCATCGGTGAACAGAACACAGTTATATAATCTCCGATTTGAATTTATCCAGTTACAAACTGCATCCTTAATGCAAAATCACCATTCTGCAAATGTTGCACCTGTTATAAATGAAAGAGATATCAAAAATTTATATGAAGGGTCTTCCAAGCAGACGATTGTCTCATTTCGTAAATATCTACAATCCGCATTGTACTTACAAGGTAGATAAAAACAGCAGTGATAAAAACTTGTTCAAAAACTTTTCTATCTGACAGTCTCCGATTCCAGAAACGATGCTGATATCAGGAGACTGTGAGATTTTAGTTTCCGTTACAAAGGCCATAAACAAATAATATATCAGCCTATTCACGATGAGAGAATGACGAAGGTATAATGAAATCAATAAAATAGCTTTAAAACCATTTTGCTAATGACAAACTAATCATTTACTGGTATAAACTAAACAATGTTGTTTGCTTAGCAGTAAAAATAAGTGAAGGTACATTTTCTGACTCTTTGTTACATTTGTCATCCATAAATATGTTTACCCTGTATCTCTATAAGAGTTCAGAATAGGACCCTTGTTTATAAAAACTTTTACATTCATTTTCGGTCCCTGAATATGTAGCTGAAATATTGACATTTTCTCCTGAATCACCCTGTATATATATACATATATATATATATATATATATATATATATATATATATATATATATATATATATATATATATATATATATACACCAAATGAAGTAATAGACTGACATATAAAATAAATATAAACAAAAAAATATAACTTTCAATAAATAAGAGTGTGGTCACAAAAATAAGAGTGTTTAGAAATAGCACGCGCTAAAAAAGAAAAAGTAGTATATCAAGGACAAACGGTTCAAAATCAACTTATTAGCCAATGTTATATTGGATAGCCCTTATTTTCCAAAAATGCGGCACATCTTCTAGACATGGAGCCTTTAAGATTGCGGCAAACTTCAACCGGAATGGAATACCAGATTTCTTGAACAGTCTCCCATAATATATTGATATTTGTTGATAATATATTGATAGTTTTCTTTAAAGTCATACTCGTCTTCGAAATTTTCCACAAATTTTCTATAGGATTCATGTTCGGTGACTAAGATGTCCAAGGTAAACAAACAATATTGTGGATATCCAATCAAGTTTTCACACTTTTGGAGATATGTTTGGGATAATTGTCGTGCTGGAAGTTCCACCGAAATGGCATATGTTCTTCGACATAAGGTAACATAATATTCGGTAACATGTCTAAGTAAATTTCTTTGAACTCAAAGAGATTTACCACTAAACACCGAATCACCTTTTTTAAAGATTTCGACGCATGTTTCGCTAACCATGTTAGCATCATCATGAGATGATTTAATATAATTCTAAAACTAAACTGTTCTATTTATACGAGAATCCTAATTGCTAACCTACTAGCTAGAAAGCGTTATACTTACCTAATGAAGCGTGTAAAAAAAGGATACAAGAAAAAGGAAAAAAGGGATAAAAGAGAGCAAAAGAAAGAAAACAACAATGAACCGAGAAGTTGACTGTCCTTTACATTAATAATTGAAAAAGTTGACTGAACGGAATAGTTTTCTTATCCTGTAAATGTTTCATGATTTTGTTGAATTTTTCTATTTGAATGCTTTCATATGCATCCAAAGCCCTGTTGTTATTTACATATTCAAATAGAAAAATGCAAGAATATCACAAACCGGGATACCTACAAGAATAAGGGACCTATTCCGTTCAGTCAACTTTTTTAATTATTAATGTAAGGGTCAGTAAACTTCCCGGTTCATTTTTTCCTTTTGTTCTCTTTTTCCCCTTTTTTCGTGTATCCTTTTTTTTACAGGCTTCGTTAGGTAGGTAGTACGCTTCATTGGTAGTAGGTTAGCAATAACGGTTCTCATATAAATAGAAGATAGTTTAGTTTTAGAATTAGATTAAATCATCTCCTGATGATGCTAACATGGTTAGCGAAATGTGTGCAGAGAACTTTAAAAAAGTGATTCTGCGTTTGGTGGTAAATCTCTATGAGTTTAGTGTTTCACGCCGAAGGTTCCAATAGAAAAAATGATAAATTTCTTTGGTCATGTTTTGTTTCATCCGGCGAATTAAACTAACTCCAGCATATGATAATAAACCAATAGCACTGGGGAACAGCAATTTTGTTGACTTGGATCTGTGAGTTGTTTTTGACTAATTTTTCATCTCTGAATTCATAAATATTCACAGTTTTTCTCTATCACGTCAAGTTCTTAAGCTACAGCATACCCCTCATTTTACCTTAAAAGAATACATACGAAAGCAAATAAGGTGAGATCTGACCAAATAGATTAGAATATTTTATTCATACAGAGGTTAACATATTATTAAAAGTTAAATTGTGTTTATACAAAAAATAAATAAAAGATATTATGGTAAAAATTTCTTCTTATAGCTTTTCCTGGAGTGTTCAGTTTGTGGACATTCTCGCTTGATGCTCCAACAGTAGTCAGCCATCATACTGACATCCCATCTACCTTGATACCGCGCTTCCACAACCTTTAGATCTTGGTGGAATCGCTCGCCTTATTCATCACTAATAGCACCAAGATTTTCTGGAAAGTTAGCAAGATGACTATGTAAGAAATGCAGTTTGATGTTCATGTTGCAACCAAGCTTTTTAAAGCTCTCCAAGAGTTGTTGAACAATTTCGATGTAATTCGGGGCTCGTGTATTTCCAAGAAAGTCTTTAACAATATTTTTAAAAGCCAACCAAGCATTCCTTTCAAGTTCGGTCATTGTTTCAGTGAAATTTTGATCTTTAACCAGTTGCCGAATCTGTGGACCATCAAACACACAAGCCTTTATCTTTTCATATGACAGGCTAGGGAATACCGAAATGATATACTTAAAGCAGTCTCCTTCAATGCACCAAGCCTTAACAAATTGCTTCATGAGATCTAGTTTTATATACAAAGGCGGAAATACAATGTTTTTTCTGTCGACAAGTGGCTGATTTAAAATGTTTGGATTACCAGGTCTTAGATCAGATCTTGGCGGCCAGTTCGAGTGCACCCAATGCTTCTCACGAGCTCTGCTGTCCCACGTGCACAAAAACAGGGATACTTGGTATACCCGCGTTGCTGGCCAAGAAGGAAACAGACCATTTTAAGGTTAACACAGGTGATCCATTGGTGCATGTTATATTGCAACAAGTCAATGACTTTCTTTATGTCGCCATATTCTTCACGCAAAGAAACTGAATGACCTATGGGACCTATGGGACCTGGGACTGAACCGTATAAATTTCCATTATGTAGGAGAACACACTACAAGCTACGCTTTGAGCTATCTATAAACAATCGTCATTCGGTTGCGTTAGAGTTAGAAATGGCCAATTCTTTCATTAAACCTTCTACGTTCTGGCAATATACAAATCCGTCATTATTTCTGAAGTACTGCCTAAATTCACTTTCTCTGGATTGATAGTAAGTGACTTTAGCTCTTTTGTCAAGCAAATTTTTTTCGTGCAGTCTTGATGCTAATAATTCCGATGCTTTTTTGGATAGTCCCAAATCTCATGCTAAATCGTTTAATTCATGTTGATTGAATCCTTTACGAACAGAATCATTGGAAACTTTGAATTCTTCGTTGGTGGAGTCACTTCGATCTTCACTTGATTCACATTCTTGTATTTCTAAAGAAGGTAATTCTTGAAAAACTGGCACTGGATTTTCAGCTGAATGAGGCACAGGGCGTATAGCTGACGGTAAACTAGGGTACTCAATTTTATGTTGGTTTTTCTTGTTGAATCCTGATGTTTTCACTATGTAAAAGTAGCAATCACTTAAGTGATCTTTGGGCTCTCGCCAAACCATTGGTTTTGCGGGAGCAACGAAACCAAACGAAAGTTTATTACGTGTTCTCTTCATCCGTATTTGTACTAATATTAGTCCATTGAATGGGGATGGTAAAATTGCCACATATATAACAAAATAAATCAGGGCTGTTTACGCACTTACGACGAGAACTACCGGAGGCAAACAACGAAAATCTGTAGTTGTGTATGTATACTTTGACTTCACTATATGAGAGCGACATAGACCCGCGTACTTTAGCATCTCATGCGTAACTGACCGAACTAGTTTTGGATGACGCAACGTCACTCACGCCCCCACTCCTAGGTCGAAGAAGGTTCGCCAGTAGGAGAGCAGTAGTGACTTCTGTGATTCGCCAAGCTTAGTCGGATGCGCAACAACTGTAAAGAAAAAACTTGACGTTCATGACGTAGCATGTCATTTTACGTATAAAACAGCTTTAATATCGAACTCAACAGAAATTATTTTTCAAATTGTTCCCCAGTGTAGTATTTTTGGATTCAAATGTGCATTCACTAGACGCCAAATGGGTACTCTTCCATCATTACCATTATAAATTTATTTTATTAGGTTTTTTTTTTAAATATTTTTAAAAACACTCAGAAAAGAAAAGTCAAAAAAATTAGACGTATTAGAACAATTAGAAACATAAAAATCCTTAAGAAATATTCATATAATAACCACGAACGGCCAAAGAAATTTCCAAAACTCCCCAATATTAGAGAAGATTATATTATAACTGATAATACACTCTTATAACTAATAATAAGATCATATTTAAAATGTTCACCATTTGAGTATATGCAAGCCTGGCATCGTCCGGCTTCTGGCTTTGCCCGGCAGCACCAAAATACGTTCTTATTAATACGACCTTTTCCGTATATAAAAAGCATATCGTGATATTCGCATACAGAATACATTTTTAATTTTAAGTGGAACTACTAATACACGTATTGTCATTTCAATTAGGCAATGCGACGTTGTCACTTCGATTTTGGTCGATGTATACCATCATTCTTCTACAAACATGTTAAAGCAAGTTTCTGAAAAGGAAGATATAATAAAATTTGGTGGTTTTGCTAATTAACATTTAAATGGAAATGAGCCTCATCGCTCTTGATGATCGACAAATCATTATTTTCTTCAAATATATCAAAAATTATTTGAACAAATGTCCAGCTTTGGCAAGCAAAACTAAAAAGCAAACTTATGAAAAGCAAACACATGATGCTCTCGAGTTTACATCGGCATGATGGATAGTAAACAGCATTGTAAAGGATTCGATAGTCACCTGCCGTAGGTCCCCTCTTCCTCGACTAGTACCCATTTAAAGAACGCCCATTTCGCGTGGACCACCCTAAATAATAACAGGAAAAATAAATGAAATTAACGTTAGAATTATAATAAATTCAGTATTACATACAAGTTGATAAGACATAAGTCCCCTATATCTTGTCTTCGAATACCTAATTAAATAATTTAACTGGCGCAATGAGAGGAACCTAGTTAACATATAAAGACTAAATTATTAATTACTACCGGAACATTCGGCTAAAATCATATTCAGGATGAATCTTTCAAAAACGCGCGTAAGGTATAAAGAAAACCATCAAATTCGAATTTATAAGCAACTTATAGATACTGTACCATGTCAACTTAGGTCGTGTAGTATCGCTTTGAAAAAAAAATCTCATTTTGGAAATATATAAAAGTAAACTGGCATGGACAAGAGTTAGAACACTGAAAATAAGAAACTTAAAATACATTTTAAAAAACAAAGATATTTCGATCCAAAGCAACGAGCAATGGACAAACTATCTATCGGAATATTACAGAAATATTGGAATCGTTGGAGAAATTTGAGAAAGTTCTACACAAAATGAAAGGTATCACTAAAGTTACAAATGTTAGAGAAAAAATATCGAAACACATAAGTAGAAATTTGCGGAACAAATTACAGGGCGAGCATTAGAAATAAGCTGTGCTAGAATGAAGATCTTATTAGGAAAGCGGATCTAGGAAAAATGCTCCCACCAAAAACACATACTGCCACTAAATACACTGGATGAACGATATAAAGCTTGCAAATGGCGCTAGCTACGAGAGGCTCAAAGTTGAAATAGATGGAAGCTAAAGAGATAAAAGCTAAAGAGGTAAATGTCCAGAAATGGCACAAATAATCAGGAGCAATTTTCACCTTTCTTTCACATTAAACCAACTTCATGGTTGTTTTTAATAAATATTGGGGCAGATTGAACCATTCTTAATCAATATAGTATCTATTTGTACATTTGCTTGTGTTAGTTGGAAATCTGAATATAAAACAGTATTGGCAGTAACAGTAGTCCTGGCAATAAAGAAAAATATGAAAAATAGGAATAATGTTCTTACCTCTCACAATCCGCTCTATACTGCGATAAAATTTGAGATGTAAAGAACGCTGAAGAGGAGTGGATGATATTTTATTTGTGAAATCGGAGGTGGAGTGATCGAGAAGTGATTATGTGTTTTAAGTTCGCGTCGAGAGTCAAGATAACAGAAAACGAGCTGTGATGTGCCATCAAATTTTGCGTGAAATTGAACAAATCCGCTACGGATACTTTTCACATGATCCGTGAGGCTCGTAAGGATGAAGTCATATCCAGAACAAGTTTTTTTTGAGTTGCATAAAAGATTCAAAGGAGGCCGGGAAAACGTTAAAGACGAACAACACGCTGGACGTCTGATCTCGGTCCGAACCGAAGAAAATGTGTCCGATGAAAAAAGTGCGAGTTTTTCTGAACTCTGATCGTCAGTTAAGCGTTAGTTTGATAGCACAGGAGTTGAATTTACCGAAATCAACTGTGCATTCAATTGAAACCGATGATTTCCAAATGCGAAAGGTGTGCCGAAGGTTTTGTCAGACGAGCAGAAGGAACACCGTGTTACGATTTGCCGTGAACTGTTGCAACCTTTGGAAACCAATACAAATGTTCTGAACAGAGTGATAACTGGTGATGAAACTTGGATCTTTGAGTACGATCCGGAGACCAAAAGGCAAAGTTCTGAGTAGCACACAAATGCGTCTTCTCGAAAAAGCTCGCATGAGCAAGTCAAGAGTGAAATCGATGCTCATTGTCTTGTTTGATGCAAAAGGTGTGGTCCACAAGGACTTTGTGCCTGTTGGCCAAAACATGAATGGCATATTTTACGCAGAAGTGCTTGGATGTTGAGGGTCCGCCGCATCTGAAGACAAATCGCCGATTCCTGGATGCTCTATAGTGACACACGCCCAATCATACATCGCTAATTGTGAGGGAGACACTGGTCAAACACAACGTGGCAACGCTGCCCCAACCACCTTATAGTTCAGTTGTGGCTCCCCCCGACTTTTGTTCCTGCGGATCAAGAGAAGCCTGAAAGGACATCATTCAAAGGCATAGACGGAGTGCTTGAATAACCTTGCAGTTGCGGACTTCCAATGGGCGAATGAATATTGGAAAAGTCGCTGGCAGCGGTGTATTGATGCAGGAGAGTCATATTTTGAAAATTATTAAGTTACTTTACCTATTTCTTCAATAAATGTTTATAACCTCAGTCCCGATTCTTATTGGACAAACTCTGTATAAGGGAAAGTACATTTGTAAATTTAACCAACGATTCTTTACAATTTTGTGAACAAAAGTGTCTTTATAACATGCATCCAAAATGTAACCATTTCCACGGATTCTTTACAGTTTTGTGAACAAAAGTGTCCTTATAACATGCATCCAAAATGTAACCATTTCCACGGAAAACAGGTTTAATTTTCTTAGTAACGGCAACGCCTATTTTCGTCTTGTTTATTTCGATTTATCGGAATTCACTTTTTGCATTGGCTGAAGGTATTATTTCAAAATAAAATATAATATTTTTATAGTAGTTTATTCAATACGTTTTCGCATAAATTTGGTTTGTTTTGATAACAAAAGAAAAAGGAAAACAACAGACTACATTAAATGCCAAAGCTGAAATTACTTGGTATATCACTTTTGAAATGATTCACGTCACACTGAGAAACACATGATTAATTGTTTTATTAAATTATCTCAATAAAAAATACCCACCATCCCATTCTTCGGGAAAAAAGTCAGTCCAACAAATTTGAATTCCTTGATTTAAGTCAAAAGACCGTTTCTGCCTTAGTGAAAAATTAGCGGGTAAGAGTGGTTGTATCCTTTGTTCATGATAAGGATAGAGTAATTGCTCTTTTAGTGGTCTATGTATAATCCAAAGGGAAACTTTAACTTGTCGAGCAACACTTCGAGTACCCAATTTCTGGTGAAATCCTCTTCAACAAAATGTAAAATTTCTTCTTAGATTTTAGGACCGATTTCTCGCGGTCGCCCACATTTTTGAAATTTTGGAACCACTCTATCTGTGTCCAAAAATCTTTGAAGAACTTGGACAAATGTTTGCCGTTCTGGAAGCGGCCCTTCAGGTTATAGTCGGCCTGTAAGTACGCTTAGCTCTTTAGGAATTTAAGTTTCCACTTAAATAAGAAGCTAAATACACCTGAAACTGAAATAATTTTTGTCGTGGCAATATTGTGACGTTGTCACATCTTTCAGGGCTGATATAAGGCAAGATTTATAAAAAATGTTTTAAAAATGCTCATTGGTTTGTTTGCAGTTTATTCGTTAAATATTATAAAAAATATTAACAACTTAATTTTTGCCAAATGGACTTATTCACATATTTACTTAAAATATTAATGCTTATCATAGTTTTAGTAAATATAGTTGACGTGGTGAACATCTGGAAATATGCTTTCTAAATCAATTTGATGCCATATTCCATTGTAGATATTTATCTGTTATAACCGTAGAGATCGGACTTGTTATAAAAGATAAGTGATTAAATCGCTTCATGCAATAGCGTGGACCATCATTTCAATTTATGACAATATCTATTTCGCCAAAATGTTTATAAATTCATTTAAATTATTGTTTCTAAATAAATTGGATTATTTCGTTTTTTTTATGTTGTGTGTTAAAAAGAACAGCACGAAGTAAACACACCGAAAAAAATTGAAGTTAGTATTAACTCATTTTTTTATTAAGCGAGTGGTAAGCGGGGACCTTGACCGAGCTCGGGCAAAAATCTGTTCTCCAACTATCACACAACGGCGATACAATCCTGCTTCAATTGTTTGCTAAACTCTGTCTCTTTGTTAACATTAAAGTTATGATGGTTATTAATACTATCGTTGTCATTTTATAGCGTTGTATTTTGAAACAAATAGTGTATATGGATTTACTGGCCACGTATCTTGAATATTAAAATATTTAATATCAATATATTTAAAAAAATCTATTGAATTAATAAAATCAATTGAAAGTTGAAAGACTGCTCAAGCTCAAACTGTTAAAATCTGACGCTTAATAAGAAAAATATATTCGAAATCTACCAGCACTGACGGCGTTGAATGCCGAGAGATTGTAAATTCTCCGGACCGTGGTGGGTGCTATCCAATTGCCAGACCTCATGGATAAAATTCGGTTTTTGCAACCGGAAAATGAAGCAATATATTCCCGCTAAGGAACCGCCGCTAAACGCGAACGAGTTTTTCTTATTATGTTCTTAGTGACGATAAATTGCGAGTATAATGGCCGAAAATACATTATGTAACACGTGCGGCAATACGAATGCCAACTCATAAAGGGAATATTGAAAAGCAGGAAATCTTAAAAAGTTTCCGGTAAAAGTTTTCTCTCCCTTTTATAATATCTCTTAAATAAATTAGAAAAAGCAACCTTGATCGACCGCAATTTAACCCAAAGCACCTTAAATTTATGCCCGAAAGGGATTTTCTGACAGTTTTATTTCATTAGTTCTCAAAAGTCTAATGTTAATGGGTGCTAGCTTTCTTAAGGAAATTTTAACATAAACTTTTTGTTTCCCTTTTTGGTCGCCTTGAAATTTATAAAATACGATCTACATTAAATTTTATTTGATATATATGAGTCAAGAATAATAAAACTTTAGGGATGCGGATTTAACTTTAGGAACTTAATTATTAATCATTAACTAAAACACTGAATCTTAATTTTCATCACAAGCAAATAATGAAACATGATACTTTTGGCAATCTATCTATAGCTCGTACAAAATAAAAACCGTTGCCCGTTATTAAGCGCGTGATAACATTTGATTGTGATTAAACATCATAACCTTACTTTAGCGAATCATTTTTACAATTATAAAAAATCAACTCTAATTTAAATGCAAATTACTAAGTAACTAAAAAAATTATAATAAATAATGTTTATGGATTCCGCAGTTGATTCCTTGTAAAATATTTTAAAAATAATAGGATTTTAAATGATACATTTGTAGCTGTTTAATGTTTCAAACGTTTATTATAGATTTTGCTCTATATATGTTTCACCTTGTTAGGGCTTTCTCAAGAGTAGCCACAACTAATACTAACGGTTCAGCACAGCGCTTCCAAGGATAGAAATAAAATAACGTCTAGTCTACATATCCTAAATGTCAGCTGGTAAAAACAGAGCTATTCAATTACAATATGATCTTATCTATTACCGGGGTGTTTTGGAAATTTAGCTGGTCATTCATGGTTATTGTGACTGTTCTCTTACTGTGTGACTATTTCTTAAGGATTTTTTTATTTCCAATATTTCTAATAGATTTAATTTTTTACTTTCTTTCTGAGTGTAATAATTTAATATTGTTTATATTTATAAAAATGATTGTTTTCAATATTATGTGTAGACATTCCGGTGTTTTTTATATTATTTAAGATATATTTTTTGTGTTATTTTATTCTACAACCAAATAAACTACTACAAGCAAAATCTATAATAAACGTTTGAAACATTAAAAAGCTACAAGTGTGTCATTTAAAATCCTAGTGTTATAATAAATGTCTTGTGTAAAAGTTTTGCAAGTGTCGTCAATTTAGGATCTCTAGATATTTGTCTCAATCTCTATCTCTAGATTTCTACCTGTCTATCTTAATCTCAGCATATGTAAAATTATTCGTTCAAAATCCAACGACATTTTTTTTTTAATATTTGAATGGTTATTAAAATAATAATAATTATCAATAATATTTATTGATATAAAATAAGCAAGTACAAAACTGAAAAAAACAATCGAATATCTGCATACACTTATATTTTCATTAATCAGAATCTGCAGTGATTCATACCATCCAGTATTCAAGGTCAATTATTTATAATTAACGGAAAAATTCTTTTCGATCAAGTATATGCTCTCTGTCATACCACTTCATTATATGAGTTTATGTATGCTTGATCGTATTTGATCGTATTACCATCTCTACACATGTGTTTATTATAGTAATTTTTTACAATTCCCATATTTGTTCAATTGGGCTGAAAATGCAGTTATATGGGGAATACTTAAAATATTGTGCCATATTGTTCTGCTAAGTTGTCTACTAAAATTTTCGGTACTGGTTTATTTCTGAAAAGTATCCACTTAGGAAAAATATCAAAATATATTGCTTGTGATACATACTCTGCTACAATTCTTAATAGCTCAGTTTTAAACATTTCGATGGGAAATGCTATATTATTGTTCTATATTATTGAACTTGTACCCAAAGCTGCAGCATGGGTAACCCTTTTAGTAGAACTACGATTTCTACGCTAACTTCATTGTTTTTAGCATTTTGTAAAATAGTACTAACAGTAAATATACACAACCTTAAGGCCGTTGCAACACGCTAGAAAAATGTTATTCTAGTTATCTGTAATATACTATATGACTTTAACTAAACATACTCTGATTAGCAATTAACTTAACAAACCTCTCTAACTGCCGCAAAGCGTAACAATGGAGCATTATTGTCTCGTTCTTGTTCAAAATATACTGTTAGAGATGCTACTAAATCTTGAGAATGTTTATTTAACTGATTTGGCATTTTGCAGGCGCAACTCTGCCAATTATAACACTGTGGTAGTTCTTTAAAAAAGCTGTTTTCGATCGTATGGAAAAAATCAAAGTAAACGTTCAGATACTATAGTATATACTGTATTATCTATATATGGAGTAACCTCCAAACGTGCCAATAAATATAAACAAGAAAAATGTGAAACTCGACAATAGAGTTATCTTCGACAATCGACAATAGAGTTATCTTCGACAATCGACAATAGAGTTATCTTCGACAATCGACAATCGACAATAGAGTGTTCTTTAATAGAGATATCAATGACGTGCAACTAATTTTGTTTTGTTCAGACTATATATTTGCATGTTCTTGCTCCTCAAAACATACCTTATTTTTATTATTCTAGATAACTGTATACATTTTAATATATTGTACTTAAATAAACTAAGATTTATAGCCACTATATTTAAAGCTTCTATTACAACTGTTTCGATGCACAGTGCCTAAAAAATAGTTTTGGGAACAAAAAAAAATCACATGGGCCCATATCTGGAAAATAAAGTGCTCCCTGACATTCGTTGAGTTTTTGATCAAACATTTGCATACATTATATGCGTTTTATAAATATAACGTTCGAGATAGCATGATGAACATTCAATAAAATATTAACTAAAACGGTAAGAATTGACTCGTTACACATGTTCCGATCCTTGACTACCTTTGTTAATCCTGAATGATGATGACTTTCTATCAGCAATTCCTCCGTAGTACTTTACGAAGGCATGTTTTCAACCACTATCCAGCGTTCTTTGAATGCTTTATATTACTCTTTTATTACAGTCGTCCTTTTGATAAAACTAACTCACCGTATACCCTCTTTTAGATTTTAAACGATTTAAAACAAGATATTTTATTGCTACAGAAAAGTTGAAACAAACTTTCTGTCCGATAGTTTGTATCCATTTTACACGCAGTAAAACATGCTTGTGGTCGACTAACCTAACCCGCAGTTGAAAAATAAACCAGTCGACAGAATTGTTTTCGATTTGTTCTCGGATTTGTAATGCTTTCACTAACTAACTAATCACTAATCACTAACTAACAAATAACAAAACTAACATAACCCTCTATACATTCTAATTGGAAAAATCAAATATCACAACTTTTTAAGTATTTAGTTTCCAAGATCTAAATATTTGAGTTACCAAGCGCAAAACACCACAAAATGTAATTCCAGCATACAATTTGGGACACCCTTTAATTACACTATTTTATTGAATGCAATGTCCATGTTGGTCCATATATTGGAATTTTCTGGTCGCGTTGGTGCGGCGGTAAGAGCGTCTGCTTTGCCGAATCCGCGCTGGAGTGGTAGCTGGTTCGATTCGAGCGCTCGAATGGTTATTTTTCTTTCTTGTGTCCGTTTATCTTTCCTAAATGTTTGTGATTGTGTGTTGTGAATGCTGGGTAAGGCCGGATGCCTTCTGAGAAGTGTTCTACGTTGGTCACTCGCCAGTCGGTAGGTTTCCTGATAGACTTATGGGTAGGCACATAACCAAGGGTTTATAGCCCGAGGGGGGTGCTGGCCTGGGTTTGTCGGAAGCTGATGACCGTGGTTCGGAACCCACGTTAAGCTGTAGGTCCAGTCGCTAAATAGCCTAGTTGCTGATGCGCTCTAACCCAAACACTTTACTTTACTTTACTTTATTGCAATTTATTTTTTTATATTTTATTTACTCTAGAAAGGGTATAGCCGGATAGTATGCCGAATCTGCCCCCACAGAGTAAAAATGATAATTAACAAATAGTGATTTTTTTTTCTAAATACTAGGAAGTAAAAGACAAAAATATTTTTTTTTATGATTCTTACATATAAACTCAATTTTCTATGAAAGAAATAAAACTAAAATAATTTTTTTAATTGTGTTCCTTCAGGCATGCAATGACCACATTTTAATAGAAAACGTCTTTTATATTTTTTTATACTCTGGAAATTTTTCAGATGTTTCGATTTGGTGCAACATTGTGACAAAAATGTAAAACTGACTTTTTTTGGAGAACTTCCAATGTATAGGGTTAATTTTTAGTTTTTTGTAAGAAAATATTGAAATGAAGTGATAATATTTGAGATGAATTCTAAACTAACCGGTGGCGATCAGTAACAACATTTGATAGCAGTTTTGACGACAAACGCTGTCTATCAGGAGTTGAAAGCAAAATTTTCATCTAAAAAGTCGGTTTCTAGTATAACCTCAACAAAAGAGAGAAAGTAACCGAAAATGTCTTGATAAATATTATTCTAGGCATTTTTCAAAACATAGATGACCTGAATTTATTTTTTACATTGAGAATCTATTTATTTCAATAATATTTAAATGATAAAAGTACAATTATTAACTAATGCTATTTAGCGACTGGACCTACAGCTTAACGTGGGTTCCAAACCACTGTCATCAGCCACCGAAAACCCAGGCCAGCACCCCCTTCAGGCTATCAATCCTTGGTTATGTGTCTCTCAGGAAGCCTACCGACTGGCCAATTACCAAAGTTGAACACTTCTCAGAAGGCCTTACCCTGCCTTTAACTGGTTAGTTCTTCGTCTTCGATAGGAATTATACTCTTATCAATGTTGAACAAGTTAATATCACCTTTCGTTGGCTTTTCGGCATATCCAATAGTTTGTACCACCACATAAATGTTTTGTCTATCCTTTGTCTCCTCTTCAATATATATATATATATATATATATATATATATATATATATATATATATATATATATATATATATATATATATATATATATATATGTACATACATATATATATATATATTTTTTTTTTCAGCTAGTGGGGGTAAATCTTCACTATCCCCTTCGGTTGTTAGGGTTAATTTATTCCAATATTGCTCCAAGACACTGCGGGACGGGAAACATCATTCCATGCATCATATATATTTTCGTCTTCATTTCTCTAAATGTGAGTGAGTAGACGTTTCCTATAGATCAGTTTAGTTAGGCGAATCGCGTTTTGATCCATAGGTTTGATTAATGCTTTACAGTTCGGAGGTAAAAAAGGATTTAAATTTGTGCATCATCTCTGATTAGACCTTGTTCTACATCATGACCTGGAGCATTGTCTGCCAGTAATAAACCTTTTATTGGGATGTTATTTTCCATTGAAAATTGTCTAATCTGCTTGACGAATGAATTATGGAACGAATTTTTAAAAACGTTAATTGTCATCCAAGCATTGTTTGTAGCTTTGTATTCAATGGGTAGTTTCTGGTTTACAAATGCTTGAGGATTATTTACTTTTCCTATGACAAAAATTGACATTTTATTAGAACCTACTTTATTCTTTACTACTTTTTACTTTTACTCATTTTTTTAAAATTTAATAGCCAACCTCTGATGGCATTAAAATTGTCGTTTTCGTAGCACAGGGAATACGATTGTTTTGCTTTATGAGACAACATTTCATAGAAAATGGGCGCATATCTGCTTCTTTGTCTTAGAAACCATGCATAGAGGAGTTTCTCCGTTTGTGGAAATTCAGATTTATTCAACGTTTTTCTAGTTCTAGGCCCCGAGTCACATTTTGAGATAAATCTAGAAAAAAAATGGTTTGTTATTGTTAGAGTAAGAAAACAATGAAAAAAAAACTGTCCGAAATTGTAGATATACCGACGCTAAACTTGTAACTTAACCCCTGACCGAGGTTTTCGGGAGCCGATGACCGTGGTTCAGAACCCACGTTAAGCTGTAAGTCCAGTCGCTAAATAGCCTCCTTAGTTGCTGATGCGCCTCTAACCCTAAACCTTTACTTTACTTTATCAAATTTTAACAGAAAATGCCTTCTGTACTCCTCAATACTGAGGATTTTATTCAATTTTTTCGATTTGGTGCAACATTGTGAAAATTGATATAAACTGATTTTTTTAGATAATTTTGTGATTATAACTTTTTCACAATGTTGGAGCAAATCGAAAAAATTTAAAAAAAAATTGAGTATAGAGTATAGAACGCGTTTTCTATTAAAATTTGGCGATTATATGTTTGATGCAACACAGTTAAATTATTTTTGTTTTATTCATTTTATAGAAAATTGGGTTTATAGACAGCCATAAAAAAAAAAATATTTTTTCACTTTCTAGTATTTGAGAAAATCAGCATTTGTTAATTTCCATTTTTACTAAAAAAAAAAAATCAAAACCAAAAATGAGCTTTTTTTAAATAATTCTGATATTTGAGATTAAAAGCTGAAACTTGGGCTGATTTTTTTTATTTGGTACCAAAATGATCCCCCAAGTATCGATAGAAAACGCGGTGGGGGCAGATTCGGTATGCTTATCCGGCTATACCCTTTATATATTTTTATCTTTTTTTGTGTTTTTCATTTAAACATTTAAATAATATAAATTTAAATTACTTATTTAAATGAATTTATTACTGTCGGACATTACTTATACCCTTTGTAATATTGTCATTTTATTAAATAAATTAAATAAAGCAACTGTAAGTTCAGAAACTCTGTTAGTGTGGGCCATGATATTCCGACACTTTCTAGATAAGTAAATTTTATTCGAAAGCCACCGGAACTGACGGCGTCGAAACTGATGGAATGTGTTCCCTGGCACATAGCGGGTGATATCCGACTGCCAGACCTCGCGGAAAAAATCGGGTTTGCTGTCGACAAATGAAGCAATATATTTCCGCTAAGGAACCGCCGCTAAAGGCGAACTAATTTTCCTTATTTTGTTCTTTACTGGCGATAAATTGCGAGCATAATCACCGTAAACACATTATGTAACACGTGCGACAATGCGAATACCAGCCCATAAAAGCAATATTGAAAGCTCCAATTCTTAATAAATTTTCCTTTAAAGCTCTTTTTTTTTAATATGTCCTAAATAAATTAGAAAGAGCTACCCTGATCGACCGCAATTTAAACTCAGCCGCGCTAAATTTATGCTTAAAAGGGATTTTATAGCGTTTTCATTTGAATAGTTTTTTTTGCAAAACTCTGAAGTTAATGGGGGCGAGAGTTCCTAAGAGAATTTTAATGAAAGCAGTTATGGCGGAGATTTATACTTTTTGTGTTCTTCCTTGATTGTCTACAGATGGATATAATGTAACATATATAACATTAAATTTTCTTTTAATACAAAGCATAGCAAACGAATGAAGCTGTCGTTAAAAAAGCATCAAACGAAAAGATTTTAATCCATATTCACGGCAAGCGAATGTAGATGATAGGATGTGGAAAGAGATATACAGTTGTCATAGTCAAGTAATGTTTGATTTTTATACTGCGGCGATATTAGGATTTTTAAGTTTTTTTAAAGATAATCTTTAGATATTTTACCCCAGGGATTAGTTTCAATTTTTGTATATTACCTTAATTCTCTCAAAAAACTTACCGACTGGCGAGTGATATCCACCCTCGAATTGGAGTGACTGAGGGGTAATTATTTGTCCGATTTTACACTCTTGTCCGTTGAAATGCAATTCACAAGTCCACCTCCCGGTTGTTAGAGCTATGATTTAATAGTATGATACATAAAGCTTTATTGAAATTATTCTATACAGTCAAAGCTCCTGATTCCATTATTCGCGTTCAGTATTCGCGGATTAAAAAATTGTGACCACTTCTTGTCTGTCTTTGTCTTTGTTCGCGGATCCAAAACTAATGATATATATTGCATTTTTAGAATAATATGTATTTATTTTCTAGTTACCTTTCAAAACAAACCAGTATCAAAATATCTATAACCAAACAAGTGTTATTGCCGCTTGGCCGAAAGTTCTTTGACAAATAAGTCGCCACCGCCCTACATGTCGCGGGTTTTGCGTGGCCCGCTATGGCTCTTGATAAAAGCCGACTTTATGCGATCGGTGCCGATTCTTTTGTTTTACTGTTTCAACTTGTCATTCGTCGCAATAATTTTGAATAAATAGTATGTGTCTCTTAAAATATTGCAGTAAAAGCAAAGGAAAATTAGTTCCTACACGGAAAAAGTCGTGTTGCCGTATAAGGTAAAAATACAAATGCTTGACCGTTTACGTCTTGGCGGATCATTTAATCCATATTACGTTTTTTTATTGTCAATGATATACGATTCATCAAGCAATCAGAAGACAAAATAAGGAATTCTACAGCTTCAATCGTACCATCAGCAAAAATTGTTCGTGATCCAGCAATTTAAAAAATGGAATCTTCATTAACATTATAGATTGAAGCCCGTAGGCAGAAGAGAGTGCCTCTAAGTGGTGTTATTATCCGTGAGAAAGCTAACTGTTTTACGCATATTTTCAAGAATCTATCGATGAACATACGGATGGAAGATTTCAAGCATCGGAAGGTTGGTTTAATAAGTTCAAGGTGCGACAATTACTGTGTCGACAATAACATCAAAATTGCTGAAGAAGCTGCAAGATATCTCAGCTATAGATATCTCAGCAGCAGACATATCCAGAATAATTTTCAAAGTTAATTACTGATGGTGGATACAAACCTGAACAAGTGTTTAATGCAGACGAAACTGTTTTGAAAAAGATTGCCAAACAAAACTTTTATATCCAAAAGTGAAAGTTCGTCTCCGGTTTTCAGGCACCAAAAGGTAAAGTTACACTGCTGCTCTGTTCTAATGCATTAGGAGATTGTTAAATTAAGCCACTTATGTTTTACAGATCGCTAAATCCTCGTGCTCTGAAAAATCAATACAAGGACAACCTGCCAGTGTTTTATCATTCAAAAAGAAAAGCGTAGCTTACAAGTACCATTTTCTGCGACTGCTTCCGTGAAATTTTTCTGTAGCTGAAACTTACTTAAAGAAAAATAATTTAGATTTTAAGGCAGTTCTAGTTTTGACAATGCTCCAGGTCACTCTCTTGAGTTTGAAGCTATGCATCCAAATATAAAGGTGATATTTTTGCTTCCTAATACCACGGCCTTACTCCAACCTATGGACCAAGGAATAATTCAGGCCTTTTTGCTCTATTGCACACTATGGAATGTAATTCTGCTATGAATGTTATACAATGCTGGAAAATTTTAACATGGCAAAGTACATTTTTAACATAAAAGAATCATTGCAAGAGCTGAAACCATACACATGTCATTCTGGAAAAAACTGTGGCCTCATCTAACTGTTGGTAATTATGAAGAATCCGTACAAATTATGACTAAAATGACTCCGGTTAAACCTTAACTGAAAACAACGCACAAGTTGCGAATTGCATATGATGATACGATTTCAAACAGCTAGAATCAAGTGACATTCAATAATTCCTTGAATCACAAAATGAAGATTTGACTGAGACCGACATGGACAAAATGCTTAATCCCCTTTCTATTGAAGGGGACGCCTCAACAAGCACTGAAAAGATAACATTAAACTTAAAAAACCTGAGTGAAGGTTTACTAATGGCAAATGAGCTTTGTGATTTCTTCATAAAAATTAATCCATGGAAAGAAGCCTTCTTTTTAAAAGGCAAATTGTTAATGCCACAGCTGAATGTTAATACGAATTGAAAGACCTTTTAAAATCGGTAAAACAAGAAAAAACTACTAAATTCTTTAAACCATTGCATAAGCCTGATAAGAATTATTAATATTGCTAAAAAATCTCTCATTAAATTGCTTTTATTATATATTTTTTGTTTTTATTTTCTAATCTTGGAACATATTTCCTATAATTCCGTACAAATTACCATTCCGTATTCACGGTTTCTATATTTGCGGAACGTATGCCCCGCGAATAAGGAGTTTTGACTGTATTTATTTCTATTGCTACAGATTACATTTTTCCTAATATTATATGATAATTTTTCGATAAATTGTATGATTGTACAACAGTAATAATTAAACATTAATTAGATTAATTAAACACATAAATCATATTAAATCTGTCAATTCATTAGTCCCTCATAATTTCCTCTTTTTGGTTTAATACATACTACTTTAATTATTTATTATAAAAGATATGTGTGGAGGCAAAGCCACTTATGCACTTTTGAAAACAATGTGAGAGGAAACACGGAACATTGTAAACAACCACCAGAGTCAGGTAACAACTTACTAGGGGAGGTAGTGATGAAATATTTTCGACACTTGACTATTTAATTCTTTAATTTAAATCTTCAAATAGTGTTGGTGGTGGGATGTGCTTTGTAATCTTTTGCAAATTTTCTGAAGATATTCGCCGAATATTTCTACAGTGGTGGGTTGAGTTGTATCAACTGTATGATTTCAAATATGAAGGTGACTAGCTACCACAGACAAAGGAGTACATTTAGCTCAAACTACCAGATAGTTAAAAGTTATCTTAAAAAGTCTTAAACGACATTCAAGAAGGAAATGTTAATTTTTTGTCTAGGTTTTATCTTTGACTAACTAGTGGGACCACAAGTTGTGAACTCCATCATTAGGCTAACTAAAATATAAATTATAACTTCTATGTTTAAGTAGGGATGAGGTTTGTAAATAAATTTTAAAGATAAAGATACATATTTTACGATTAGAGAGGCTTCAGCAACTGAGACTATTTAGCGACTGGGTCTATAATTTAACGTTGGCTCCGAATCGCGGTCATCAGTTGCCGTTTAGCACCGATTAGCACCTCGCTTATGATCATCGTATCAACCGTTGGTTTGCGCTTAATCTCTCCAGATATTTACATAAAACATCAAACTACATTTAGATCAGAATTTTAGATCAGAAAGATTAGAACTTTTTATTCAGCTGAATAACTAATTAGGCTAGTCGGTCAGACATATTTTCAAGTTTTACTACACTGTCTTTCAGCTTTCGATTAATGAGGAATCTAATTTCCCCACATCGTCCATTCTCCGTACCTTGGGCGTGCAGTTCGTGACAATTGACTCTAGTTTGATTAACTCTTCGCCCTTCCTTCTTGTTGCACAGAGCCCTATGACATCCCAATGTATGCTGTCAAATTCGATCAACAGTTCTTGTAGTCGGGCCTCCATTTTCATTTTTCGTATATTAAGCGTAGTAGTGTTAAAAGTCCAACGGCAGTCTAATCTAACCCGGTCATTCTTAGCACCCTCTGCCTTGAAGCAGGTTTTCCCGCTACCGTAGGTAATTGTCCTTTGGCGTTCGGGGAATGAGGGACGTATTTGCTGTACTGCCATGTTGAAGGCATGGACTGTAATCTGGCACGCTGGTCCAATGCAGGTTGGCAGATTTTGGATCATTTTAGTCTGAGGCCTCTGTCTTAACCTCTCTGCCAGGGATGATCCTCCCAAGGACTTACGCTCCAGACTGCATAGGTCAAAGCTTCATTATCCTACTGAAACCCCTTTATTTATCCTTGGCTGGCCTTTCAGGGTACAATACATTATATGAATCAGTTATATTATCATCATACTGTTTTAACTGCGATGCTTCAATTACGATCCGTGACAGAAGTGCAAACTAAACCTAATATCGACATAATCGGATGAGCAAGAAAAACTAGTGAAATTTTGTATTAATTGAATTTAGATGGTTTCATCAAGATTAGCATTGACAAAATAGCATTCTATAAAGTTGGCACCCAAATTGTTGGATAAAATGGGCTGTTTTATATTTAGTTAGTTTAATAAATAAATATAACCAGATTACGCGGAGCAGTGATTTATTTTATTAAGTTTTTACCTTGATGAATCGATCGATTTATTTTTGACGATGGACGATATTTAAATGAAATTTTGTTAATACAGCAAGTCTTGATAGACCTAATAGCAACCTTACTCCACCCATTCTATATAGACGGTTTAAACAGTATGAATTATAGGCCTGTAGAAATAAAATTTCCACTGAAATTTCAGAATTTAGCACAATTTAGCCAGAATTTTACTATTTATTGAAATTATTGGAATAATTGAAGGATTTTGCCTACTAACAAAATTGTTAAGTTAAACTTATAGCGAAACTAAACGAAGAGATTTACCACTAAACACTAAAATTTTTTTTCAAACTTCTAGACGCGCGTTTATCTAATTATCACAAGAGATTTTTTTTTTTAATTCAGTTCAATCAAGATTGAATGATTTCTTGACGATGTTAACATGGTTAGCGAAACACGGTTCGAGAAGTTTAAAAAAGTGATTTGGTGTTTAGTTCTAAATCACTTCGAGTTTAATGTTTCACATTTTTTATAAGAATTTCATTTGATTGGTTTATACCCATATTTTCAATTTTTTATGTATAAAGATTTTGAATATAAAAATCATCTCCTTCATCTACAACTGCAAAATTCTCAAATTCAAAAGAAACAAACCGATCTAATTTACTTTGTTTACAATTTCTCAACCCCCTCTAAGTTTTAAAATTAATTTATCGAGAAACCCTTCATTTGTATTTTTTGCACAAGGTTCGCTCTTCTGTTAAGTGAAGTTTCTTTCCCTGCTTCAACTAATATCGATACAAAAAAGTTTGCATTCGAAAACGAGAGAAAATGAATTATAAGAGGACTTAATGCGGCGCTCTTTTGAGAAACTTCTCAGGCATATTAAAATTTTTGTTCCGCGCTGGCTTCATAAAAATTGAAAATGAAAAATTTTAATGTTTTGTAAAAAAACGTAATATGGCAGGCTTATGTTGTATTATCGCAATCTGTACTTGTAACATCAACATTTACACAAGCAAATTTTAAATAATTTTAGACTGTTGTTGAGAGGGTAGTCGGAAAAGTTTCGAGCTTCAACATGAAAATGGCGTTACTTGTCAAAAATATTCTGGTAATATAATTGCGCATGCGTTGAAAGATAATCCTGAACATTTCAGCCATTTTAGATCCATAGTTGTTGTTTCAGAGTCATTTATGTCAGTTGATGTTAGTGTTTCTGTAAAGACGGAAAAAATCGAATATCAAGCCGTCATTAAATTCTTGCATCTGAAAGGTAAAACGCCTACTCAAATTAAATCCCAGATGGATGCTGTTTACGGTGACTCTGCACCATCATTTACCATCGCAAAATTTTGGACAGCTGAATTTAAACGCGATCGTACGAGCTTGGTTGGCCATAAACGTTCGGGATGGACAAAAATTGCAACTACTATCGATAACATTGAAGAATTTCACCAAGGGGTGATAGACGAGCGTCGAATTAAGGTTAGAGAGATAGCAGAGGCTGTGGGCATCTCGAAAGAACGTGTTTTTCACTGAAGATTTGGGCATGAAAAAGCTAACCGCGCGTTGGGTATCGCGATAGGTCACTTAGGATCAAAAGCGCATTCCAGTGAACATTTCCGAAGCTCTGTTGAAGAAGTTTAAGCAAAATATGTCGGAGTTCTGGCATCGATTAATTACTGTAGTTGAATCTTTGATATACCACTACACTGCTGAAACCAAGGCACAGTCGAAACAGTGGACTGGGAAGGGTGAATCGACTCCGAAAAAGGCGAAGACTATTCCATCTGTTGAGAAAATTATTGTAACTGGTTTTTGGGATAGTCATGGAGTTGTGATAATCGACTATCTTGAAATTGGAAAAATAATAACAGGGGCATAATTGTCATCATTATTTGACAAGCTAAAAGGAGAAATTGCCGAAAAAGGCCGCATTTGAAGAAAAAGGTTTTGTTCCAAGACGATTGGGATTCGAATTTATTGACCAATCACCGTATTCACCAGACATGATCCCAGCAACTTTTTTCTCTTTATTAGGTTCAAAGTTTCCTCGGGGGACAGATATTACATCGAATGACGGGACCATCATATTCGTAAACGACTATTTTGCAGTACAAGATGTCAACTATTCTTTAGACGGATAAAGAGGAGCATAGCTAGGAAAAATGTACAGAATTATAGGGAGATTATGTTGACAGATAAACGGAATTTAAGAAAAAAACCTGTTTTTTCTCTTAGGGTGGAAACTTTTCAGACTACCCTCGTATTTGGCGCTTTATATAGTGTTTGGCAATTTCTCTCTTTTGATTTAATAAATTCGTTCAGTTATTTCCGTATTTAAATTAACATTTACTTTAAAGGAGTAATTCCTGCTTATAGTGTGATTATCCAAGCATAGGATTATTATATAATGTTTATCTTAACTACCTATTTTCGTCAAAAATTGTCCTGAAGAAATACCAATTCAGAAGATGTATATTTTACACTAAGATTAATTCATTTTTGTCTATTGTTAATTTGTGTAATGTTAAGTGTAGCGACAGTTAGAAAGCTAACTCTTTATTAAGTAGAATAGGCATATTATATCCTAGAATCCTAAAAATGAGAAAAAATCTGATACATTTGGCTCATTTACGATCATCGTGACAAGCAATGGCGTGATTTGTATAAAACAATTAGACTAGTTTCCTCTATTCACTCATATTCAAATCTATCATACGCTGCAAAGTGGACTATGGTTGATTTTTTTATGCCTCTGGCAGTCCTATTTGCTTTCGTTCACTAAAAACCATTCAACATTCTATACTCAAAATATTCCTAAGAGCATGTCGATCAGATCTCATTCCCAGTCTATAGTGTTCGGCTGCCATTGAGCTTCTGAGTTTTACAGATGATGTTTTTGTTTCGGACAGATGTTCGTATTGAAGCCACAACTATTTGATCTCTTGGTGACACTCTTTATTAACCATTTTCCATCAAGAATCTGTTCGTAATTTAAAGTATGGGAAAGAGTCTGATGTTTGCGAGATGTTGGTTGAGATGGATACTTTCTTAATAGATTCCTTGCCCTCTAACACCGCTGGTTATCCCCTGGTTATTCCCATTTTCACATTTGACTCGCCTCTCCTTGAATATGATAATAATTATCTCTCCCATCTCCTTTCAAAAGTCTCTTACGTGAAATTTTATCTCACCTAAAATACTTTTACAGTAGCAGTCAACAATACCTTAATTACAATAACATTACAACAGTACAATAAAGTATTTTACGTTAGAATTCCACCACATTCTGGTAGATGGATGAAGATTTGCGTGATTTGTGTAACTCTAAAACTTTTGTTCTATTCCTTGTGTTTTTCTACTATATAACCACTAACGCATTGGGTCATGCCGCCTTACAGGATGTGAGAAACTAAGGGGGGCGTTTCTGTTCTTTAGTAAAACAATGAGCACCCTGGTCTCTTCGGTGTCCCTCCGAGCACTCTCGGAGAAGTCTGCACTATGAACTTATTACTTGCCCTGTGTTCTCGGCCGAATTATTTACTATATTTGATGCACTCAATTCATCTTGACATCAAACAATCTTTACTGAATTATTTTCGCTGATTCACTCAGTATTCTTAAGTATACTTAGTCCAGTGTCTTCAGAACCCCTTCTTTCCCCTGTCACTTTACTCCAAAATGTATGATCTCTTATATTCTATCTCATCTAATTAACATTCTATCATTTTTCTTTCGGTTCCGATGCTACATGTGCTACCTAGCTGACTTTCTTAGAAGCATCATTTGTATCCTCCTTCTTTGATAATATGTTTGGACACTTTCACGAGGTCGGTCTTTACAACAGATCTAGTTTTAGTTATTTCTAGTTTTCTTAACAACTCTAACTATAAAATACCTAACTAAATTATATGAAATGGCAAATTTATTTTATTAGATATTGCTAAAATATCATGCATTTACGATAATTTTACAATTTAGATTAAAAATATGTGATTTAGCGGGCGATACCTGTTTTTTGTCACGTAGTATAATAAAATCTCCTCAGCTTTTCACCCATACTTGCATATGCAGCTTTATGCCGCATATTCTCCGTAAAACTAGCGCACGGTTTTATTTATTCAGACACTTGTACTAGGCGGTGCGCATTCACAATCCAGGATGAATGTTCGCCTTTACAAAGAAAGGAATGCACAAACGGCCACTAGAAAAATTATACTGATAATTATAATGTGTGACTAAGTGTCTTTGCTGGGAGTAATTACCATAATTGTGACTTTTAAGGTGCGGTTTGACACTAATGGCGCCATATTATTTATTAGGTATAAATGAAAACCGGAAATGGATATCAGTAAAGACCCCATTGAGACTAGGAAAAATTGTGTTTTTGGTTATTGGTGGCTATTTTTTTGTTTTAAATTAATATAAAAAATAAATTTGAATAAGTTTAATATTATTTGTGTGCGTTATGATATTAAAGTGATTAAAATATTTTGCGTCTATCATCAACTGCTCTGTTAGGAACAATAATTAATAAATCACCCTTCTAATTTTAGATACTGCCTATGTACTGATCCAAGATATCATATTCTAGAATATCTAGATATTCATTCAATATTGAGTTGTTCAGCCAAATATTAAGTTGCTCGGTCCGATGTGTGAGAGCTCGCGTTTTCTTTATGAAAAATGATCATGCGTCGCTAGTTGTTATTTTCTTATTTCTTCGAAGACTTATGGCAAACTTATGAATGATATCAATGTTTTTTTGCACAAAAACCGATTTTGGACGACCTTCTTAAAATTCGTCCGTGAGCGAACGATACCACGATTGAATTCACTAAACCAGTGATAATATACAGATGGTGCTTCATCGACAGAATTCGAAGTGAGTTGATCAATGCACTTGTATTGATGTTGTTGAGTTAATCCAGGTCGAAAGTAGTAGTAAATCATTGCCACGAAAATCCTCAGTTAATTCCATTTTTTGACTGAGATGAAATTTTCAGGTGGTAAAAGGTTAATTGAGACGATAACAGTTGCAATACAAAGTTTTACTCCATTAAGTCAACTTTCTATAAGAAATGTACTCCAAGACTAGACCGTCGAAATCAAAATGCGTTTGACGCAAAATACGACAAAGCCACTTCTCACATGGGTATCTACTTAATATCATGCACTACATACTTACACACGGTCTATCTCATTAAATTACTCAAAATATGCCTCGTTTATTCAACTTTCTCCATTCTTTTCCCAATTAACGTGCATTTAATCTTTCTCTTTATAAAGACAGTTTGTTCAAAGTTATGGCATCATCACAAATTTTTTTTTTGTGGTGTAAACGGTAATTTGTTAATTGATTACCTTCAAACCGGTAAAACAGTAACAGGACAGTATTACTAAAAACCTTTTGGATCAATTGGATGCAGATATTCGCGAGAAAAGACCTTGTTTAGGGAAGAAAAAATTATTTTTCTTCAAGACAATACACCGGCTTACAGAGGTGTTCTTGCAATAGCCAATTTGAAGGAGTTAGAGTACGAATTGTTGAAGCATCCATCATATTCCGCAGATACGGCCCTCTTCTGACTTTCATCTGTTCCCAAGCTTCAAAAAATTCCTACTTGACAAGCTTTACATATATATATATATATATATATATATATATATATATATATATATATATATATATATATATATATATATATATATAATATCATCATCATCATCATCATCATCATCATAATCATTATCATCAGCCTGTATCGATCCACTGCAGAATGAAGGCCTCTTCAGCATGCTTCCAACCTTCACGGTCCTGGGCTTTCCTCTGCCACTCGGGTCCAATATACTTAACGATGTCATCAATTCATCGTGCTTTCGGTCTTCTTCGCGGACGTTTGCGATCAAGCGGTATCCACTCCAGGATACCGCCTCGCTATATGACCTGCCCATCTCCATTTCAATTGCTTTACTCTTCCAGTGATGTCACAGACTTTTGTTTGTTCCCTGATCCATGCGCAGGACTTTCTGTCTCGTCTTGTAATGCCAAGCATACATCTTTCCATTCCCCACTGTGCCACTCGAAGTTTTTGAATTGATTGCGATGTGAATGTCCAGGTTTCACTTCCGTATGTCATAATGGGTAGAACGCACTGATCGAAGACCTTTCTTTTCAGGCAAAGTGGGAGTCTGCTCTTAAACAGTACCTTGAGCCTACCAAATGCCTGCCAGCCACATTTAACACGCCGTTCCACCTCCCGGGCGGTATTCCCCTCCATTGAAATCCTCTGCCCAAGATATATAAAGCTGTCAACAATCTCCAAATCCCTTCCTAAAACTGAAATTCTTCTGTCCTGAGCGAAGTTATTGAACATAACCTGGCTCTTTTTCAGGTTTATTTTCTGGCCAAATGGTTCGCCAGCATTTTACAGCTTTTGTATGTGTCTTTGCAGCTTCTCTGGGGCTTGGGGAAAGAGAACGACATCATCTGCAAATCTAAGATTTAACTTTGAACCATTGATATGTACACCATCCTATTCTCAATCCAGTTTACGGAATACTTCTTCAAGGCAAGCCGAGAAAAGAATAAGCGATATTGCGTCACCTTGCCGTATACCTCAAATTCCCACTTCAAGATCATCATGGTGAATTGTCGCTGTAGCTCCATCATATATCGATCGTAATAGGTTTACATATGCTTTATCTACCCACTGGTTAAGCAGTGCATCTATTATGGCATGCTTTGAGATGGAGTCAAATGCTTTTTCGTAGTCTATAAAAGCTAAACACAGTGGCAAGGTGTATTCGTTGTGCCTTTCTATGGCCTTCTGCACAACCTGGATGTAATCCATTGTAGTGAATCCACTTTTGAATCCTACTTGTTCTCTTGATTTTCTTCTAGATATTATCTTAGTGTAAACTTTGTATATTACTGATAGGAGGCTTATTGGACGGTAGTTCTTTACATCTTCCTGCGCTCCTTTTTTATATAAAATAATCACTTCTGCATTTTTCAATAAGTCAGATAATTTTTGTTCTTTGAGGCATTTTGAGTATAACTTTGCCAGTGTTTTATGTAACGTCCGACCACCAGCTTTTAGCATTTCGATAGTTACACTGTTCTTTCCTGGGGTTTGCCGTTTTTCATCGATTCTATAGCATTTGTTACTTCCCCCACTAGGATATCTGGCATTTGTTATTCCGTGGGTAATGTTGTCTTTGATTGGTTCTGATCTTCATATAACTGAAAATAAAATTTTGTGACAACCTCTAACATTTGCGTACACGCCCTGCGCACCGTGCCATCCTCACGCATTAAGACATACATCATCATCAACATCATCATAAATTCCTCAATTTCCTTAACCTTATGGCTTGTAGTTGGTGCATAAACTTAGACGATTTGAAGCTTAAACTTTTTATTCAGCTGAATAACGCATTGGGCTAGTCGGTCATATGTACTTTCAAATTTTACTACACTGTCCTTAAGCTTTCGATTGATTAGGAATCCAATTCCCCCACACCGTCCATTTTCCGTACCTCGGATGTAGAGTACGTGTCTAGTTAGTTCCAGTTTAATTAACTCTTCGCCCTTTCTTCGTGTTTCACAGAGCCCAATAATATCCCAGTGTATGTTGTCAAGTTCGATTAACAGTTCTTGTAATTGGGCCTCCGTTTTCGTAATTTGTATATTAAGCGCAGCGATGTGAAAAGTTCAGTTGCAGCCTGATTTAACCCGATGATTCTTAGTACCCCCTGCCTAGAGGCAGGACTTCCCGCTGCCGTAGGTAGTTGCCCATTGGCCTCCGGGAAATGAGGGCCATGTTTGAGCTTGTACTGTCATATTGAAATATCATGTTGAAGGTATGGATCGTAATCTACCACACTGATCAAATGCGGGCCTGCTGAAGCCTCTGTCTTGACCTGTCCACCAGGGGTCCATCCCAGGAGAATGGACTCCAGACGGCATAGTTCAAAGCTTCATTGCCCTAATCAAACCCCTTTGCCACGTCGAGGCCTGATCCACACACACACACAAATATATATACCCAATGTCCCTAAATCATTCCTTCAAAATGTGAAAGTTGAATTAATATTTCTGCATATTGGTGGCTTATGTCTTCGTGCTTAATTATTAATTAATATTAATTGTATTAATAAATTATTAACTGTATTAATTTTTATTTTTAATTATATATTTTATTATTGATTAATTTATTTTCATTATAATTAATTATTAAATAATTAATTGCCATGTAGGAAATAACTTATCACCTTGTGTAAGAGATGTACTCAGTTTTTTTTCAAGTTTTTTTAACTCAAGTTAATTTTTGTTTTTAATATTATCAAATTATCTTAATGCGTTCCAATAACTAACCATTTTTTATTCAGAACCCATAGTAAATAGCAAACCTGTGATTTAAACGAAATATAAAAAAAAGCAGTTATAAATTACATGAATTATTAAGTCGCTCACTCGATGGCAATTATATATCTTGAACAAAAAGAGAAAACCCAACGCAAAATTACCGAGGATCGGAATTTTTCCTGTTTAAATTAAATACCGTTTCGTATTTATTTTCCTTAAAGTGAATTTCGATTTTAATATTTATGAGGAAAATTGGTGCCACGTTTTAATCAATAATAATAACTTGGGGTATAAATCAGGTTTCGTCGCCGTGTTACAGAGTTCGTTAAAAAATAATATTTTGAAAGAGAAAATACCTGGAACGTTTATTATTTAACTCATTTAAACTGAACTGTTGAAACTGTTTAGAAAATTGATTTCATGAAGATGTTTTATTAAATAACAAAGATTAATATAAAATATTGTATATATTTTTTTTATTAAAAACATTATTTATGAAAGATGAAACCAATATTCTTTGCAGCAGAATTAGCCTCCGGAAAATTTAATCTCAAATAGGTTTTGCATATCGGACTATTAATAAAAGACAAATATTAATGGAATCCCAACAATTGCGACGATGGCGGTTTGACTACTTAAACTTTATACAAAAATACACATTAGAAAATAGCCCCATTATCTAACTTGATGAAACATGGTCGATACACATAAGGTGCCGGCAAAAGGGTGGGTAGATACATCAAGAAAATGCCAAACCCAAGCCCCAGCGAACAAGGGAAAAATAATTACAATTTAACATGCTGGTTCTGAGGATGGATGGGTTCTAAATTGTTTACGGTTGTCTTCCAAAAATATTAAACATTCATCTCTGGACTACCATGACGACACTAAAGCATAACTTTTAGAAGATTGGTTCATAAATAACCTTTTTCTCAATGTATCTAAGGAAAGCGTAATTGTAATGAACAATGCTAGTTGTTAATACCGCCAAAAATAAAAGTTAATAGATACTTATTTTTCTAATATCATATATCAGAGAGAAAATACGGTAACGCCTATAAATAATAAAATTAAGGAACGAAGTATGATAGTAAAAGAAAAGGAAATTTTGGATCTTTCTGGACATAATATTTTAAAGAATTTTTGAAGGTGAAGGTGAAAATGTGTAACATGAAATGCAACTATGAATTGCCTAGAAAGAGAAATTACTAAATAAGAAGAAATGCATTGAAAGATAGAGAAAAAGTAAAAAGAGAACTAAAAATTCAAAAAACACTTAAAAAGCGTTACCTCAAATTTCAAAAACGTAAATGTGTATTAGAAGTAGAAAGAGTGTAGTTCAAGAAGAACACCAGGATATCGATGAATGGACATTATTACAATATATTAATTGTGAAACACCAAAGATTGTCATAATTAAAGGATTAGTATGAGTATTGCTATTTATGTATTCAGAATAATAAATTAGAACCTATGTTTATCAATGAAAATGGTTTTATTGTTTTTCAAAATATTCTCTGTTATAATGGATACACTTTTGCATACATTTGAGCCAGTTTATAGTACATTTTCCATTCCGATTAACATATCTTCAAAACATGCATTTTAAAAGCATCAACCGCTTCTTCACAGACGGAAACAAAAAGCTGTTGTGTCGAATGTGTGAGAGCTCGCGTTGTCATGGTAAAGAATGATCCTGCGTCGCTGGTTGTTTTTTCTTACTTCTTCAAATATTTCTGGCAAAAAAATGATTGTGTACCATTCAGAATTGACCCGTTCAACGATTCTCTGTTGGGACTTTAGCCACATGCCCATTTATTCCAAAAAAACAGGCGACCATTTGATTCGAAATGCTTCTTGCGCGAACAAATTTTGTTTGGCTCATGTCGAAATACGCTTACAGCAGACTGCTGTTTATTTTTCGGCTCATACGCATAGATCCAAGATTGGTCACCTTTTGACGTACTGCGATTGTACTTTTTGAGTATTTTTTTGCAGAAATCGACGCGAGCCTTTTTTGAGCGTTTGCCAAATTATGCGGAATTCAACGCGAACAAATTTTTTTCACGGCTAAATGTTAATCTAAAATCTTATGTATGCTTGTCGTAATAATGCCCAGGGATGTTACATGATGATCTTCCTTTATCATTTCGCTTGTTATCTCGATCTTTTCTAGCACAACAACCGATTTTGGACGACCTTCTTTAAATTCATTCGTGAGCGAATGACGGCCACTATTAAATTCACTAAATCAGAGGTTTAGATGGTGCTTTATCACCAAAACTAAAAGTGAGTCGATTCATGCACTATTGTTGAGATAATCTACCTCGAAAGTCTTAGTAAATCATCGCACCAAAAGTCTAACGAGTTAAATCCATTTTTGACTGAGATGAAATTTTCAAGTATGACAAAATGTTCTGATTTTGTTAACAGTCAACAATGTCAAACTTTACGATGTATATGTCAGAAGGCCCCCAGCAACACCACTGTTGTCAATTCCAGATATATAAATAGCAACCCTCGTGCTGAAGACAAAGTATACGGAGAAATATTAAGACTATCAACAAAGCAGAAATATACCGTAGAGAAGTCCTAATCTAGCTTTAGATTATAGAGAGATATTAACAATGTATCTTTAAACGTAAAATTTGATGCATCTTTGAATTGTAAAACAAGTGGGAGAAAAAATTCACTTATACTTTCTCAATTTATATATATATATATATATATATATATATATATATATATATATATATATATATATATATATATATATATATATCTATATATATATATATATATATATATATATATATATATATATATATATATATATATATATATATATATATATGTATATATATATATATATATATATATATATATATATATATATATATATATATATATATATATATATATATATATATATATATATATATTTATATATATACTGTTCCACAAAATCAACTAAGATGATACTTAAGAGATATTAAAGAAGGGTAGAGTGTCAGAAACATTAATAGATACAATACAAAACATGTATGTAAAAAGAACTAAATTTTAAATTTAAATATATATTTGAACTGCAATTACTAGTTAGATAGGAGTACAGGTTGATGTTTATGTATACTGGTTCTAGATGAAGCCATAACGGAAACAAGGAAATAAATACGAGGAAGTAGGAAAATTAAATGGGAAAATTAAACAGAACAGTGTTAAGTGGACCATATAGTTATTTTAAACGAAGGTGACAAATACCGTTTACCCAAAGCGATAACAGCAGGTGCAAAAAAATCATAATAAGATGATGGAATAAGGGAGTGGGAATCCTACAAGAGGTAATTTTTTTAACACAAAAAAAATTGAAACATTTGAAATCAAAAATTCCCGAACATGGGCAGTGGAAAAGGAAATAAAGAAAATAGTTACAAAAGGAAGACATTTATTAACACTATAAAAATACTTTACGAACTACCCACAGATATGATATGTATTTATATGACAAGATTTCAATGCTTACAACGTAGGTCTGTATTTCTTACAGGATTGTAAGAAACACAGAGACAAAAATGAGAAGCATCAAAATTAAAAATAATACACATCGAAAGAATTCTAGAATTAATTCACTTCACTTCACTGCGCATCAATGATTGTGCCAACACGTAAAAAGAATCGAAGAGCATGATATAGGTAACATTATATAGGTATCATAGCGAAACCTGGGAATTGGCGAACAGGATGCCAATCAAGGAACATGTGGCTCGAAAATGTTACAACCGCAAGAGAAAATAAAAGGGGAGTGGTATGCTGAAACATAAACGAGTGCTCCATAGGCAGAGAGAAGCAGAGAGGAATATCGATATCCCCTTGGAGAGTCAACTCATCTCCCTAAGATCCACTAAGCAAATTCCAGTGACACATTTTTTATTATTGTTTTAATATTTCATTAATTTATATTAAACCAAACTGTTACCCGTGAAAGTTTTTTTGTGTACTATATTATTCAGAAATTATCTAGAAACCGGAATAAAAACAACAGTTTTACCAATTACCAATTTTTACCAATAGATTCACAACATATTCGAAGTATCAATAAATAAATGACTGAGTAGATGACTAAACCTAAAAATTAATTTGCCGCTAATCCATATAATAATGTAATAATTAATTTTAATAAATAAATAGAATTAGTCTTTTCTCTGGGAGTTCGTTATAAGCGTCTATATATATTTAGGTTATTTATAGACGTCTATATTAAATGTGTTTCTTTCAGAAAAATGATTTTTATTAGATTTTTATTTTAATTCCTTTTTTCAGTAGGAAAAGCTTCATTTAGGAATATCACTTTTAATAATTTCTTATTTCTGAAGTTTTGACTTTCATACTTTTTAATATCGAATGTGTAAGTTCGTCGTACGCATCAATAGTATCCGTATAATTTGCTTCATCAACTTTTTCTTCCACGGGTAATTATTAAATGTCTTCGACATTCGAATTGTAAAAACGTTGCCACTAGAAAGTTCTATTCTTATATTTTTTTTATATTGGCTCCATTAAGAGTTTCACTTTGAAGCGAATCTGGTCATATTTTTCTCCAGCAAGTATTCAATGCTGACGGTCATAATTATTTGATCCATGAAAGAAATACATGGCAATGGAAGATTAATGTAGTTCAGAATTAAAAACAATTCCATTCCCCCATAATTCCACTGCAGTGGTATTTTATCCCACGGCTCTGTTCAACATCTATTTAAACGTTTCCCTAAAACGTTAGTTTAATTATAATTTATTTATATTTAATTTAACGGTTGAAATAATCGAGTTATATTCGACTGCAAGAGTATTCTGATGCACAATCTAAAACCCTTGTAGCTCTGAAAAACCAAAGTTCCTTCTCTGAGAAGTTTCTTACTCAAGTTTTCTTACTTGTAGTATACTATACCGTTATGTTATGAAATAATATCACGTCGTACAGCGCAACCTCGGGTACAATTTCTGCAACCATTCAGAACTCGAATAAGTTATATTTTTGTATTTTCTTTATTATGTTTTATTTATTTATTATTTAAATATCTGATGATAATATAATTTTTTTAATTACATTTGATTTAGTTGTTTGTTTTCGAGAGTATTTTCCACTTATTAATAGAGACCTATTTAAGATAAGTGTATAGATCGTTTTATGCAATGGCGTACACCATAACTTCAATGTATGAAAAAATCTATATCGCCAAAATGTTCGTAAATTCAATACAATTATTTTTTTGTGAGTACATTGAATATTAATTTTTTATGTTGGCAAAAAATTGTAACTGGTATGTCTGGTAAAAAAGCAACAATAACGATAAAGCTAACGTTAGTATGAATTTATTTTCCTATAAAACGAGCCAGTAGTTTTAGCTGCCGTAACATTTTTTGCAATTATGTCTTCACATAAGAAATTGAAGTTATATTGGCTAATCCTCTATTCTGAGTACTTATTTCAAAGCGAAAAGCATGTATTGTGTACCTTGTGCGATGTTGAATTTATTTACACAAAAAAATGTCATATTATACGTAATGTGAATGTGCCAATTATTTAAAAAAAAAGGCATCTGTTCCGGGCAATTAATATCTAAAGGTATGTTTTGTCTTTGTGCTTACATGAGTATCAGGTAACAATGTTTAATTTTTATATCTAGAACCTCATGTGACCATAGCAGAATTTATGCGAAGCATTTATTGCAGCTGACATTCCACTTTATGAATTGTACAAAACTTCAGGAAAATCACTTTTAGGAAAATGTAACAAGAGGTCAATATGAGAGGAATGAACACTTCGAAAAAAATATGTCGATAAAGTGTATTGTAAAACTATGGATAGAGTACAAAAGGATTTGAAAGGAAAAAGTTATGGTTCAGCATCAATGAAACCACTGATATAAAGGGGATATATATGGCAAAAATCATAGTTTATAAAAATATCATACATTATTTAATCAATAATCAATTTCTGCCCTAAAATAATGATGAAACTCTAGCTCAAACAGCAATGGAAAGTTTTATTTGTTTAACAATGAAAATTAAAGAAACGAAAATTATAACTATGCCTGATGCCAAAAATGAATTACAGTTTATTAGTGACCATTTTGGAATTGACCACACATGATAAAAAGATTGAAATCTTCCAATTTGCCACTTGTTGAATCCTTTATTTGTTCAAAAAATAATTATCGATTTTTCTACTTTATTTTAAACCTTTATCATAAGTAATATTGGTAATCGATGCAAAAAACTTTTAAAACATTGTTTGCAATTAATTATAAATGAATTAAAATTTATAAAACTTATAATTAAATCACGTGACAAGGAGAGCACCACGGCTGCCATGCTTGTGACGTCATTATGTTAAAGTGTTTTCACGTAAGTACCGTGAACGGCTTTTACCATTGTATATAATGTCAAAATTATTAAAGTTTAGTGCAAAAAAATATTGTTGGTTACTAATTTGATTCAGTAATTTGTGGCAAAGGGTTCATAAAAGTCATTTCTGATAATAGACCTGGTGTAGATATTTTTATGGTCACAGATTTTCTCAAAAATGACGTTCGGTTTAATTCAGCTAGAGTTTCAGGTTCTATAGCATCAATTTGAGTTTTTACAAAATAATAATGTAAAAGTAAATAAGCAACAAAATATTTCTTAAAGTTACGGTGACAGAGCTATAGGTTATGTTCAATTTAACCGCTAAAATTTTATTTGCAAGGTTAAACGGCCTATATATCCACGACATAAAGTTCTGAGTAAAGACTATCTAGTTACCTTAATTATTAATGAAAATCTAAGAAAAGTTCTAGACACTTAATGTCTCGATTCTGTAGCTTCAGCGGGCAATAAATACTCAAACATACAAAATTGATGTAATGTTATAAATAACAATCTCATTAAAGTCCATTAAAAATGAAAACACTCAGCTATCTCTTATGTTGTTAGGGAAATAAACATTGTGACTTCAAGCGCGCTCGTGATTTTTTCGGTAACTGTCGGCGCGTCATCGTTACTAGGTTTAAAAATTTATTTTCAATTTGATAATTATAAGGAAAAAAATTAAAATAGTTTTGTTGAAAAACTTATTTATGATCTTTCCATTTATAACAAGTTTTTTTCAAAACCCTAATTCTAATAAGGTGTATTGTAGTAACGTACACTTAGTTACTATATTTATACATTCGACACTTGTGTGAAACAAATTATATTGAATTGAATATCTCAAATATATATCTGTGACCAAATATTCTGATACGCAGTGACCTTGCTCGAGCTCGGGCAGAAATCCGCTCTCTTCTTATTAACACCTATAGATGGTGTATTATATGCTAGACGGTATGCATTATACGTATATATAAAATAGTAAACCTAGTCACCAAATAGCTTCTATTTGTTCAAATTAGTATAAAAGTCATTAATGTTTTTAGAATATAATAAAAGACTGTATTATTTTTCAATAAAGATAATATGTAATATTTTTATTAATAGACTATTATATAAGACATTAATATGAGTCTTTATTAAAATAGCTATCATTGTATGGTCGTTCCACGTATGTTAGTTTAACTTCAAAACTAATTGCTCTCAGCGCATACTCATTTATCTGAAATCTTCAGTTACTGAATTACCCATCAGAAAATAATTTTTCCAAGCCGTCGTGATAAACATGTCAATATATTTATTCCCGTTATATTCCGTTACAAAAACCGAATAAGTTTGGAAATGTTTATCTTTTGATTCTATTACAGTTTTTGTGACGAATTTGTTTCAATGAAGTTCTCTAAGTCTTAATAAAAAAAAAAGATGGGAAATTGAGTAATTTTTTAAAAATCATAAAAATATTTTTTATAGGATTCCACTGTACCCAAAATATGGTGTGTAGAGTAAATCATCTCAGTGCTTTCCATAGTGTTAGCTTAATTCGAAACACATAGTACAACATTATGTTGATGAAATGTTTTTTATTAATATTCTAGTAATTTTGCTTGGTTTGGTCTTGTGTAGATTTTTAGCCTTAATTAATTCCCTGATATCTTTAATAATTTGCTTTTACTAACAGCGGTTGTCTGCACGCCACAACGGATTGCCCGTTGAAATTTTATCTGAAAGTAACTCGTATGTTCATACATATTTGCAAAATATTTTGAGATCAACTTGAAGCATAATTGCTTTGACGTGACCAGGACAATCGTTTTTTAAATAATTAAGCTCCATATATTTGAAACCACTAAACCAATAAAAAATATATAACTGTAGTGGTTCAATAAATATTGTATTGTTAAAACAATTAAAAACATTTCAGCCGTGGTAATAGAAAAAACAAAAACTTATTGTTCCACAAAATTTTACAGTCATTTGAATAAAACGCAAATGTTTCCAAAAGAAAAATATTGTTTTTTTGCGGCTTTTGATGGTTGGTTCGAATTACTCTATTATTACGCTACATTTTGCATTAACGTTTCTGTCCTTTTATGGAGAATGTATATATTAATGAACGATGAAAATTTGTGTAATATTTCTTTTGACATTGTTAAAAACGTGAATAGTGAAATATGTTTCAAAGTTTTTCTTTAAAAAATGTTTTCACTTTTATATGATGATCTTTGGGCAGTACACGATTCTATAGTTCAGTAATGTTTTTATAAAAAAAATACTTTTGCTAACTGAATTATTATTTGGACATACGAGGGTTGATATTTATGTATCCGGAATAATAAATAAAAACAAATATTTTGAAATTGGTTTTCCAACCAATTTTCAATGTACTTTTTCTATTCCGATTGAGGTATCTCCAAAACATGCATTTTGAACGCATCAACCGCTTCTTCTGGCGTGGAAACTCATGGATCACGTAGTTTGTTCTTCACGGATGAAAATAAAATAAAATCATTGGCTGCCAAATCAGGACTGTACGGCGCATGACCCATCAATTCGTTGATTTGATCGGTCAAATATTGAGAGCTCGCGTTGTCATGATGAAGAATGATCATGCGTCGCTGTTTGTTTTTTCTTAGTTTCTTCAATGACTTCTGACAAACAAATAGTTGTATACCATTCAGAATTAATCATTCTACAATTCTCTAGTGGCACTGTAGTCACATGTCCATTTATCCCTAAAAAAACAGGCGACCATTTGGTTCCAACAGCTACTTGCACGAACAATTTTTATTGGGTTTCGCTCATTTTGAAAGACTCATACAATCGACTGCTATTTACTTTCGGGCTCATACGCATAGATCCAGTATTCGGAACATGCAATGTTGAACATTATTGCCAATTCCGGATATATAAAAAGCAACTCTCGTATGATCTCTGAGGATTTAGTAATTTCCCCTGAGTTCGCTGAATGATGTTAAACCACTTTTCGAAAAACACCAAACAAATTTGAGTGTGAGAGTTCAAAGAGTTAAAAATGTTCAAAGACTATTGATTTAAGGAAAAAATGACAGGCAATGAGGAATGCAGGGAGTCATTTTGATAGGGTCGAGTACACTGAGCTTAACAAAATAATAAAAAAGAACGTATTCGAGAGGAGACAGGCCGATTTAACATGCAGTTAGTTCAGGAAAACAAGGGAATAGACAAAATTAAACAGAACATGAGAAAGAAAAGGACGCAAATGTTTGCCTTAATGTAAGGGTGATAAACGACATAGTGTGTAGTGTGCGTATGGAAATGTTAGAGGTTGTGTGAAGGTTTTATTCAAAGTTAAATGAAGATCACGACCAGTCAATGATAGCAATGCCCATAGAAGAACAAATGCCATACTGGAGGAAGTAATAAAGCCTATAGAATCGATGAAAAACTGCATGGCTTCAGAAGAGGACAGACTAACTGTTGAAATGCTCCAAACTTGCGATTGGACTTTACCATAAAACACACAAAGTTATGACGGGCAAAATTATACTCAAAATGCATCAAAGAACAAAAAATACTCAACTTATGGAAAAATTTAGAAGTTAAGATAATATTTTATATAAGAAAGAAGTACGGAAAATTTTATCAGCAATATACAAAGTTTTGACCAAGGCAGTTTCTAAAAGAATATTAAGAAAACTGAATGTGGCACAACCAAGGCAGCAAGCAGGATTCAAAAGTGAATTTCGTACAATTGATCACATGCAGGTTGTACAACAGGCCTTAGAACGGCAGAACGAATACAATATGTCACTGTGCTTGGCTCTTATCGACTATTTGAAGCATCTGACTCAATCTCAATGCACCAAACCAAGTTTATACAAAGCCTATATAAACCTATTAGAATCGATATATGACGAAGCTACAGCGACAGTTTATCTGGATGATCTTGAATTTGGACTTAATGTAGAGTGGGGGTATGGCAGGGTGATGTAATAACGCCTGTTCTTTTCTCAATGCCTTCAAGAAGTATTCTATAATCTGGATTGGGGACACTATTGAATAAATATCAGTGCTGCAAACTTAAGCCATTTCTACTTTCACAAGACCTAGAGGTGTTGCATGGACACATACAAGAGCTGCATAGGCTGGAGAACCATTTAGCTTGAAAATCAACCTGAAAAAGAGTCAGGTTATGTTCAATAAATTTGTTGATGACAGATGAATTTCTATTATACTTTAAGAAGGGATTTGGAAGCTGTGGATCACTGGGATACTGTCCGGGAGGGGGAACGACGGGTTATATGTGGCTGGCACTGATTTAGTAAGCTCAAATAGTGTTTAAGATCAAACTTCCACTTTACTTGAAAAGAAAAGTCTTAGATCAGTGCATCCTGCCCGTTATGAAATACAATAGAAAAGAGCGTAATGGAAAGATGTATGCTTGGCATTAAAAGACGGGACAGAAAACCCTGCACATAGATGAGGGACCAAACGAGTATATAACATCATTGGAACAGTAAAGCAATTTAAATTAATTTGAGCAGGCTATATAGCGAAGCGATGGGCTGACAGATGGACCATGTAGTGGATACCTCTTGATCGAAAACGTCCACGAAGGAGACCGTAAGCACCATGAACTGATGCCATCTTTAAGTATATTGGACCAGATTAGCTGAAGGCATTGCAGAAGGTGCAAAAATAGAGGAATAGAGTATACACGAGGAAGGATAGAAAAGGATGAAGAAATAAATATATGGCAGGACAATCAGTCTAAATAAAACGCCTTACTTTAGAACCTAGGTAGGTAAAGTAATAAATCAACTGTTTGAATATTGACACAATGCACACTGTGTAACGTCTAATACTCTAGTAAGCACACTTTCTGTGGAGACTTAATATGTGCATATATTTTTTTTAAAATACTAATCACAAAATGAGTGATGGAAGAAGCGGAAATTAATGTAGTATTATAAGATTAACAATATATCTGAAAAAAGTACGATTAAGATATTGAGTCCTTGTGTACTCTACAGATATTTCAGACAGGATGTTTATAATGTAAATAGAGAAAAAATAACTTTAATGACGAGAGAAGTGATGGAAGTGAAGAACTAATAGATTTTAAAATACTATAAACATCAAGAAAGTTCAAAATTAATTCGGCGGTCAGTTGTGTTGTACTCAGGAGTTTTGAGCAGAGTTTGAGGAATGGCTCTTAATGTTAGTAATAGTATTTTAACTAACGTTTAAAATTTACAGTTAGTTTTAATGTCATTATGAACGAACAAGAGATAAGAGGGCGCAAAGTTATGGCGGTGAAAGTTTAAATAGGTTATTAATTAGGTCTGAATGTATTCACATGAGGCTTCTAGATGGGTGAAGATCCATCAGTCACCTTTACCACATAATTTAGCCTTTAGTTATTCGAGAGCTTGCAAATCATTTGAAGAAAAAGCATTAAGACAAAATGTTATTATATATAATTTATGTTGATATAAACTCCACGAAATGTATCGGAAATAGATACTGAACAAATTTCGTACGAAAATGATTTCATTATATTTACTTAATTTTGCATTTAGTATATTTATTGTATCAATTTAAGATTGAAACAATTGAAAAAGCCCTATGCAAGGATCAAAAAATTGATCTGTTTATATCCAAGAGAACGTTGTTAAAGCGAGAATCCTTCGAATAGTTGTAATATGGCTATCGCTGGAGAAACTTTATCTGGGTGGGCTTTTTTTGTAGTCGTAAGCCCTCGGCGGTCGAACAGCAAAAACGAAGTGGTGCACGGTAGTTCGACGTAGCGATAAGATGGGACGAGCAAGCTCTAGATTACGGTGTCCGCCCTCGGGACCTCCGTATTGAATTAAATTTACATAACATGTGGTTTTTGCGTTTATTAGTACATTTATTTCGGTTTTTACCGGTTTCTCTTGTTTCTTTCTCGATGACAGATCTCTGCATACAATCTCGGTTTATTCTACTACGAAATGTCTAAGTAAATTATGAACCCTCCCTAATTGACCGAATTAAGGTTGTTAAAAAAATATGTTGACTTTTTAAACTTATTTCCGTTGAACTTTTGCTACTACGGTATTTTCTAAAAAAAAAGTATATTTATGTTGACATAAATATACTCTTTTATGTTCACAGTAAACAGTGGAATCTCAGCACTGAAGAAGAGTCAATACTCTAATATCACAGCTCAACAAATTTAAACATTTTTGAGGTATCATTGCTACAAAAACTTTGACTTTTTCTTCTTGTGTGCTGTAGCATCATCTCTTTTTAAAAACCAGCAGGACTCGCCCAACATAGAAGAGTTCCAGCGCCCCTGGTATCTTACGTCCATCATCTTGATGTCCTGGTGAAACCTCTGTCCTTGTTCGTCGCTTACTGTACCCAAATTTTCCAGAAAAAATCGAAATAGGAATGTAAAAAGGCATTTTTAAGGACATATGACACTCTAGTATTTTATAAGCTTTCATGGGTTCATCTATGAGGTTTTTATAGTTTTCATCTTTTTTGTTGCTCAAAAATACTTCTACTACACTTACAAAACACTTCCAAGCTGTTAATTCCTTTTCATTTAATTTTTCGTGAAAAGAGAAATGATCTAGAAATGACTTATTTGAATGAAATGACTTATTTGAGGTCTAATAAATATGCATTATTTAGTTTTGCCTCACTTAATTGAGGAAATATTTATTTTAGGTAGGTTCTCCCCAACCCAAACGGACAGCAAACGGCATAGAATGTTTCTTGCGATACATCCACTGCACTAAATTTACGTGACAACTGACGCTGCAAACCTGAGGAACCCAACTTTTATCCTGATCTCTAATTTGACACATAAAATATAAAAGATTGGCTTTTTACTTCCTCGGATATAGATCTTGCTAGCGACTTTAAAATAAATCATTCGCATATGTAACAAAACTTATCCGCTGGATTTTTGCAAAATCGACGACTAGAATATGTAATTTCATATAAAATCAACTTAAACACTTCACTGTACTGTAATCGAGACAGAAATAAACTAAACTATAAAAAAAAGAAAACTGCCATTAAAGGTTCATAGATACTGTGGAAATACCCCCTCTACAGTTTTGTAATTTCTACATTGTCCAGTCCTAACTCAGGTACAAATAATTTCAATTAGCTCATGATATAAACGAGAAGCAGGTACTTGAAAATGGGACGTGTTAGGCCATTTATGTGAAAATGTGTCTTTGTGGCTTGTATGATTGGAAATCTCACCCCCGTTAAAATTTGGGATTATTTAATCAGTAGCATCACTATTAAATAATTTAGATTTTATGAATAATTTAAGGCCTTTTATATGTAGATACGTTACTAGAGGAAAAAAGTATTTAATTTTATATTCAATCTTGAAGGAAGGTGATTACAAACATCATCAATACAAAACCCTGTAAAACAATTATCTACGGTATGAGTCTACACAAGAATCAAAAGGAATGGAAACAAAAGTGCCATAACTTATATACTGGATTAATTTTAGCACAGGGCGTATCATATGACTTTAGGAAAAGCTTATCATCGGACTACGTTTAGAACAACGGCCTTTGGTGGCCATTTAAGTGCATGTTATTCCGGGGCTTCATAATTTTTTCATGATTTAGCATTTCTACGTTTGAGCAGATTTTTTCACTTTTCTTGATGCTTGGGGAGTCAATCAAATAGTCAGTTGAAATACTTTTGTTAGGTTTACGAGGCGTGCGTTAAATCCAGCTCCACTTTTTGGTTTTTATTAATTTGCTACTTACATACTTAACTTATTTTCGCGTGTAGTATGCGTAAGTATAGAGGTGTATATAAATTACATTAGATACACATCACATCAGCTTTTAGGAATTAGTGTATCTAAGCGGGATGACCTTATAACAGGTACAATATCATAAAAACTGCCACAATGGAAGGTGTTTATAGTAATCACTCTCCCGAACTAATCCTAGAAGAAAAGCAAATTGTACGTTGTGTAAGATATACCAATTTGTACTTAGACAGAAGCAATCTACTATCAAACAAGTTCGTTGCATCACATATATAATAAGGGCTAGTATAAATGACTTTGATATAAAATCAGAAAGAATATTTTCATATAACTTCATTAAAAACTGGTGTGTCGTAGCAGAGCAGCACTAGTACTTTATCTGATTTACACTAATGTTAAGAGAGTACAATTATGATGCATAATCAAGACGTAGAGCAAAAAAGCGAATGAAGCAAGGTAGGCTCAAGTGATTGTCATGAGAAAGGGCGATATTGTAGTGCCCCAACAAAGACTTGCAAAAATAAATTAGCTAATATTTTACTTACTATGGGCAATGATAATCATATAATTAAGCAGCATAATTCAGTTAGAACTTATTGGTGGATTTTGAGTATGTAGTAAGAAATATGATTTCTCAATGAAAGGTAATCATCAATACTAATTGAAATATAAATATAAATACATGACTAAAATGGATTTAAAAAATTTCATTAAATCTCAATGTAGTATGTGCTGCTCATTTCGATGACATTTCTCCATCTCTACGATAGTTGGGGTCATAAAAGTTCTGAGGTTTCTGGGTAAAGAACTGATCCAGATGATTCTTTTATATCTTCCAAGGAAGTAAAGTTTTTACCATCTAAGCTATTCCGAGGCGATCTAAATAAATGGAAGTCGGAGATCGCAAGATTGGTAGAGTACGTGAATTGACCAAGACGTATTACTCAAGTCCATGGATTCCTTTCAGTCATAGTGTAGAAATTTATGTCCAAAGACGTGTGGCCAAAGACACCTGTGGTCTAACATTGCCTCGGCAGAACGGAATTTTTTTCGGTGGGAGAATTTATCGTAGTATTAAGTCCTCACTTAACAATTTTTGTGATTTGTTTTGCCAACTTTTCATAAAGAAGTAGCAAAACAATCCTTGTTCTCGTTAAGCACTTCTAATAAACTCGAAAGTTGATCTGCGTCAAAATATGTGTCAATGTGTCCTTTAATGTCTTGTATCGTAAATTCTTCGATAGTTTCAACATAAGCTGTCAAACATTCAACTGAAGGGATATAATGTACACAACATGTTATTCCTCTTACAACTACTCTGCCCTGTTCCTACCGAACCGGCATGTCAGACTAGTCGTTGAATTCCTTGTTCGTGTGAAGACCTTATATTCGCAGATTCCGTCATATCTGACTGAGTTATCTTATTGGGAATATGAACCAGTATGTGCTCATTTCTGTTCCGAGAAGACTCAAGTTTTGTTATATTTCTCGGAAGTTGTGGATCTATTCGCCCTGATGTCCAAGAAGAATTATCCGTTACCTTTCTTTTACGTTTCCTTTCATATAAGGGTACTTTTTCAGCAAACCTTTTATTAGAATTTCTCTCTGTTGCAGTTTTCTGATACCTTATGCATATGACTAAATTGAAAATACTACTGCCAGATCTATTATTAGCTGCGTATAGACCCGGTTGGATCACGCAAAGTATTCTGACTCATTTTCGAGTGTTCTTTCTGATCCTCCACACCTCACTCATCCTTTCTCCGTGGATTCTCTTTCTCTCCTCCGTCCGCTGTGTTCCCGATCTCCTAGAAACTTTGCTCTCTAATGCAATGTTCCATATATGCATTTTATGTATGTACGTTCTTCTAGCCTCAATCTCTGTCGCACCCATTTCTGCCTTTCCCAGATCAGCTCTGACTTGTGTGATCCATGGTACTGTTGACTTGACTCCTTGTATGTATGTAAGAATTCTGTTGGTGATTCTTCTCGGTGAAAGTCTACTGATATGTCCATAGAGTTTCAACCTTCTTTTTTTTATGTCCGCCGCTACGTTGGACATTCTCTCTGTGGTCTATCGAGAATGTAGTCTGTATCCTTCCTCTATCAGTTTTGGACCGAGAATTTTCCTCATAATTTTACGTTCTTCTTTTGGTATGTTTTCTATGCCGCTTTTTGTATGGAGTGTAAATGTCTCGCTTGCGTATAGTACCTCTGGTTTGATTACTGTGTTGCAATGTCTCATTTTTGCGTGTGTGGATAGGCATTTCTTATTGTAGATATGTGTGTCTTGCCGTATGCCCTCTTCATCTTCTGTTATCGAGTCTTCTGTGCTATCTTCTCTCCTCCTGTGTGTTCGAGGATCTCGCCCAGGTATTTGAAGTGAGTGACCCTATTTATTTTGCCGTATTTGGTGTTCAAATTTTGGACATCTAATTTTAAGCAGAAGAATTCGGTTTTTTGAAAGGAGATTTGTAGGCCGACTTTTTCTGCACATTCCTTGAGGACTTCGATCTGTTTAGTTGCCCTTTTTCATTGTCTGCGACTTTGGCTAGATCGTCTGCGAAGGCCAGGCATGATATTTCTATGTTGTTTTTGGTTCGTTCGAGTCGTATTGGTTTCCAGTGTCTTTGATTTTTCAGTTCTTTTTCCCATTCCCTTATGACTTTGTCCAACACCAGGTTGAAGAGGAGTGGGGATAACCCATCTTCTTGGCGTACTCCAGTTTTAATCAGGAACGGTTCCGAAATTTCTCCCATAAATTTCACTTTAGAGGTTGTGTCAGTTAGTGTCTGCTTGATCAATCGTATTGTTTTGGGGTCGAGTCCTTGTTCTTCTAGGATGTTAAACAAAGATTTTCGGTCGATGCAGTCGTATGCTTTTTTGAAGTCCACGGACGTGTAGATGATAGTTCGTTAGTAGATGATAGACGTTCCTGATAGCTTTGTATTTCAGTATTGTTTTTAAGTTAAATATTTGTCAGTGCATGAGCGACCAGAGCGAAAGCCTGCCTGATACTCGCCAATTTTGTGTTCTAATTGTTCTTGTGTTCTCTGCAGAAGGCATGCTGACAGGATTTTGTAAGTGACTTGTAATAAGGAGATTCCTCTGTAGTTGTTCACGTCTGTTCTGTCTCCCTTCTTGTGCAGTGGGTGGATAAGAGCATATTTCGATTTATCTGGAAATTTTTCTGTTTGCCAAATGTTCGTGATAATTTGCGTAAGTTCCTGCAGTGAATTTAGCCCTAGGTTTTTCAATAGTTCCGCGGTGATAGCATCTTCACCGGATGACCTGTTATTCTTTAGTTTACGTATGTGCCTGTGGATTTCTTATTGTGTTGGTGGTGGTGATTTTGAGTTGGTATAGAGAAAATTTTTCTTGGAGAATCTTGTGTCGCGTTCCTGACAATTCTCCTGATTGGATAGTGCAAATCTCCATTTCCGCTTTCTGAAGCAAATATTTTGTGGTGTGTATATACGGATTTCTCTTGCAAAAATCCTATAAAAGTCTCTCGTGTTATAATTGCGGAAATTCTCCTCTATAGAGTCTAGTTGCTCCTTCATGTACTTCCTCTTAATTTGCCTGATAATCTTTGCGGCCTGTTTTCTAGTCACGTCAAAAAGCTGTTGACTTTCTAGGGAGTTTTTAGTGTTGTTCTCATAAAAAGCTCGTTTGCGTCGATGCAATGCACTTTCGCATTTCGAGTCCCACCAAGGGTGTTTTGTGTTATTTTTTAATGGGATCAGTTCCTGTGCTTTTTGTAGAATGTTTTGTGGAATTTTTTCCATGTATCTGCCTGTTTCTTTTCCCATTCCTCTGTTATGTTGGATTCCTTGATCTTTTTCTTGTCGAATTTCTGTAGATGTGTTTTCTTGTGATGAATTCTCCTTGGGGTGAACTTGACTTTGATTCGTGTTAGGTAGTGATCTGAATCAATGACCTGCGGACTTGGACATCTTGGATCTCTCTTTGTTGTGAGTATGAGATCATAACGTGGTCTATCTGGAATTCTATAATCTGTTGTATAGGCCATCTCCATGTCTTCTGTTTTCTTGGAGATTTTCTTAGGGATGTTGACATGATCTTAAGGTTATTCTGTTGGCATAGTTCGATGAGTCTTGTGCCGTTCTTATTGGTGACTTTATGACCGGGGAATTTGCCTACTGTTTTCTGATGAATTTTTTCTCTGCCGATTTATGCGTTAAAGTCGCCCAGTAAAATTTTGACGTCATCCTTTGGGACCTTTACCTAATGGCCTAATGGCCTAATGGCCTAATGGCTTCTCTAGTGTTGCCCAGTATTTCTCTGTAGACTTGGGGTTTTTCTTGTTGTCTTTGTTTGTGGGGGCATGTACGTTGATCATGGTGCATTTTTTATTGGCGCACTGTATGCGCATTGTCATTAGTCTATTGTTTATGGGCGTGATTTCCTTAATAGAGTTAACTATCCCTTTATGTACCACAAAGGCCATGCCCAGAAGCGGAGCGCCCCTGGCGACTCGCTTGTCTGTCCTGCTTTTGAATATGCGATAGTTCCCTTAGTCTACCGTGTCCTCATCCGTGATGCGTGTTTCTTGTAGGGCAAGCACAAGTATCTTTTGCCTATCAAGGTCTGAAGTTAGGTTGTGAAGTTTTTCTGGTTGGAAGTGTTGATGTTGAATGTGCCAATATATGTAGGCGATTTATGTAGAAATTTGCCAGAAAACTCCAACTTATTTTGAGATCGTCAAAGTCCCGTTCTCCAGAATCCGAACATCCGGTTGCCGTCTGACGATGGGTGGATTGGTTACCACATGGGTTGTCATTGTTATTACTTGCACGAGTCATGGTTGCTTATAAGTTTATAAGTCCAGTGTTTCCACTGTGAGTTAGAACCAGGGATTGTTACTTCCTGGAGCGTGGTATACAGCCGCACCCTCTGGGTGAACACTGTATATATATATATATATATATATATATATATATATATATATATATATATATATATATATATATATATATATATATATATATATATATATATATACAACTAACTATAGCGGCTATTAACTGGATCCTGGAATGTACTTAAAAGTATCCAAATTATAAAATATATCCAAACGATTACTTCGTAAAAGCAATGTTTTCGCAATGACAAATAAATAAAACTGTAGTTTATTTTAACACAATACTATACCAAAAAATAAATCCCAATTTACTTAATAGTACCTAAATTATATAAAATGTAGAGCCAAATTTAATTAAACTAAAACACTGAACACAACTTCGTAAAAGCTATGTTTTAACTAATCGATGGCAACAAAGAATTTACACTTAAAGTACAGTAGGGCCTTTTGGATTCACGCCACACCTAAACTGTAAATTCTCTGTTTTTAATAAGAAATCATAAATAAAAATGTTGTAGTTCAATTATGTATTTAAAACCCATCAAGTTCGATACATAACGCAGGTTGAATGGTCAATAATCCTCGTTGGCCTCACTTCATCAGCCGAACCATATCGTCATGAGACATATCTAAAAGCAACATTATCGAGCTCTTTCTGAATCATCATATTGATATTACTAACCATACAGGATCGCTACATTATTAACCATACAGGGTGGCTACATTATTAACCATACAGGATGGCTACATTTGTATCTACAAAGTAATGATTTCATTTAAAAGCTCGTGCACTATAGCTATAATATCTTGAATAATATTTATGGTAAAATGCAAGGAATTTGTAAATAGGTCAAATAGTGGGTAGGCCAAGTGTCACCCTACTATTTTGTTTTGGCACCATTTTTCTTCCGTGATATTTGTGACATTTTGTGTTTAGCTATTGTATAGTGTAGACGTGCAAGATTTATTATGGATATATACATGATAAAAGAACGGAGTGAAATTGTTTTGATTTACATTTAAAAAAAAATGATACCAAACTCATTTTAATCTTTATTAAAGCACCATCTCGATCAAAGTCTTTACGTTTTCTGAAATATGCACCACTTACAATATTGGTGTTAGCTAAATATTAAATTACAGAAAGATTCTGTGAATTCTAACCCTTCGGTCGTAATCTGGAGTGGCCTACTTCCATATCTCGAACGGTTTTAGCTATATTTGCAAAAATTAAATCTTCAATTTTTATTATTTCGCATTGTAAATTTTCGAAAAATTATATCTCGAAAACCAAAATAGATATAGCAAAACAGCTCTTAAAATATTGCGCGTGCGCGTGGTTTGAAGTATCAAATAAAGGAAAAATCTCCGACCACTGAAAGTATGTCTACTAGATAGAATAAATAATGGGGAATCGAATAACAAGCGCAGTAACAAATCTTCAACGGTTTTCAAAATATTTTTAGAAACCCATCGAGGCCATAAAATTCTAGCAAAATGTTCAATTTTCGAAAAATAATATTTTGGAAACTATTAGTTATATCAAAACGGCTGCTGGAATATTGATGTACATGGTTTGGAGTGTCAAATAATGGTCTAACATTGTCTTGATGAAACGCAATACCTTTTCTGTTAGCTAGTTCAGACAACTTCTGATCGATTGATGGTTTAATTTACTTGGTGAATGGTATTTCCTCGAATTAATGCTCTAGTGATAGCTTATAATGAATGATTCCGTTCGAGTCCCACCAAAGACATAAGATTGTTTGAATGTAAATTTGCTTTTGAGCTAGTTGAAGGGGTATCTCCGCGCTTACATCATGATCTCGTAATTCCAAGAATTTCTCCGATCTCTTAATTTACTCTATGTCTATCACTTTCAATTAACGCCAATATTTCGTTGCCAATAACGCAGTGCATTATTAAGATTAAAATTATTATCTCGAAACTTTCTTAGTTATTGAGCACGTGGTCAACTGCATCCTCACATTCTTACATTTTCGAAAATACAAAAGCATAATGTGTCGTAAATGCTCCTTACTTCCAAATACCTCTACAACCAAATAAGAGAATGTTTTCTGAAGTGATTGCTGAAAAAATTTACAAAATCAAAAATTTTACATGTGTGAGGTAGATAATAGTTGAGTCTTGTGATGCCTTATCTAGTGCAATGTGATGTCTTATCTAGCGCAGAAATGAAACGAACTTTTATTCACATTATTATAACAACTAATTGTTCCCCAATATTATAACAACTGGCAGATATGGAAAAGAATTCGTAGAATACTGAACTCTCGAAATATAAACATTAATGAATTTTATGTTAACAAACCCCGTTTCAATTGGCTTATTGCGGGATATACAATGCATTACTTACGATAATTTCGCAATATATAAACATCTGGCTTATTTGAGAGCACCTTGAGATTACCTCATTTTATCGTTTTGCAACTATAGTAAATTAGAACCCCGCATTGGCGGCAATTAGAAATGTTTCAAGGAAAATTATGACAGACATCAGTTCAATACTGTACAAAATATCTGATCTTTGCTCAAGAAAAAATAGCAAAGTGTGAACACTGTACATAGAATTATGAATAAGTGAGAACATTTTGTCATCATTTTCATCACGCCATGTCCATCCACTAAAGAATGAAGGCTTCTTCAGGATGCTGCCAACTTTCGCGGTCCTGAGGTTTCCTCTCTCATTTGGGTTCACTATACTTAAAGATGTTGTCAGTCAATCGTGCTTTCAGTCTTAGATGCTTGCAATCAAATGTTATTGGATTGCCAAGGATTGCTTTGATCCATCTGTCATCCCATCGCCTTGCTATATGTCCTGCCATTCTTTATTTCAATTCTTATACTCTTCCAACGATGTCACATACTTTTGTTTATTCCTTGGTCCATATGCAGAGCTTTCTGTCTCG